>RYFJ01002064.1:0-457726 GCA_003991445.1 Oryza meyeriana var. granulata
GAAGAGGCAGGCTAGATGCATGGTTTTCTATCTCGGTTTCGTTAATTTTTCTTGGTGATTCGGCGTGTGACGATGCAGTGCACGACCCCAAGTCGCTGGTGGCGCCGGCGTCGAGCTTCGACTTCCGGAGGAGTGGTTATACACGAGCGCGTTTCCGCACCGAGTCGTACAACGACTTCTGGGCGCGCGTGGACATACCCTCGCGCACGCGCCGGGCTGGTGCCCGCGCCCGGCGGCGGCGGCGGCACGGCGTCCAAGCGCCTCCCCTCCTACCGCCTCTTCGCCGAGCACCTGCTCGAGCCGGACCAGCGCGCCGTCACCGCCGCCCTCGCGTCGGCGCGCGGAGCCGCTCCGCCCCACGTCCGCGGCTCCTCGCCGCCTACTACGCCGAGACGGCCAACGCTCCTTCCTCTGCCGCCACCTGCTCAAGGACATCGAGCAGATACGCCTCCGCTACCGCCCGCTCAAGCACACGCTCCGCAAGCTCGCCTCCGACCGTCGGGGGGTGTCGGCCTCCGCCGATCGTCTCCGCCGCGCTCGGCCAGCCGTTCACGGCGCTGGCCGCATCGCAGGGCAGGCTCGGGGAGGTGCGGCGCAGCTCGGCCGAGCTGCTCAGGAACCTCGACGCCGGCAGGAAGAAAGCGCGGCTCCGGATCAAGAGCATCGCGCGGCTCAGGCAGGCGCTCTCGTGTGTCTTCGCTCGGGCGTTCACGGTCGTCTGCCGTCGTGGCCGTCGTCGGGGCCTGCATCGGCGTGCACATCCTGGCGGCGTTCGCGGCGTTCCCGATGATGTCGCCGGCGTGGGGTGGGACGTCTTCCCGGGCGGGCGGTGCGGCGGGCGCTGGTGCAGCTGGAGGCCGCGGCGAAGGGCACGTACATACTCAACCGGGACATGGACACGATAAGCCGGCTGGTGGCGCGGGTGCGCGACGAGGGGGAGCACATGCTGGCGCTGCTGCAGCTGTGCGTGGAGCACCGCGCGCGGCGGCCGGCGGGAAGGGGAGGCTGCTGCAGGAGGTGCTGAGGCAGCTGAGCAAGAACGAGGAGAGCTTCAGGCAGCAGCTGGACGAGCTCGAGGAGCACCTCTTCCTGTGCTTCATGACCATCAACAAAGCCAGGATCATGGTGATGAAGTTCATAGCTGCTGCTGCAAGGCAGAGCTCGGGATGAACAGGAGGAAGAAAAACTCATGCTTGTAGGACACATTTTAGTCTTGTACATAAGAACAAATAGTTTTCTTTTTCTTACTACAGAAAAAGGGAAAAAAGATTTCATTTGACCTTATCGGTTTTGCTTTATTTTTTGTACATATACGCAGCATGTTGCAGCATTATGGAAAGAACCTGAATGGTCTTTGTGCATCACCCTGCATCCGTTGATCCCAATACATTACTTCTCTGGTTTTTAATATATGACGCTGTTGACTTTTAGATGTACGTTTGACCATTTATCTTATTCAAAAATTTTGTGCAAATATAAAAATATAAGTCATGCTAAATGAACCTTTAATGATAAAACCAGCCACATCAAAATAAATGATAATTACGTAACTTTTTTGAATATGAAGAATGGTTAAAAGTACGTTCAAAAGTCAATGTCGTTACATATTAAAAACCAGATGGAGTATGAAGCTAAAAAAGAGAAGACATGTCCAAAGAAAATTACATAAGACGATAAGAGTAAATAATATCTCATTCAAAACACAAGAGCTTTATTCATTCAAGGCCAAGTATGTATATATGCATTTGCAGAACAAATGACTGAATGCAAAGGCCCTGGATGAGAACGGTTTACCACTGGGTCAATTTTTAAAATGAAGTTGCTTTTGCTTACAGAAGCATACAAGGTGAAGAAAAAAGTTCTTCACAAGTTCGGCCAAAACTAGAACAGCTGCTAAGCATCCAGCAAACAAGCAAAGGTTGTAGGCCGAACTGGAATGAAATACAATCCAATGTAGTGAGGAGTTAAATCAAACGGGTGAAATTCTATTTTCAGGCATTTTTGTATCCACTCGTCCAATCTTTGACGGTGGCCAGATGACGTGGGTCACCCTCCCCTTAATTAGACCTAAAGGGATCTGAAAAACACAAGAAGAAAGTAAATAAGGGTGAGCTTGAGAGTGAGGGAAGAAGAAGAAAAAGATGATGACCACGCAAAACGAGGTGAGTCATTAGCACATGATTAATTAAGTATTAATTATTTTAAACTTGGAAAATGGATTAACATGGTTTTTAAAGCAACTTTTAGGTAGAAATTTTTTGTAAAAAACACACCGTTTAGTAGTTCGGGAAACGCACTCACGGGAAACGAGGGGAGTTTTCCCCCTAGCACATAGATTCAAATGGAGCCTAAGTCGTACTGATGCAACATACAGGGAAGTTAGCCAATGTAGCATCTAAGCTTGAAGACAATACTATTTCGTGTTAACATTTAATATTATTTTGCTGCACAGTATGATACCTTGATCGGTCTTTTTCAACGTGAAAAAGTCACAATTCAAGCTTGAAAAGTTAAAATATATTGCTCGACCAATTAAATATATTTCTATGCGAGTAGCTGTCTGGTTATCTGATCTAAAAGGGGAGAATATGAGGATCTGCCCCTTTGCAATTTAGGATTTGACATTTATGTGTCTATGACATGTGGAATCAGGTCCTACATGCTAGTGAATATTGACAGGTGGTAAAATTTTCTCAATCCAAAGGAACCACAAAGTCCAACTCCTAGAAGCCTAGAAGCTTTAGGACTCGAGAATTCAGAAATCAGTAATTCAATATGAAAGCCATAGTTTAGACAATGGGCATGACTATTCAGTATAGCAGCCAAGGTTTAGATCATGGACATGATTGACCAAACAAAGTTGGTTCGCAAATTCATGTCCAACCTTGGCTGCTATACTGAACCAACTTTTGTTTTGTACTCCTTTCTATTAGTTCATGTTTTGTTCTGTTTGGTATCTAGTAGTTTAGTGCAGTATAGTCCACATTGTTTCTTGGTAGGGACCAAGAATGTTGAAACATCAAAGGCTACAAATTATGGTGTGATAATTTTTGTTTCAGATCCCACATGCAACACTTTGCAATACTCAGGAGGCTTGTAACTCAAGTACAATGGTTTGCTAACTAATCATGATTATTATAGCAAAACATAGTAATTGGGTAAAGGGAGCACAGCAAAGATGAAAATTGACGGCTATATCAATTTGGTGTGTTCCAGAAGGTAGAAACTTTGCTGTGTACAACAACTTAATGTCAAATCTTGGACCTGTAGATTGCAAAGTGTAGTCATACATTTAGATGGTACATAATTTTAAAGCACACACACGGCAAGTGATGATATTAAAATATGCTCACCTCCACCAGCCTCTATGCACACCACATACATAGAGAAAGCAAACATTCTCATTTTGCAACAATGGTCAGTCAAAGAACTTTGGAACAAAAAAAAAACTTAAAGAAGTTTCAAACTCATAAAAAAGGAAAGGTAAGCCTCCAAATTCTTTGCATCAGTACAATGGTCTGTGGTCAAGTGCTGGTAAATGGCCTCTTTAGTTTTCTGATTCATACCACATATCCCCAAGTACCAGTAATGTTGGTAAGTCTATCAGGGGACAAACAAGAGCTAACACATAATTACATCATTACTAGTGAAGGGCAGCAAAAGCATAAATACGTTTCAATGAAAAAACTAGACTTCGATGCTAACTCAGATCAACCAAACTGAAGTGATATTAGTGTCGCAATTTGGACTGGAGTTAAACAGAAAAAAGAGCAGAAGTAACTTACTGGGCCAAATGACCTAGAATCCCAACTGCGAGTAGCATTATCACCTTCAACCCAGCAATGCCCTTCTGGGATCTTAATTATGTCAGGGGACCCAGGGAGCTGCATCCACTCCCCAGGCAGGGCAATCAATCTCTTGACAAACAACTCCCTATGATCACTAGGACACCTGCAGATCATGCAAGGAACAATCAGATTTCGAGCAAGCTAGGTCGAAGGCGTCCATCTTTTCCCCAAATTCCACATACTCACTTGAACACGACAACATCACCATGGGAGAACTGGTACTTTTCAAGGCAGCTCCTTTCTGCTAGAACTACATCACCTGGTTCCAACAACCTGATCAGCACAAATAAGAAGACAGAAGAAATCGCTGAATATGAACTGCAGAATCATCCAACTGTCCATGCCTGGTTGAACCTGCACAAATTAGCATTGCCCATACCTCGTAAGGAACTACTGGCCGCTGTAAACGTAGGATGCATCGAATCCCCCGTCACTGATACTACCGTTGCGTATCGATCAGAAATGGTGGAACCGACTAAATACCATGTTAAAGTCCTCTTGGCGGCTAACCAAAGATGATTGCGGGTTCCCATATCCAAACTACCCAACTACTCACACAGTGATACAGGTAGCAACGAGTGCGCGAAGCATCAGGGTGAAATCACTGAAGAAATGCGATGCGTTAGCATTAGAGATGCGCAGCTACC
This sequence comes from Oryza meyeriana var. granulata, assembly GCA_003991445.1. Taxonomy (NCBI): domain Eukaryota; kingdom Viridiplantae; phylum Streptophyta; class Magnoliopsida; order Poales; family Poaceae; genus Oryza; species Oryza meyeriana. Next base: position 4,496 of record RYFJ01002064.1, read on the forward strand.
CTGACGATTCAAGCATAACCAAATGGATGGGACATGAATGATTTTTCACAGCATAGGACGAAGCGAGGTCGATGGATGTGGATTGTGGATCTCCCGTAGAGGGAACCACCAGGATAACCTCTGAGGTACGTCCGTATGGTGAAGAGCGGCGGCGCAACGACAGGTGGTGACCGGAGAGGAACGGCGGCGGCGGCGGTGGTTAAGTTGGGAGGAGGAAAGCTCCTTTGGTAGTCGGAAAAGAGAAGGCGCTGATCGTTTTCGCTGGCCGTCCGATCGTGAAACCAACGGTGTATATGACAGCACGGGTACGAGTCGGCCACTTCCGAGTTCCGACTCAACCAGCAAAGGGCGCACGGCACCGCACCTAAACCCTGCGTCTCGTCCCGTCCCGTCCCGTCGCGACGGAGCCAACCACCGCCGGCGGCGGCGGCGACCACCTCGCGCACGGCGGACGGCGAGCGCCAATCTGGCACCGCCGCGCTCGTGCTGTCCCGCCGCCTTCCAAGGCCGACCCGTCTGAAGCAAACCCTCTCGTTCCATCCTGGTAAGCCCTACCCCCTCTCCCCGCCTTCAGTTCCCACGGTTGAAGCCTCGACTGAACCAGGGCTTCGGGCGGAGATTCCGGCCTAGAATTTTTCTGTCGAATCGGAATGTTGTTCCTCTCGATTCTGCGGTGTTGAGTTTAAACAGGATGCTCTTACGGATTTTTGTTTAAGGGTATTAGGGTTGGTGAGCGGTGAAGTCTCAGATGAATTTTGGTTCCCTCACTCCGTGTTGAGGCTAGAATTTTGTATTTTGATCACCGGAGATGGCTAGAGATCCGTATTTCTAGAGGGTTTAGGTGCAACCTAACGATCATATGGCCGCAGTGCCTAGTAGATTATATAATGCCGTTGCTCTAGGTTTCCCATGTCATGTTTTCTGTGTATTAGCTCTAGGAAGTTTGGTGGATTTGAAGCGGTAGAAGAATTTTAAGCTTTTGGGAAGCTTCTACTTAACTTGCGTTAGCAATTACATGATTTAAGGGGTAGATATAGTCTTCTTCTGCTTTTGTTTCAGATCTAGGTTCTGAACTTATCTTTTGATTATATGCCATACAATCATTTAATACTTGTTTTTACTGGTTTTGGTGCTAGTGAACCCTAAGGTGTGTTAGCCAATCCATTATACAATGTGCTGGTGCTTTTTGCAAATTCAATTTTAGATCTTGCTCCAGTTTTGCACCTTATTTGACCTACACAGTGTTATATGTAACCCAATCCATTGTACTACGAGGAGTGTAGTAGTTGTGTACTATGTCAAAGTATACTATCTTTTGGAGTTTATAAGTAAGCCTTCTTTCCCTGAAAAAACTGTTTTAATATCCTTCCTTTGCATTGAAGACCATGTTTCATTTAGTTCTTCTTTATTGCAAGCTCACTTGTCTGGTTCAAACATTCTGTAATGCTATTATGTGCTGTAAATATGATATATTTTACCATTCTTTTATGTAGTGAAACCTGAAGTTTCTAGCCAAGGTTTCTGAGCTCAGTTGTATTATTGGGAGGAGGGGTAAAAATATTTGCATTCTTGCAGTTGACGGACTATCATTTGAGAATGGACTCACGATCACCAAAAATTCCAAGGAGAAGTCCTGATGATTCCAAGGATAAGGACTTCGACAGGACCAGGGGAAGAGATGAAAAGAATGATTGGGACTCATCAAGAACATATGGTTCTGATACTGATTGCAAGGAGGAAAGGTGGGATAGCAATAAGAGGAAGGGTTCTGCCATGGGGGAGAATGTTGGTGACAATAGCAGATCAGTGGATACAAGTCATGAAACTGAATTGCATGTGTTAAGAGATGATAAGCAGGATAAAGTTGTGGAGATAAAAGATATTTTGCATGATGGAGTTGGAAAGAGTGACTATGCTAAAAGCCAACTAGACTTGGACAGTGAAAGAAGGAATGCTACAGGAGATAAATCAAGAGTGGATGTCCACAGAGATGACAAATTAGACAGCGGGAGGGACAGAAACTGGACTGACAAAACATGGGAGCCTGAAGGATCTAAGGACTATTTGAGGAATCGTCAATGGCAAGATTCTAAGGAGGCAAATGACTCTGAATGGAAGAATGCACAGGAAAGACTGGATGGTGGGATTTTCTATGGGCGAGCTGGTTACCGGCGAGATTCTAGGGGTAGATCTGAAAGTGTTAGAGGTTCTTCAACGTATGGAGGTCGGTATGACAGTTCTGATTCGATAGAGATTCGACCAAATAACAATCTTGATTTTGGACGGGAGGGCTCTGTTTCTGGAAGAAGATATGACATGGGAGCTCATCGGGATGTAACACCTGGAACAAATGGTGATAAATGCGCCAATCCTGAAGCAGATCAAAGTGGTAGTACCAGCATGATTTCTCAATTTCCTCAACAAGGTCCTAAAGGTGATAGATCCTCCAGAGGAGGAAGGGGTAGACAAAATGGCAGGGATTCTCAAAGAGTTGGAGTCACATTACCAATGATACCCCCTCCATTCGGTCCTCTTGGTCTGCCACCAGGACCAATGCAACATATAGGGCCAAATATTCCCCACTCTCCAGGCCCTCCTCTTCTACCTGGCGTTTTTGTGCCGCCATTCCCCGGACCTCTTGTGTGGCCTGGGGCACGAGGTGTTGATGTGAATATGCTTTCTGTTCCACCCAACCTTCCCATCCCTCCTCCAGGTTCTGAACATAGATTCAATCCAAGTATGGGAGCTGGACCTGGTCATAATATTCACCTAAACCAAATTGGCTCCGGAATAGGTGCTCCAACAAATGTGTCCGGATTGAGTTTCCATCAATTGGGCACACAAAGTCGTGAAATGGCACATGACAAACCGCCTGCTGGTGGTGGTTGGACACCACATAGAAACAGTGGACCAACCAGAAAAGCTCCTTCAAGGGGTGAACAGAATGATTACTCACAGAACTTCGTGGACACTGGCATGCGGCCTCAAAATTTCATTAGAGAACTGGATCTTACAAGCGTAGCAGAGGACTATCCAAAATTGAGAGAACTCATACAGAGGAAAGATGAAATTGTTGCCAAGTCTGCTTCACCACCAATGTATTATAAGTGTGATCTGAGGCAACATGTTCTTTCTCCAGAATTTTTTGGTACGAAGTTTGATGTTATTCTTGTGGATCCTCCATGGGAGGAGTATGTTCACCGGGCACCAGGAATCACAGATCACATAGAGTATTGGAATGCTGATGAGATTATGAATTTAAAGATTGAGGTTGCTCTCTTTGTTTAGTTGTTTTATTCTTTCGCTAATGGATATGAAGTCTTCTTTTCGAGTTCAATTTATGCACACAATTAATGTGCTTCAGTGCATTTTTTGAATATCAGGCTATAGCAGATACTCCCTCTTTTGTCTTCCTTTGGGTTGGTGATGGTGTAGGTCTTGAACAGGGCCGGCAATGTTTGAAGAAGGTGAGGTGGATTTTAATAGTTGTGCAAATATTCTTTGTAGTAATGACCATTTTTTTGGTGGTACCATGCAATCAGTTTATAGAAGGCCATCCAGGCTTCTGTTGTCCTTTACAAAACATGATAAACATGTTATGTTTCATTCATGCCGTTTATGATTGTTTCTGGATAGTTGCATCTCAAACTTTAGATTGTGTAAACCTCACTTTTCTTTAATTATCCATTTATTCAGGAGTTGTAAATGATTTCACCTACTTTTTTTAATAAAAATACCAACTCGTGGATGAAATGTTTTAATAAAGTTGAACCTGACTGAAGCTCCTCTTTGTCCAGTGGGGATTTCGTAGATGTGAGGATGTTTGCTGGGTAAAAACCAACAAGAAAAATGCAACACCCAGTCTGCGGCATGACTCTCATACAATACTTCAACACTCAAAGGTAGTATTATACTTGACTTTAATACTTTATGCTCCAGAACATCTATCTTCTGTTTTTACCTCATTTTTTCTGTCTGTCTTGTGAAATTTCACTCTTTTCTTTGTCCAGGAGCACTGCTTGATGGGTATAAAAGGAACAGTGCGGCGTAGCACCGATGGACATGTCATCCATGCGAATATTGACACAGATATAATAATAGCTGAAGAACCAAGCGATGGTATTGTTTCTTATCTTCTATTTTAGAGATGCTTGGTTCTTCTTCATCGTATATGCTTTGTGTATGCTATTATTCTTTGAGAATGTCAGTATGTCACCTTTGTTAGCTTTATGAATAATTATGTTATTGTCACTTCATATGTAATTTCAGATTTTCAGACGCCATCACTAAATTGTTATGTTATCTATTTGTTATGCACGATTTTGTTGCCTTTCACAATACCCCTTAGCAGATGAACCTTTCGCTTGTTGGTTATGCTAGCCATTCATTTGTTTATATGTACAGAACAGTTTAAATTTTCTTCCAATTTTGTTGTACAGATATGTTGTTGTCTATTGATTCTCTAGAAAATGCAGCTTGGGGAGAAATCTAGAATTCTCTATGTTTCTGTATTTTTAAAGCATAGCCTTTTTGAATAGTGCATATTCCTAAGCATACTATTTTGTTTGAGTATGGCTAGCAACAAATGAAATGTTTGTGTACTGATACCTCAAACTATTTGCTTTATTGTACAGGCTCAACTAAAAAGCCTGAAGACATGTACAGGATAATTGAGCATTTTGCTCTTGGAAAGAGACGCCTTGAACTCTTTGGAGAGGATCATAACATTCGTCCGGGTTGGCTCACTCTTGGGAAAGGTTTATCATATTCCAACTTCAACAAAGAGGTAAAAAGGCTGAAAGCCCAACTCTATGCACATTTACCAGAGTAAGAAGTTACATGAGTTTCTCATATAGTGATCTTTTTTCGCATTCTTTCTTACAGGCATATATTAAGAACTTTGCAGATAAGGATGGGAAAGTATGGCAGGGAGGTGGTGGACGAAATCCTCCTCCTGAGGCTCCTCACCTAGTTGTGACGACACCTGAGATTGAGGGCCTAAGGCCAAAGTCTCCCCCACAGAAGAACTAAGGGCAGCAGCCAATGGGATATTGGTGCTTGCAAGTCCACTAACGAGCAACCTGGTAGGGACTCCATTAGATCAGTTACCGTGATTGGTTCGGAGGCTAATTTTTTCGTACCTGTAGATTTAATATCTCGCATTGCCTCCTATTGAAGGTTTAGCCGAGGTGGTGCGGATATTCAGTCTCACAGTGAATGCTTTATTGTCGTACTGCTCGAACAGGATAGTTCATGTTCCAGCAATTTGGCAACTCTATTTCAAAGAAAATCATTCAGTATTTGCCTTGTTGATACATTGGTCTCATATAAAGTTACTTTGATCATTGACGTCTTGTTTTTGTTTGCCAATGCTACCATGGTCGTTTTCCTTGCTGCTGGAAGGATGTTGCCTGCATTTGTTCTTTCTGGCAGACAAGCACGGCAGTAATTGAAAGTTATATGTACTAGTTATTTTAGTATAGATGCAAATTGTGGTTGGAACTCGATCTCTGTCTTCCCAGAGCTCTGGTGGTAAGATCAATGAAGCCCAAATCCCATCAACCTATTGCACACATTTTTATATGCATTCCAAGGAATTTTCGAGGCCATGCAAACGTATGAATGCAGACAAGAAACTTGATTTGACAAACCGGAAAATCAACATGTATTGTTAAATTGTTAATGGCTTATTAATGGCTTAAACAACCTGGCATTCTAGCAATGCTCCAACGAATAGCACTATAGGATATGTGCAACGACAGCACTTGCCTTGTCCTTTTGATCGTCTGCAAGTGTGTTCTCGAACCTCTGCAGGTAGACAAAGCAGCGAAGCAAATTCCAAACGTGACGGAAGACAGACGGGCTTTCAATCACCAACAGAAGCAAAATCGGATTAGCTTGTCGCTGGATGACGCCAATTGCCAAGGGTTAAGCGTTGATTGATTCCGTTTTAATGATATCCAAGGACAAGATATTTGTTTGATTAATTGATTTATCTACTAAACTGAAACTTTCGGCCATGGAATCTTACAGAGTAGGAAGATTTTGCCGTGCGATTTGGGTAGCCACGACGCACTCTCTCATTGTTCGCCGCATACACCATATCAACATTTTTGGCTTGGTTCTAAGCACAAGATTATGCCGAATCTTGGTATTCAATTATACTAATGGGATGATACACCTGCACTAATATTCGATTCGAATAGATAGGTCTATACCTTGATTTATTACTTAGGTCCCTTCTTTCAGCTTATGGATAATGGTGGATTATCGCGGTCAGGCCTCGCAAGCTCTTAAATAGTATATTTTTTTAAAAAAATTCCTTCATCAATATTTCTTAAAAAACCTTTCTTAAATCAATTTTCAACCTAAATTCAGTTTCATCCATCATCCACTATCCATTAGCTATAAAGAACAGACATGCAAGGCTTATGCTACGCTGTTTAGGCATTTGTTACTTTTGTGGTCATATTAACTAGAGTAGGGTGTCCAGCTTGGAAGATTCTCGTGGAAACACTAGAGCCTTGTTTGGACGAGCTTTTGGCAGCTGCAGCTTTTTCTAAAATCTTTAGCTTTCTTAAATAGTCCAAATTCTCATCCAGGTTTTTAAAATTTGTAGTTGTAGAAACCAGAAAATAAACTAGAAGGTAGAATCTGGGAAACCCGATTTTTTCAAATTCTCACTAGCTGCTTCTGAGAATCTTAAACTCCCCTAAACAGAACCTAGGGCTAGTATGGAATGCGGAAATTTTACAAAAATTTAACAGGAATAAGTTCACTCCCATGTGTCGGGGGACGAAGCCTCGACGGCGGGAAGTCGGGAGACCCCCCTTTTGAGGTTCGGCCAGGGGAGCTGTTCCTCAGGTGCGCGAGGCGTTGGAGAAGATGAGAAAACTTTGGCACACAGAGGAGGCGAGAGGATTTATACAGGTTCAGGCCGCCGGAGCGTAATACCCTACTCCTGTGTGTGTTTTGCTATGAGGTGGATGAATGTGGTATTGTGGTTACAAGGTATATCCGGGGAGCTCGGAAGCGTAGCCGGGAGACTTGGGGAAGAAGAACAGTAAAGGTTGCCTTGTTGTCTATTGCTCGAGCTTCTCCCCCCCCATCTGCGGCATGGATCCTCCTTTATAGAGTTCAGGGGAGTCCACAGTGCCGATACGCGGAGGGGGATGTTTTCCGGTGAGCTCTCCTGTGCGCCCCTCCGCCTGCGACGCCCACGCCGGAGTTGGTGGAGCGTCCCGTCGCTCCTGTCCGCCTGTGACACCCATGCCGGAGTTGGTGCAACACGGCGGTTAGGTCGCCTCGGAGAGCAGCCGCTGCAGGCGGCTAAAGTCGTGCGAATGTGACCGAGCATACTGTCACTGCCAGCGCGTGGAAGAAAGGAGCTCTCTCAGTCAAAAAGTCTTCTGACTGCTCAGGGTCTCGTGCGGGTGGACAGGGGTGACGCGCCCTGTCACCACGCCGTCGGCTCACCATAAATGCGGTGGTTGGTGATGGCCAGCTCGAGCCGGCTCCGCGCCCGGGAGCCGCGCGCGTGAGCTCTTAGGCCGAGCGTCCCGGCCCCGGGCAGCGCCCGCAGCCTCAGGCGCTTAGAGAATAACTAGCGATGGCCAGTTGTTTTTTACACGGAAAGTGGGCCCCGGGGGGCTGATATGGCCGGAGGCCCTTACGTTCCCGAGAATGTGGGACCCCCGTTCCCGTTTCGCCGACACCATGAAATTCCCGTAAAATTTCTCCACTTCAAAAAGGCTAGGCTCCCTGTTTTAGGGAGTTTAAGATTCTGAGAAGCAGCTGCTGAGAATTTGGAGAAACTGGTTTTTTCAGCTTCTGACTTCTAGTTCATTTTCTAGATTCTACAACTATATATTCTCCTAATCTGGATGAGAATATAGACCATTTGAGGGAACTAAAGATTCTGGAAGAAGCTGCAGCTAACAAAAGCTCTCATAAATAGGGCCTTAGGCTTCTTTTGTAGCGGATGAAAAATTCTGATTCTTGCTATCACTAAACTGATTCGTGTGAAACCTTGTAAAATTTCTACATTCCAATGGAGGTCTTACACGTTGTTCGTTCTGGCTTATTTACCAGCTTATTTTCTTGTTTTCCATGAGTATGCTTCCTGAACTGCTAAACGGTATGTTTTTTTTAAAAAAAACTTTATATGAAAGTATCTTAAAAAATCAAATAGATCCATTGTTCAAGTTTGTAGTAGTTAATACTTAATTAATCACATGCTAATGACGTTCTTCGTTTTACGTGTGGCTTATAAGCCAGAAAAATAAACCAATTCAAACACCACTTATTAGATGTTTGTTTGGTGATGTTCTTTTCACTATCTTTTGCTTGGGATCCTAGCAACACTACCCACTTGACTGCAGTATCCTCTTGAAAAACCCTCTATTAATAGCAATAGTGATGGATAACGTGTGAAAATCTGGCCATTCATTCATCCTCACCATATGATCCTCACCGGTCACCATATGATCCATATCCACTCATCAGTCTCATCATGTCTTGCTTTTCAATCTCACTGCGCACAATACTTTGCATTCAAGTAACATTTCGTTTCGTAGCTTGATTAATCGCTTTACTGCATATGTTATTGTACAAAACATTAAAAATTAGGGTACTCGCCGTTAGGTGCTCATCACCGGATCAACTCTTGCTTGCTTTCTACCGTGTCAATCTGCACTGCATCATCAGCCACCAAAAAGCTTAACTCTGAAAAAAGAAGAGAAACTAACTGCTATAAGAAATAGAACAACTCAATCAGATCAATTAATTCGGCATGGCTTTATACGGAGTATTGACTTCAATCTGCAGGAAAGTGATGTTCTTTAGCAGTATCTGAACCTGTTCAAGCTACCAATATAAGATCTATCCTCACTGAAAAGAAAAAACAAGGACAAAGCAACAAAAATGTGCGAGTAGATCATCACAAATTCAGGCATGGGGCTCATGTGACTCGTCCGATCGAGTTGGTGGCCACAAGCTGCAGTTTGCTATATCCTGAATTCTTCTGATGCTATGCATGCAATTATTAGCCTGAAGTGATGTTGCAACCTCCTGCAATTAACATCTTTAATTTCGTACAAAATGGTGCACAATAGTATAATGGCGATTAGCACCCTGCGACGATCGATCAAGCTTGTTCAGTTCGGTTCGGTTCAATGCACGCGCCACGTTTTGTCTAACCATCTTAATGGCTAAATCTATCCAGGATTTCTTTCATCTTTTTGAAGCATTCAAGCTACAAATGGTAGTCCGTATAGTGTTTCTGCTGTTGATGGTAGAACCGATCGACTAATTTGTTTCATGTTAACATCTGAAAAGGACACCATTTTACAATTCAAAGAGAGAAAAAGAGTGTGCGTGCGTGCAAGAGTCAGGTCAGGCAGTTACACATAACGATCTGAGACAAAGCAAAAACGTTAGCCACTTATCTTGAAATGGAGGTAGCACATGCTAGCTTTTCCAATCACGCTAATCACGAAAATGCGGTCCATTCCGTCGAATTCACCAAGCTCAATCTCAAGGTGCCAAAAGGAATATATCAACATGAATGACAGCACGAGTTGAAAAAAACCGGACACTCCCGTTTTGTTTGTCAAATGCATGCTGTTACAGCCAAAACCTTAGTCAAAAGTGCTTAATGACAGCAGGTGAGAACTTAGCAAACTCACCATGCAACACGAATCATTTTGCTATCAAAGACGACTAAACACTATTTTTACTGTGGACTTTCTCCTTCCCTATACATCGCAAATCATTTTGCTATCAAAGATGACTGAACACTACTTTTACCGTCAACTTACTCCATCACAAATCATTTTGCTATCAAAGACGGCTAAACACTATGTTTACCGTCGACTTACTCCCTCTGGTCGAACGTACATGGCGTCTCACATGATTTCGTATAGAGGACTAAACACTATTTTTACGGTCTACTTACTCCCTCCGGTTAAAAATACATGACGTCTCATGTGCTTTAGTAGTGTGTGGTACTGTGGTACCAACCGATTTCATTTCGAGAAAACGAGGGGGATTTGGTCCATATGATCCAATCTACTTCATTCGTATTAAAATATAGTTATTTTTAACGTTTAAGTTTTATCAAAAAATATACCTACTTTTTCACGTAGTTTCTCATGTTAACTATAGCCAATCACAATATTTTTTATTTTATTTCTATATTTGTTTTCTCATCTCAACTAATTAAAACCATCTTAAATTTAATTTTATATATCTCTTTAATATGAGAAGCTCAAAAGTACTACTAATTTTAGGAAAAAAAAGGTAACTAGCCTAAATCCTCTCTTTTTAAAAAAAAAGAAAAAGAAAAAACAAGCACGCGGCCACAGCCGTCATGTAGGTAAGCTAGCTATCTAGCGTAGATTGGCAACTTGTCCTTCAAACGAGGCGAGCATTTAAGGGGCGGATTGGGTTCGGAGAAGGAGACCCATAGATCGCGAGCGCTAATAAGCGTTCTAAAATATAGAAAGTATCGTTTTAAAATTTAAGTAATTTTTAGTTATGCATCTAAATACTTCTACCTACGTATCGTTCTAAAATTTAAGTAAATTTTAGTTATACATCTAAATAAATTTATGTACAGGTACTTAGCTATATTACTCGCATAGCCATTCGCACGTACGCGCGCGTTGCTGCTGCGCGGTGTGAATGGGCGGAAATATTTTCGCGCGAGGCTGGCCTCTCACTCGCCGGCGTCCAAATCATGCACAGCTGCGTGCGATCTGTCGTGGTCGTGGGTGCTGAGCAATTATCTGAGCAAGCGAGGCGAATGGCTTGTGAACGCATTGAATTCGTGGGCGCCATCTGATCGTAAAGGCTAAAGCTACCTATCCTAGAGTAGCTAGCAATAGCATGCAAGTATGGCTGCGATTGACTAGCTACTGCACGCTGGATCTATCCGTCTGTAACCGACGTGTTTGTACTAGTTTTGTTCATGTGTATGCACAATTAGTACAGTTACTCGGTTGATCTGTAACAAACCGAATGCTAGGACCGGATCAGTTTAGTTTAATCATAGACGAAATGGTGTATATGCCAGCCACAAATAATCCTCCTAGTTAATCCATGTATTAGTAACCAGAAAACGTTTGTTTTCATGGCTCTGCTCGTTGGAATATAAGTGAATTGTCCATATTTTTTTTATTAGTTTGGGTTTCTAGGTTAAATTGGTCAATATATTCAACTTAATACTCTAGTATTAGAGTAAAAAGTCTTGAGTTCGAATCTTGGCGGGCACATAATTAAATAAAAAATTACAACCCATTTCTATTCTGTAAATTAAATAAAAAAATTGCAGCCCGTTTCTATTCTTTGAGAGGGAGTGTTAGAATATAGAATATAAGTGAATTGCTCACATATTTATATAAAAAATACAATCCACTTCTATTACACTGCAACTCAATAGTGATTTATAAACGGAAGACATGTGATGGAAGAAAAAAAATATATAGGACAACACTTTTATCCTTCTAGTTTTAGCTAGTAGTCTAAAAGGCAAATCTGAAAAATAGAAAATACCAAAAAAAAATCCTCTAAAGTAAGGGTCCGCCTATAGATTAAACATTTGAAAAAATTTAAATCCATTAAATAATTTTTTCTGTATCCAAATGGCAAGATATGAACCGTTAGATATATCTGTACATATTTATGACTAAATTACATAAATTTGTAACTAAAGTTACGCGTGATCGATAATAGCAACTATAACAAATTGAAAGTGTAACTTAGAACTCGCTTCCCCCGCTCCAAATCTCAAAGTTTTATTCAACGATCAACGTTGTTGTTTAACAGAATTAAAAAATCAAACGTTTGATCGATAGTAAATTTGCTAAATTAATGATAGACATATGCTTAAAATTTTAAGATTGGATGAGTCTTATAAACCCACAACTCTATAAAAAAAAGAACAGTCAAAAGCTTCTTTGTACCACAAATCCGCAGCACATGAGTGATTAATCGACAGGTGTAAACTTAAGTCAACTAGCAGGGAGAAAAACTCGGTACGCGACGACGGGGGTAGACGCCGACCGTACGTCAAAATTATGCTCCTACGACGTGTACGGGGAAGAAATCCAATACACTAGCTCGCTTGCTAGCTCCTGGACAAATTGCTTCACAAATTAAAACTCATGGGGATACGCTTAAATGGCTTCACACCTGGTCAAGCACGGTTGCGTCTACTACCTGTTCTAATTTGGTTTTTCTCTTTGTTGCATAGTGGAGTACTAGTAGATCAAGTTCTGCATAATGCCAATTCTGCAGTACGTGAGAAATGGCAATGGTGATTACTCGTTAACCAACAAAAAAACTAAGGCCTGGGAGCAGCACACGTGTCACAGTGCAGTGCATTAATTAATTTACTTGCTTAAGTATCGGCAGGTCCAGAGAAAAGAAAGATGTTCAGATTCCGCTGGGGATAGCCTCTGAGAGGTGTGGATGAACTCACCTGAGCAAAGGCTGAGCGTTTAACTGATGGTATAAGGATGACGTTACGGTGACGTCAGCTCCCCTGGCTCAGGAGGATGCATTGGTGCACGAAGTCCATGGCTTTCGATCTCGATTCTGAACCAATCACTGGATTATGTGTGTTTCATGTTCAAGTACGGAGTATTCAAGATTGGCCGCCGTTTAGGACCAAAAGCATCTGATGGTTCAGTTCAACCTGAAGAATTTCAGGACAAGCTAGGACAAATTAAGTAGCCAACAGTGTTGTTTCGTGAGAGCACAACCATAGATCGTACTAAAAAAACCGAACTATGCATCAATATTAGTATACTCGTACGTTAAATGGCAGTACACATTATGGTTCTTGCCATATGCATGAACTGATGACAGCAATAGCAGAAATATAGAGTGCAGTCTGGAGCTACTAGATCAGGAGCAAGCACCCTACATTTAGCAATTGAAATCGATGTTTTCATGGTGCAATGGTCAATCAGGATGATAGAGTTTGATCCATTCGGGGCCCTAAGATAAGATCCATCGATCAATTCAGAGGAGTTGTTGGGTCACTCGACAAGATCCTTTCATCAGGTCCGTTTCTGACGAGACCAAATGAGCGAAAAACCTATGTACAAGGCTGGCATGGAAGCTTCATAGTATTTTTCCTCCGTCGCAAATTCCTTTTATTAGTAAATCATCACGTTTCATGTTGTTGTTTCAATTAACTTTCAACTGATTAATTAATCAGGATCATCAGATAAGACCCGGCAATATTTGTCGGTTGTTCATCATCAATCTATAGACACACACGAGTACATCGAAGTCAGCATATACCAGCGCTAGCTACGCACTTAAATCGACAGTTCGTGTGATGAAATATATATGACCAAACATCTATAAAGACGTCTCACTGTCCAGTCGATCGAATATCCAATCCGACTGGACTGACTGACGGACAGGTGGTGATGCATATGCAGAAGAACAGTGAGCAGTTAGGTAACAGTGGCCTTGTTAAAAAATAAATGATCCGTGCTGACTTCTTTTACCATCCAGCAGGCGAAATATGGACGCGGTGGTGACGGATAATGATCGATCGGAGTGTAGGAGGAGGAGGACAGCGACGAGGCAACAGCAATAATCTTCCGGGCAGAAAGGGATCGGATTCATACGAGCTTCAATTCAGTTGTGTTGTGTGTCTGTCTGCCTGCCTTTAATTTTTTTATGTGATTTTTATATTTTCTTTATCCTAAAATATAATTATTTTTAAGTTAGATATGGTTATTAAGAAAGTATGTGAAAATAATTAGAAAAAATTTATGATTGATTGATAAGGAAAAAAATAAAAAAAATTAAATAAAGAATGATTATAATTGGTTGGGATGTTTGTTTTAGAATATATCTTAAGTGATAGAAATAGCTTTGTTTTGAGGCGGAGGGATATGTTTTTAAGCTGCGGCGTCGCTGTCGTGGTGTTAAGAGGGGTTCGCCCAATAATCGCATGAGGACGCAGGAGAAAAAAGCGCGATTCATGGCTACACGTCGCGTCGCGCGCCACTCTCATGGTCGTGGGCGTGGACCGCTTATTTATAAGCTCCCGCTACTCTGTTTCGGTAGCTAGTAGCAACGAGTCGAGTCCAACGACTCGGGGCTATATCCGCAGGAAGCGCAGCGCAGCACGCACCCGTCTCCGCAGCGCTGCCACTGCCGCTCGCTCGCTCGCTCGCTCGCTGCAGGAAAGTGGCAAGCGCGCGCGCGTTGCCCGCCGGCTGTAGAGCGGCGCCGCGGCAGAGTCGTGGCCGCCTGCGGGGGTTGGATCAACGACGGGTCAGCGTCAGCAACGGCAGGTTTCCTCTGGTACGTAGTACGTTCTGTACGTTTTTCGCTGCTGGTTTTGTTTGTTCACGCATTGGCATTGCAACTTTGCAAGTACGGGGGGTACTGGTGGACGCGCCGTACGTCCTGATTCTGATTGGCGTCGATCTTGCGTTGTGTTGCAGTCTCCTCGTACAAATCGATCTATATATCTTGGGCTCTTGGCAGGACGGTTGATTGGCATGCGTTGCATAAGATTTTGTAAATTCAGTAGTACTAGTAAATTGTGGATGCAAGTGCCCGACGATGTTGAGAGGATCGCATGCATGTGCGCATACAGTAGCAATGCTAGATCACATCGCGTTAGATGGTAGCCTTGTAGCACAACGTAGCACAAGAGGTTTTTCACTTCTTTAAAGAAGATACATACAAATAGAAACCAAAATTCAGTGTTGTTACCTTGTCAAGGGTCGCAAAGAGGACTTCTTATACAAGTCAATATATGTAGTTCATACAAATACAAATAGATTGAGTGTTCAAGTGTTTGATGTGAGCTAACACTCTAGCTAGCCGACACATAATATGCATGGTGGATTATGCGTGCCATGTTTTTAAAAGTACGTTTTCTCTAAAAAGAATCTACAATCAGCATTGCTTATAAGGCCCCGTTCACTTTCGGTAATCAACTGGCTGATAAGCTATACGTAAAACATGATTAATTATTAGAGTAAGATTAATTACGTTTTTAATATCAGATAATTAAAAAAAACTTATTTGGATTTCTTTAAAAAATTTCTATATAACAAGTTTTTTTTAAAAAATTGTACCAATTAGTCACTCGAAAAGCATGCCCATGATAATGTAGCGTAATAGACAGCTCAAACTTCAGATAAGAACGGAGACTAAAACTTTTTAGTCGAAGTAATCTGTTGGCTTTATAATATTTAATAATTTATTTATATAAGTATTTTCCTCTGTTCATAATCTGTCCGATCACGTAGTTGGAACGCACCCTTGGTTTCTGTTGAAAGTGGCAGTTTTCTCTTATTCCTACGGAAATACTACATCCGTTTCAAAATAGTTATTATTTTAGGATTTAAAATTTGTCTCAAAATAGTTGTCGCTTTAGAGTACTACTTATCCCATCAATCAACTCCTATTCAAATTTCTCTCTATTCTACCCTCAACCATCCTTCTACTCTCTACTGTATATTATTTAATAATAGATACTATAGCCTTTTTTTTCTTAAACCTTAATCTATACTTAAACAACCTAAACTACTATTTTGAGACGGAAAGAGTGGATCGATTCCTACGAAGAATCATGCAGTCTAATAAAATTTTTGCATTCTGAGATATGCCTCTTGTCTCTTCAACCAATTAAGGCTCCATTTGTCATTGTGGTGAACCATGATGATGTCGTTTACTACTTTTAGACAATTCCGCGTTTGACGAATCGCTTTGCCAAAGTCCACGATAAATAGGACACCATTTGTACAATGAATTTACTGTGGTAATATTGTACAACATATAGCAGTACTTGAGGATTACTTTTGACATAGTGGAATCCATGAATGTCTCATATGTACTCCAGTATATATAGCATTATAGCAACACTGCAAGGCTGCATGTGCATGGCAACAAGGGTCAACCATAGACTTGAAAAGTGTTTTTTTTCTCATACATAAACAGCCCGATTCATAACAAAATATGTACTCCCTCTGTTAAAAAAAAACTAAGGGGGTATTATTTAGTGCTTATTGGGTGGCTTATATAAGCCGCATGTAAAATAAGAAATATTATTAGCGCATGATTAATTAAATATTTATTATTAAAAACTTGAAAAATGAATCTATTTGTTTTTTAAGCTACTTTCATATAAAAATTTTTTATAAAAAATGTACGGTTTATTGTTTTAAAAAACGTGCGCGTGGAAAAAAAAGTTAGGGAAGTAGTGGGAAGGAACAGCCGCTAACTCGACTTTGAAGGATGTAGCGTAGGGTGGTAGGCTTGGTGGTACTATAGTGTGAATATCGGACTGCACGAGATGCCTCGTTCAAAAAAAAAAAAACTGTAGAAGGCATAAGAGTGTTCTAAAATTCAACTTAATTAATTTAGGTTAGTACTAGAATGAAATATTTTTTTAGCAAAACATAGTAATAGTGTAACACATGACAATTCTGACGATTATTAGTATATTTTTAAGATAATGAATAATTTCATCTATGCTTTAACAGAAGCTATAACGAGCGAGAAAGAGAAAGAGACATGTAGTCGGGTGCCAATCGTTAGGGACCAAAACCAATTAAGATCAGTGGTTTGGCCATCAAAAACGGGTTCTAGCAAACGTGTCAGGTCCATTTGCGGGCCAAAAAAAAGAAAAAAAAACTAACACCAACCAAACAAACGCCAGATTTCGTTGCCCACCACCAAGATTGACATGGCTTCCGAGTTCCATCAGGCACCAACCAAACACGACCAAAAATTTATCGAGGTTTTCAGCAGAAGACTTCGTCAATTTGTCAATGCGACACATGCTTGGCAAGCAACGTGACACGCAGATGCTTCTCACTGAGAAGAAGTTGACAAAACGAACCTTTTCTTTTCTTTTTATTTGTTTTCCTTTGCCGTGTTTTTCTGAAACTGCATCGATCACCTTTTTATCTGGTTTGGTAAGTCATTAGCGACTGTGAAATGAAACAAAGTAAAGACGATCTTATCTCCCCACACGGGTGATTAATTTGTCAATGCTGGCCAATAAAGCTGGTCGCTTCATGTGGGCACAAAAGTGCTTCAACCTTTTCATCTCTCCCTATAATTGCACGGGTTGTGGGCTTGGCATTTGAGATTTGGTTGGAAAGGTTGGATGCGTTGCTACTTGCGCGGACATTGGGGAACGATCGATTAACCGGTGACATCGGCGCGAGGTGCTGTCAAACTGTAGGTGAATCGTCACAGTCTCACGTAATTAAGCCCATGAAACATCAACCACATGGACTTGTCTTCCTCCTGCTGGGTGTTCATCATGCAGCCAATTTAATCCTGGCAATTGACATGCTTGACGTTCAGATTCATGGTTGGTCAGGTCCTGTAGCTTATCAGAGTTTTTCTTCGTGGAAAGCACTTGGGTAGTAGTACTGGGCGCTGCACTGTCACCTTGCAAACCAAAATCATTCCACTAGTCTGTACTATAGTACTCCATAGATTACTCAATTATTGAATCCGTCGGTAGATAGTATACTACTACTCTGATTGGCCGTAGTAATAGAGACCGAGTAATCTTTTCGGTGTTCGTCTGATCTGTAGCTGTCCACAACTTAATGGATTTGTGGTTCAGAGCTGTAGCCATTATAGAGGAGGTAGACAGAGGGGTGAGCACTTGGAGCAGGCTACATCTGAGATGATGGTTCTCTGGTGGGTTCCCCTGCTTTGTGAATCCGAGAAATATCTAATTTGAACCACAATTCGGAGAAATCGTGGAGAAGCTCATTCCATAAACCACTTTTTAGAAGTTATAATATGCAGGCGAGGTAATCTAGCTCAGTCTCGTTTGGAAGATATGAATTTCATGAAAAGTAACATAATACCGTTGTTTGAAACATTACAAATTGAAGTTTAATTTCATGGTTTTACCCCCCGTTCAAAATTTCTTATCTCCCAAACTACTTCTTCTTCGGCCATCTCGGCTAATTATCTCCAAAATTAAATTGAGATTTATCGTAAATTTTTACATGGTTGAATTAGGTTTCCTAAATACAAATATCTAAATTAACTAGTACTACATATGTGTCTTCCATATAATTAAAATTTTTTTATTACAGATGGTAATGCAAATTATGAAAAAAACAACTATTTTATCGGAAAAATGATTAAACAATAGGTAACTAAAGAACGTTTCCCCAAGGCCCAGGCTTGTCTTTTCTCTCTTTGGGCTTTGGCCTGGCATTAAGTCCAATTATTAATAGATCTAACGTGGTAAGCCGAAAAGCACCTAAAACTAATTTATAAGTAAAATTTTAATATATATTTTTTGTGATTTAAAAGCTAATGTTAAAAAATAACCTATGATTAAAAAACCTCAAAATCAACTTAAAAAAATTTAAATTCCGATAACAGCAAATAAACCAATAAGCAAATGATCCTAGTATAGGCGGTTCTCCGTTATTACAAATGCTTTGTTAGTTTGTACTACTCCGTAGTAGTACTACCACTACTCCAGTCCAAACTCCAAATGTCCAGAGCAGTCGCGCGGCTGCGAGTTTGTGGTGGAGTTGACCACCAAAACGTCGTCCCATATGTAGAATCATTGCTACTGTGGATTGAAGCAGAACCCACAAAATGCCTACTTATTCGCTATAAATACGGCAAATCAAGAGACAATGACATAATCTTGTCGCTTCCATAATCCGAACGCGTTTTGGTTTCAAGTCTCGAGATTTCTTCTATCGCAAGAAACGGCGCGATCATTCAGCTCGCCGCCACACACGTCCCACGCGCAATCCGTATCAGTAGTAAGCAATCCAAATCGTTCGCTACTTCGCGAATCATTAGCAACGAAGTTTGTAGCAGGAAAATGCTAACCACACCCCATCGGTACCAACCAATACTCCATAAGAATTCCATTTTTACAACTATATAAAGCGAGATGATAGTACATGTAAATACTAATATTATACAGAATAAATCATATTCCATTTGCGAGCACATATAATTTTACCTATAAACTATTTTTAAGTTGCTTTATTTATTTTTCTACTACTTATTAGCGATAGCTTAACTGATTTGAGATAGGGTCAGTTTGATTTGTTGCATAAATTAGCCTTATCAATATTTGGTAGTTTTAGGCTATATTGGCTTCAAGTCAAATACAACCTTGTCTTAGTTGGCCATGCCGAAACTTGTCAAAATTTAGTATTAACAAAAATTGGTTAGATCAATTTTGATCCAAGCCAAGCCGATGTTAAAAGATTTTTGAGCTGTCCAGTAGCCCTACTCTCTCCGTCCCAAAAAAATCAATTCCTGACTATGAATCTAAATATATGCTACATGTAGATTTGTAGCCAAAAATTTTTTTTACAAAAGAAATACGTTCCCGCCTAGTGCAACCAGGTGACAACATAACCCAGTACCACCGTCCCAAATAAGCGGACCACAACATCATGAATTAATGTCTCTGTCCCAAAAAGATTTCGTTTTTAGTCCATTTCACTCATACAAATACAAATATAAAAGACTAAATATTCTTCATTTTAGTAAACTCCAATGCATTGGTCTTCTACTTTAACAAACTGAAATCTATTTGTCCTTCACTTTAGCAAACTCTAACATATTTGTCTTTCGTTTTTACAAACTCTAATGCATTGATTGCTTTAAAGATAAAGTTTTGGTGGGCCAAATAAGATACATAGAACATAAAATTATTTTCGGAAGTAGACAGTACCTGGGTGCACATAATAAATTGCCGTCCTAGGACCCTCACCGGTGGGACCCACAAGTCACCTCAGTTCATCCATGATAGCCGTGAGTCCGTGACGCTCCCTCCCTGATGGTGGCCATGGCCCTTTATTTAGCTGCCCCCCATTCCTTCCTCCACCTCCACTTTATTCTTGCCACCACTACTCGGTTGCTGCTGCTTGCTTCCAGTTCCACCTCTTCGAGCTCTTGTTGCGCACAACAGTGTGGACTCTCCACGCCCCTACTCCGAGGTGAGCAATCCAAACCAAAGTTCATTTCTTTTCGTCAGAGAATAATCCTAGCGCACAAAAATATCTTGTTCTTGGCACCACCGCATGCACGGATTTGTGCTGGATCTTTCTTTTTGAACCGGTAAGCCAGCTCCAATCCATTGCGACAACCCATTTTCGATCTGATCAAGATCAACCGAAAGAAGTGTAGAACAGGGGAAATAATCTGGATTTCTAGCCTTGTTTTAGTAGCTCTTATCCGCGAAAATCTCGGTACCTCTCTTCATTTAGTTTGGTGAAGTGTGCGAAAGATTTTGTATTGATAAGGATTCTGTTTTCTCGCTTGGATTTGTTGCAGGATACACCGTGAGTAGGCGTGGTGGTGCTTGATATCAAATATGTGTCCTCCCGTTTTCGTGCAGTCGATCTAACAACGTTTCTTGCTAATTCGTTTTCGTTGCCCGGATCAAAGAAACTTTATTTTAGAACAACAAAAGGATCTTTACCTTGTTCCTTTTTAATGATCTTAGCTTCTTTTTACAGCTTTTGGATTAACCTGCAGCCTCTCTTTGTTTGTCTGCTCCAATTCTGCAGGTTCTTGAGTTGAGTCGGGCATGGAGGTTGTGAACGTAGCCTGAACCTGACCTGATCTGATCCATCGGCAGCTTGGTATTTTGGGGAAAGGTTGTTCTGTACTATCTCTTCAATCTGTGAGTTCGTGACAGGTTCTTGCAAAAAAATCAGTGCAAATTGTTCGTAGCGTTTTAGCTCTAGTAGATCAATCGATCGATCGATCGTTCGAGGACGAGAGATTTGCTAACATGGCGTTGGCAGGGACCTCCAAAGTAGTGCTGGGATGTGTCGCGTTTGGGATTTTCTGGGTGCTGGCCGTCTTCCCCACCGTCCCGTTCATGCCCGTTGGCCGGACGGCCGGTTCCCTCCTTGGCGCCATGCTCATGGTCCTCTTCCGTGTCATCTCACCGGAGGATGCCTATGCCGCCATCGACCTCCCGATCATCGGCCTCCTCTTTGGCACCATGGTCGTAAGCATCTTCCTCGAGAGGGCTGACATGTTCAAGTACCTCGGCAACCTGCTGTCGTGGAAGAGCAGGGGCAGCAAGGACCTGCTCTTCCGCGTCTGCATCGTGTCCGCCATTGCCAGCGCGCTCTTCACCAACGATACCTGCTGCGTCGTGCTCACCGAGTTCATCCTCAAGGTGGCCAGGCAGAACAACCTGCCGCCGCAGCCGTTCCTCCTAGCTCTCGCCACCAGCTCAAACATCGGCTCCGCCGCCACGCCGATCGGCAACCCGCAGAACCTTGTCATAGCCGTGGAGAGTGGCATCTCCTTTGGCCAGTTCTTGCTAGGAGTTTTCCCGGCGATGATCGTTGGCGTCCTCACAAATGCTGCCATCCTCCTCTGCTACTTCTGGAAGTACCTGTCAGTGGAGAAGGATCAGGAGGGCGGGCAGCCGGCAGGGCCGGAGGTGGTCGCCGACGACGAGGTCACCTCACACAGGTTCACACCTGCTAGAATGTCACATGTCTCATCTCTGAACCCAGATGACATGGACTGCATAAGTGAACCAATCATCAGGAGTAACAGTGTAAGGAGCACCAGTGCAAATGAGAATCTGAGGAGCAGAAGCGTAAATTCAGAGGCAGACATACAGCTCGCGATCAAGTCGCTCCGGGCATCGAGCATGTCGCATGAGATGGTCGAGGTCTCAACTGTCACTGACAGGAGGGATGAAGGTGCATCCTCCAGGAAGTTCACAAGAACTGCTAGCCAGCAGAGGAGTGTGATCATAGAGGACTCGCCGCCCTCCCCCGACAGCAATGGCGAGAAGGAGAAGGAAGATGAGGTTGCAGAGAAGAGATGGAGGGTGTTTGTGTGGAAGACTGCTGTTTATCTGATCACTCTTGGTATGCTCATTGCACTTCTGATGGGGCTTAACATGTCATGGACAGCCATCACTGCGGCTCTTGTTCTTCTTGCACTTGATTTCACTGACGCACAGGCTTGTCTTGAGAAGGTATGCTCCTTTTCTTTCAACACGATTATACTGACTGATGCTTGAATCAACTTCTTATCTGAGTTATGTTCATTAGGATAATTAATCTCATATGACTGTTATGCCTAATAGGTGTCATACTCATTGCTGATCTTCTTCTGTGGGATGTTTATTACGGTCGATGGCTTCAACAAAACTGGCATACCGAACACCCTTTGGGAGTTAGTGGAACCATATTCACGAATTGACAGTGCTAAGGGTGTTGCTCTTCTTGCGGTGGTGATTCTTATCCTCTCAAATGTGGCCTCAAATGTTCCCACAGGTAAATCTTCAGAACAATCTTCTCATGTTGTTGATTTATGGTACTGACTGTCAGAGTTATTCCTAAGTTCTGAGCACTTCTGAACTTCTTTTTCAGTACTACTGCTCGGCACAAGAGTGGCTGCATCAGCTGCTGCAATTTCTCACGATTCAGAGAGGAAGGCCTGGCTTATCCTAGCATGGGTCAGCACCGTTGCCGGGAACCTTACACTACTGGGCTCAGCCGCCAACCTCATCGTCTGTGAGCAGGCTAGAAGAGCTCAGTTCTTCGGCTACAACCTCTCCTTCTGGAGCCACCTCCGGTTTGGGGTGCCGTCGACCATCGTCGTCACGGCGATCGGGCTGCTCATCGTCACCAGTTACTGAAGCAGCAGCCGACAGCAGCGGAAGGTAGCGTACAAGGAGCTAGATGAAGGAACCCTTTCAATAAGAGAGAGTACATGTAAAATTCTAAGATAGGCTTGTCCTGTAAAACTCGCGTGTGTATCTATGCCTGCTGCTGCGTCTGTGCCCTTGCTCTTTTGCTGTCGCTAAGCAGACGGTGATTGAGAAGGATGCAGGTATAGCAGACTAAGCAACCTGCATTTTCAGTGTTTTTCTTCAGAGTTGAAGTTGCAAATAGGATGGGTAAATGAAGAATGCTATTGCAATCTGATTTTAGCTTTGATATTCCAGACCAGATGCTTTGCTTTGTGTTCTTCCATATCCACAATACATAATGTGTTGGTTACTGATTCTTCAATATCCATACATAATAAAAGAGTATGAATGAGATCATGGTCCCAAAAATGAAATCATCCTTAGTTAATCCTGTTACAAGATTGATGCTTTTGACAGATGGCAAGATCTCATCTTCCTTTAGTTACTCGTGGAGCCCAACACAAAAACACACAGCGTTGCACATCCATCCATATATATTGAAGTGAAAAAATCATCTTAGAATAATACCAATATGCTGCAATGGTTTGGAACATTTTTCATCCAGTGATAAAACATTTTAAACAATTCTTACTAATTGACGAGAAATCAACTGATGTTTTGCCCCAGATCAGACGCCCGATGTGAGCATCCATATGGATTTCACCATTGAAAGATAAAACATAAATAAAGGTGGTAGCCAAAACTTATAGAGTACTTCATCCATTTCAAAATATAAGTATTTATGCGCATTTCTCAAAATGTATATGAACACCTTTTTGTGTATATTTATTTTAAAAAATATGCAGGAATGTTTATATTTTAGAATGAAGGTATTACCATATTACAGAGACAAACATAATACCACAAAGAGACTTTCATTTCTTAAATTGCAATAAGTTACGGATATAGGTACCTAAACTACTCAGACGGTACATATAACGGATAAAACAAGGAATATTTGCTAGGAAGCAAAGCCCCAGTATCATTCAGAACACATCATCTATACCAGTGCTATCAGTCATGTGACACAGCGACTTGTGCGTGTTCATTTCAAGTTTTACTTTGCCATTTCTGCTGCCAATGCCACTGCTACTGCAACTGCCATCGTGCATATACGGCTTTACCTCCACACTGGTCAAGACTACAACTTCCTGCCAAGCAAATACATCGTCAGTCATAGCCCATCCGCTTAGTTTCGAAGAACCTTACGATTCAAAACCTGCCGGAGCCCAGGTTGACAAGTTGAGAATCCCGCGTTTCTTGCCATCCCACGTGTGGTTCAAGCTCCTGCCAAATGCCCACCGGCTATGGCTGGGAGTCCATGGAGGAGAGGTCAGCAGCAGCCAAGCACTGGGCACCAGCGGAGAGGCCAAACCAGAGCTTGAGCTCGGGTACATACTCAACCTTGCCGTCGAAGGGTAAGGTCTACTTGCCAACTTGGCTCCAAGTGTGGCTCGCCGCGTCAAGGCAATAGGTGCTGACGTCCTCGACGGATATGCAAATCTGTGAGCCGCCATCGACCACACCATAAGCTGTGATCTTGTGGCTTCTCTGGCAGTAGTTGTAATCAAGGAGGTATGGCGGCGGCAGGAGTTGGTAGAGACAGGACTCGGCAAAGGAGGTCACGGCGGGCTTACGGTAGATGAAGGCCTCGAATTGATCGTTGGTCTGCGTGCGGCTGCGTGCCTCCGGTCTTGGAATCCTCTCCGTGATAAAAAGGCTGCCGCCATCGTTGCCATCACCGTGGACAGTCTTGGGTATGAAGAGGGAGATGGAATGCCGCTTGGGCTTGTGAAGGTTTGGCACGGTCACCAAGTGGCGTGTATCGGCGTCGAAGAGGAAGGCGCACCCTGACTAGTCCGCATCGAGCACCTTGCGATCTGCGAGCGGGATACAGTAGATATTCAACATGTAAAACAAATAATTTTTAATTATAAAATAATACATAAATAAGCAGACTTAAAAGTTTTTAGGTTTTAGTTGAAAGTTTTGAAAATCTAATTAAAAATTTTAAATTTCGGATTAAAAATTTCAAAATTTGAGTAGATTTTTAAATTCTTAGTTAATAGTTTTTAAATTTGAGTGAAAAGTTTCGAAAATTGAATTGAAAGTTTTAAAATTAGAGATAAAAATTTTAAAATAGTGGTATAAAGTTTACTTAATTTTTTCAATATGCTGCGTGCGCGAGTGCGCAGGTGGAGCAGCTTTGTCATGTAAAACATAGTTGAAGCTTCGAAGCGCAAGATTGGCTTCGGAAGCTGAATCTGCTTCATTCTTAAGGCTGTCGCCTCTGTCGGTGTCTGAGTGGTAGAGTCTTGCGCTACTGCTGATTCTGATCTGCATCTTGTTGCCGGTGGTGGTGGTGACGGCCGAAAGAATTGCTATCGCATCAGGTAAATGCAACAAAGCGATCTGGTGCCAGGGGTGTTGTCGCTCACGATCAGATTCAGAAACTGCCACGAGGCTCATCATCGAGTCGATCAGCACAGGCTTACTGACAAACCACCAAAGGAGGCAAATGGGGGAATTAGTTACAGAGAAGTGAAAGAATGGGGATTCGTTGAGCAAGGAAGAAAGAGTACCTCCAGCAGGCGACAGCAAACGGATGAGACTCCCAAGTCGATTGCATGTCCTGTCCTGCAATCGATCTAGCTGCAGATGTGCCTTCAAAGGCGAGATGGCATCAGAAAAGCATAACAAATACCACATAGAAGGAAGAAAAGCAAATGAAAAGGATTTGGCTTTCGATGGCGGCGGGGAGGAGAGAGAGGGGGCGTAGCGAGATCGGGCACGTATCTCAGCAGCTGAAGCCGACTACACGCCTGCGATGACGCTGCATACATGCAAATCTTAGAGCATGTTTGGTTGCTACCCTAAGCAACATGCCTGAGTATTTTCCATGCCTAAGAGTAGCCTGAGGTTGCTTACAAGAGTTACCTGACTAGGCATGGCTCGAATTCAAGGAGGTGTTTGGCTAAAGCCCTTTTTAACATGCCTAAGTGGACTTGAGTGTCAGGTAGTTTTGGCTCATATTTTGCCTGAGCATACACTCACCACATGTTATAGAGGTGGTGAGATTACCCTCTACATATTCTCATTCTTGTTCATATATGTGGAAAAAGCTAAACGTACAACATAAATGTATATATAAAGAT
This sequence comes from Oryza meyeriana var. granulata, assembly GCA_003991445.1. Lineage (NCBI taxonomy): Eukaryota > Viridiplantae > Streptophyta > Magnoliopsida > Poales > Poaceae > Oryza > Oryza meyeriana. The sequence goes on from RYFJ01002064.1 coordinate 30,380, forward strand.
TTGCAGATTTGCAATAGAGAAGTATCAATTGTGAAATGATCTTCCATCTCATAATCATTCTTTGGTCCAGCCAATAATAGTACAACTTAAACAACATAAAAGTAAAATAGGGCTACTACAAAGCTACCAGGTTATCAAACTATCCAAAAAATTAGCACTGTCTGCATATTTAACAGCTTGTCATAATATGCACCATCATAGTACCTAAGTTAGTACTATTTAGCAACTGTTTAAACACAAATAGTGCAGCAATTGCATAACCAAAAGGGTGCAACAAAAAGGGACCCTCATAGCCAATGAATAATAGCCAATACAGCAGCTAAAATGCCCAAAGTTTTAGCTCGTTGTTGGACAATGTATTCATGAGTATGATCTAAATCCATCTGAGCATCATATGACAAATAAATAAGAAATAGGTGGAAAAAACACACATATTGCAATGGCTCACATAGATTTACTTCTAATAGACATGCTCCTTGCATAACAAAGCAACAAGAGAGGGGAAAGCCAAAAAAAAAAAGGAGAACTTGAGAATGTGTTCTCACCTTGCTGCAGAAGATCGTGGAAAATCTAGTGGAGGCTTTGCAATCTCATGTGCACACATGGAAGGAGAAAGCTGAAAAGTTGATTCCCTTTCAGATTTGAAAAAGTGCTCTTCTTTTTCTACTAGTTCTCACGAACAGAGCTGAGCTAGCAAGCCAGCCGATGCAGGATTTCAGTGAAGGAGGAAGCAGATGACCACTGGATCTGCAAGGTGGAGCAGCCTCTTGGTTGCCGCCGCTGCAGCCATGGATGGATCGATCGCGAATGTCTCCTGTTAAAACTCTATGGTAGTAGTGAGGAGGAGAAGTGGTACAAGAGAGGTGATTCTACTCAGGCAGGTAGGGGGGAATGCTATGGTTTGCTTAGGCCACCTTTTTGCTAGGCCTGACTCAGGCAAGTTTCTTCAGGCAGGAATCCTCAGGCTAAAATTCTCAAGGTAGCAACCAAACAAAACTCAGGCAGGTTACAGGCTTGGGCTCAGGCCAAGCTAGTTCGTTCAGGGTAGCAACCAAACACGCTCTTAATCGGTTGATCGGATGACTCACCCATACTGATGCCTGTGTGAAGTGAGAACGGCATGCATAAGGCGTCTAAGGCCATTCTCAGTGCAAGATTTCATTACGCGGTTTTCAAGAGTGCCATGTCATATAAGGATATTTGAATTAATGGATGAAACTACTTCTCCTAATGCAAAGTTTCATTTCACAGTTTTATATGCTAGCATATTATTTAAATATTGCTTCTAAGTGACCAATAGGAGTTGATGAAACATATGGAGATGAAACACAAACCCTCTCAATGGGAGCTCCACACGGTTTCCAATGTGTTGGAAACCGTGAGCACCAGTTTCATTCTAATGAAACTGCTCTCATCTCTCTCCTCTTTAATTTTTTTTTTCATGTTATTATATATACTGATGTGTCACCCTATTTAATATGCATGAAATCTCTATAAAATATGCACTGGGACTGGCCTAGCAAAGCAGACATGCCCACTGTACGAGGGGAAAATCAATACAGTTACTGTCTAACAACCACTCCTTCGCTACATGTAACATGTACTCGGTGGTGTACCCGTAGACTTCGAGTTCATTATTTTCGACTAGTACGCATCGAGGTAAAGTAGATCAATTTTTTTGAAAAAACTAATCTACTAAATACAGTCGGCATCTACCTACCAATGTACATATTATTTTATATACAATTTATCAAGCCTTTTCTAATCTAAACTCTCCGACTAGAGAGAGTTACTAGAAAATCGGCATGCCAAGCACGTCTACTAATTTAGAGCCTGTATGTACAATATCTAAAGTTATACAAATATAGGAGTTTTATATGAATTTTATAAGAATTAGTTTAATTACCTTAAAATTGCTGCCACATTTTAATTAATAGTTTTTTTTAAAAAATTATGATATAAACTGCCACAAGTGTAACTATCCTAGAAAATGTGTCATACCTTTAAAAAAGTGAACATGCTAAAATTTTTATGTTTTTAATGCATACTAGTAAAGCTAAAATTCTCTAAAATATTTATTTTAATTTTGAGATGTACTCTTATCGATCATTCTCTTGCCTCTGAGTCACTCCGCCCCTAGCCTCATCTCTCGAGTCTCGATCCCTCTTGTTCGTGTTCTTGTTCTCTATCAGATTCTCCCGGTGATCCCATAAAAAAAATTCTCCCGGTGACTTCGCTCTTTCACGTCCTCTCAATCCCACCTCATTTTCTCAGCTTCTCCTGGTCAAGCTCCTCTCTATGTTCTCACTGATGGTGCCCTCCTGCAAGCACGAGACGTGGAACCGTCCGATCATCTGGTGGTGGCGGTGCTCAGGCCGGCTCAATCCGGTGATGGCTCACGGCGGTGCATGATTGAATCATTGAAATTGGGTGAAATTGAAAGTGGCCAAGGTTTGAATCAAGAGATGGGCTTAGCAAGGCCAGGTGAGGACATGTTACCTCTATGCTAATATCTCTATCATGTACTACTTATTAGTCACTACTTTAACATAAGGTGGCAGGTGATACACGTTGGGGATCTCACTATAGAACTGTAATGCATGTTATGTCTCTATATCCTTTAATCAAGAAAGTTCTCTTTAGGGTTGAAAAAGAGTGTAAAGGAGCTGAGACTTTAGGAGCTCAAACTATGCTAGAAGTATTTTAGTCATTTGAGTTTGTTTTCCTACTGATGAAATATTTGGATACACAAATGACTTCTGCAATACTTTGCAAAAGAGGGAGCAAGATATTGTGCATGCGTTGGATCTTCTTGCATTCACAAAGTAGAACTAGATGTTTTGAGAGAAGATGCTGGATGGCAAGAATTTCTTGAGAAGGTCACTTCTTTTTGTTGGAAGCACAAAGTTAAAGTTGTTGACATGGCTGGGAAGTATAAGCCTATACAAAGAGCAAAGAAATTCTATAAAGATGTCATTAATTACCATTAGTTTCATGCTGATATGTTTTTGGGTGTCATTGATAGGCAACTTCAAGAACTCAACAACAGGTTTGATGAGGTAAACACAGAGCTACTTAGATGTATGACATCATTCAGTCCAGCTAAAGGATTTTCTGCTTTTAATGTTGAGAACTTAGTTATGCTTGCTAGGTTCTATCCTCTTGATTTTGATTTTGAAGAAATAAACCAACTCACTTTTCAACTAAACCGCTATATTAGTGATGTGAGTAAAGATGAAAAGTTCACAAATTTGAGAAGTCTAGCATAGCTATCTATAATGCTTGTCAAAACAGAGAAGGTTCTTCGGTATGATTTTGTTTACAGACTTCTCAAATTAATGCTAGTTCTCCCTGTTGCAACTGCTGGTGTTGAGAGGGTCTTTTCTTCGATGACTATATCAAAAACATACTGAGAAGCAAGATGGAGCAATAATAATTGAATGATTGTTTGGTTACATTCATCGAAAGAGAATTCTTCTTGCAAGTTAAGGATGAGGACATCATCACTCATTTTTTAAAAAAAAATCAAACATCAGGAAAGTTGTCCTCTAAATTATAAGATTTCTTATTATTTTACCTTTTCTATCCTTTATATGTTTCATGTGTTGCCACTTTGATATGTTGGACAATTAGTACTTCTATATGTTAAACAATTTTAAATATGATCAATTCTATAAATATATAACTTATGCCCAATTCTACGTTCTACATACTATATACTATATAATTTCTACTATGTCATGTTATACTTAAAAATTAATAGGCTTTAGGTTATAAAAAAATTTATCTATCCTTATTTTAAATACACAATCTCTAAATTCTGGACCCGCCCCTGTGGGGAAGATAGTGTCCACTTGCCAACTTCCTTTCATGTCTGGCATGGTATGTTCAGGCGGTAGGTGCCGACGCCATTGATGGATATGCAAATGTTGGAGGAGCCAAGCGCCGCTTAGGAGCTTATCTCTAGGCAGTGACTGTCCTCCCAGTACTCGGGTTCACGGAGGTACGGCGGAGGAGGGAGGAGTTCGCAGTGACAGGTTTTGACGTAGGCTGTCGATCTGGGCTTGCGGTAGACGTAGGCCTCGAACTGATCGCTGTGCTGCTGCGCACTGCAGCCAACCTCAGGTTTGGGGAACCTCTCCATGACGAAGAGGCTGCTGCCCCAGTCCCAGCGATTATGGTCGTAGTCATTGTGTGCATCAGCGTTGGGTACAAGAGAGACAAGGCCATCGACTTGGGCTTGTGGAGACTGGGCAAGATCCCGGCGTGGCCCTTCTCCGCGTCGCAGCGGAAGGCGTGTCCCAACTGGTCCGCGCAGATCACCTGGCCACCGGACAATGGGAAGCAGTCAATCTTCCATTTGTCGTCGTTCGGTGCTGAAGCAGAAGCTCGGAAGGTGAAGCTCGAGCTGGAAACCACAAACTGCTCCATCGCCAAAGCCGAAGCCGCCACCGCCGCTTGTTTATTCTTCTTATTGCCTGCGTCAGTCGCCGGTGATTACTGCCGTTCGGTGGTGGCTGTGTAGGTGTTTTTGGATTGAACAGTAGCTGGTGCGTCAGGTCGAGGCAGCATAGCGATTTGACACCAGAGATGCCGCTGTTACCCACTACCAGAAACCGCCGCGAGAGGCCCATCATCGAGTCTATCAGACGGCAGGCGGCAGCAAACAGAAAGCAGGCCGATTGCACGTCCTGTGAGATGCGATCTAGCAAGGGAGGAGCTTTCGGCCTGAAGAGGTGACTTCGATGGCATCACAATTCACAAAAGCCTAACAAACAGGAGTACCGCATAGAAAGAAGGAAGATAATCAAAAGAAACGGAATTGGCTCTCGATGAAGATGAGGCAGACGTACACGCGGCGGACCTGAGGCGCGCGCGAGGTCGGAGAAGGTGAAGGGCCAGCGCCGTGCTCCACAGCGACGAAGCAGAACGGCGGCAAGCAGGAGGAGGAAGCGGAGTAGTGAGATTGGGATGGATGGATTCTATCCGTGGGCCGTCTTGAATGGGCCTTTTTCTGAATGCGGCCATGGCCACACTGGTAAAAAGAGTACAAAAGACCCCGTCGACGCCCATCCGTTTCGTCGGCACGCCGCCTGCGAGCAGCGGTGCCGGCGTCCTGCTGCTTCCCTTCCGCCTCCAGCCGCACAGAGAGGCCCCCGCCGCAGAAGGCCATGTGGCGCCGAGCTGGACCGCTCCGCCTCCACCTCACGGCGGCTGCCGGAGCCGCCGGCCACGGCGCCCGGAGGACCCCGCAGCGGCCTGTCCCCACCGTCCCCTCCTCTTCCTCCGCCTCCGCCTCTCACTGCCGCGGTCACGGAGCATTCCTTCGGGGTTCTTCCACCGGAGCGCCCTCCCGGAGACTCTCGGACCGGGCAGGAGGAGGGGGAGGGGGAGGGGGAGGAGGCGAGTGCTGGAGCTGCGGCGCGAGTGGCGCGTTCCTCTCCTGCGGGTCCTGCGGTAGCGTGCAGCCCGTCGACCCCGCCGTCGACTACTTCCAGATCTTTGGCCTGTGAGTAGGCGCTTTTGGCAATCTCCACCTGCCGTATTTAGTCAATTACACGCTAATTTGCTTATGACCATGTCTTTTGGTTGCGAATCGTGTCGCATCTTTTTTCAAATTCTAGTGTGCCTTAGGTGCTGCTTGATGGGACTGTGCTGTGATCGTGATAATAACTTTCTAGATAATAGGCATTCTGGTTTGCAAGTTGCAACTTGTAGTGCGGAGATGCGGCTCGCGTTCCGTTGCTATGTTCTTGCCTTCTTGGTATCAATTGTGGCATAAGTAAGTGAAACAGGAATAAGTCTACCGGCTTTAATTTTTGCCGGGTCGACTGAAGAAAGCCGACCAAATTTCATTAAGGTTTAGGGGATAACAGGTTACAAATTGGGTTATTGACAAGAAATTGTTGAAGCCATTGTGGGATTGACATAATCAATCCCCCGGCAAAAGGGAAGGAGTAAACTACTGCTACGACCTAGCCATCCTGAGTTTTGAAGAACTCTGCTTCCTTCCACACCAAGACCTCTTCTTTGATGGCCCCAAAGAGCTGTCCTGCCGCGCGAGACTGATTATTGAACACGTGCATTCCGTTCTTTCCAAATCATCCAACACATCAGCAGAACTAGGGTATCAAAGTGCTTTGTGTAGCTATTCTGAAAATTCAGTCTAGCCTCCAGCCACCAAGGTCCCAGATTAATGTCCAGCTCCTGTGGCAGCTGAAATGGAACCCCTACCCATCCTCTGATCAATCTCCAAACCCTGGTCGAGTAGAAACGGTTTAATTGTCTATGTAGAAAGGGAAACTGGATGCTGGCTTTTCTGGCTAGGAAGAAAGTATATTGGTAGTAGCCTAGTAGGACTGGCAATTGCAGTAATTGTCAGTATAAGAAATGTGCATTTTGATGGGACTCTTAGGTTGGCCGAAACGTGCTGTCATTTTAGTGAATTTTTCGGAAGCAGATGTAAATATGTTACTCCCTCCGGTTTATAGTGTACAATGCCATTGACTTTTGGACATATGTTTAACCATTCGTCTTATTCAAAAAATTTGTGCAAATATGCAAAAATATAAGTCATGCTTAAAATACCTTTAAGGATAAAACCAATCACAACAAAATAAATGATAATTACGAATTTTTTTTGAATTAGGCGAGTGGCCAAACGTATGTCCACAAGTCAACGGCATTATACATTAAAAATCAGAGGAGGTATAAATGTTTGATCGCTGGTGCACTGGTTTGTAATAACCAAAAAGAGAAGAATGATGGAGAGATGGAACTGGGATTAGCTGGATATGTTTCAAAGTTCATGTTTTAACCTGCTTCATCCATCCATTGTAACCATGGGAGTATGTGCATACATTGCATAGTTTATGCTCTTAAATTCCCCTCTATTTATGCACCTTGGCTGTTTTTGGTAATAATGCAAGTCATCTGTATATTTTCTGTGCCATTATCATGCATCAATGATACTTCATTACTTTGCAGAGAAAGAGAATACAACATAAAGGATAACAATTTAGAAGGGAAGTACAAAGACTGGCAGAAGAAGTTACATCCTGACCTAGTTCATTCTAAATCTGAGGTCTCTCCCTGACATTCTTAGCTAATGTATAGTACCCATACCTTCATCTCAAAATGATTTGTGATTTGGCTTCTGTTTTGTGTAGAAAGAGAGGGCTTTTGCTGCTGAGCAATCAGCACTTGTGATTGATGCATACCGCACACTGAGAAAACCTTTGTTGAGGGCATTATACTTGGTGAGTCCTTCCAGTAATATTTCAAAAGTGTTCAACCATCCTCAGATTTCATCTCATTTTAACCCATGTTAAGTTATGGTTATATGTGGCTAAACCATCCCTATCTCCACCCAAAATAAAATTGAAACTTGACCTGTGAACGTATGACCTTTTTTTACAAGGCACATCTATGTAAATAAGCATCTGCATCATATTTTAAATTGCTTCTCAACCATACGAAACCATTTGGCAGCTGCAACTAGAGGGAATACACATTGACGAAGAGAAGACTATCACTGATCCTGAACTTCTTATGGAGGTAATTTGTTTGAATCTTTTTTCTGTGGTTCCGATGCAGCCACTTCAATCACTAGTTTATATTTCCATACTGCTTGTGTCAATAATTTCACACAAAAGATCAAATTGAGTAAACAAAGTTATATATTCTTCATAATTTGCAGATGATGGAGATACGTGAAGCAGTTAATGAAGCAAGTGATCCTCAAACCGTGGAGAAGATACAATCTCAGGTTCTGTTGAACACAATCATGTCATGTCATTATTTGGAAGCATAAATACGCTGGAATGATTTCTAGGCTCCTTTCTCAGATCAAGAGAAAGCTAGAGACCTGGTCCATTTCCTTCCAGGAAGCGTTCGACAAGAGGGATTTTGACAGTGCAGTCAAAGCTACACAGAGAATGAGATACTATGAACGTGCAGTGGAAGAAACCGTGAAGAAGCTCTAGTTGTAAAGTACTAAAGTGCACAGTGTCAACAGATGTGGAGGCTAGTCCATGTTCTTGTGTTCCTGAATGATCCATGTTTGCTACATCGGCTGGATGAAATAATCCCAGATGCTTCCTCACCAGCCATCACTCTTCACTCCATGGAAACTTTAGCGATCGAGGTCTTCCTCTCATCCTCTGTATAGACGATCTGTATTGCAATGCCTCCGGTAATGCTGCAGGAAGGGGAAAGACGTATTTCTCCTTACTGTAAAAAGATTTCATCACAGATATATACAGGCAGCACTAGGCAGACAATGAAATGGGAATTGATATTCGTTAGTACCGAGAATTAAATTCATTCTTTGTTCAACAACTTAAATTGAGTAAACGTTATGCTACGCTTGAAAAGTCCAAGTGGCTTGATTGGGCGCAAAGCAGTTTATACCTTCTGTTTGATGGAATTTTGCTTTAGATAAGATGCATGGGCAATTTGATCTCTGATATGAAATTTTAAGGTAGTGGAGCCTAACTCTGTTATCCGTGAATCATCATTACAAAGCAATTGCGTTCTTATTTCAGATTTCAGAATTCCATATCCTGAGTTCAAAATATACATTACATAACGTTTCGTAGAGAAATGATCGATAGGTAGAAGCTTTCACGGCGATGTCACAAAACTGAATACTTTACAAGGTCAACACATGGTACCCAGCGTTGCGGATCCTCCATATATTGAAGTGAAAACATCATCTTAGAATAATACTAATATAATAACAATATGCTGCAATGGTTTGGAATATTTTTTATCGAGAGATAAAATATTTTAAACAATTCTTATCAATTGATGATCAACTTATGTTTTGTCCCATTTCAAACGCCCAGCATAAAGTTGTGGCCATATAAATTTCACCACTGAAAGATAAAGCACAAATAAAGATGGCCATAACTTACGATGTACCATATTGCAGAGACAAATATAATAAAACAGAGAACTTTCATGTCTTAAATTGCAAAGTTACCGATGTCTCTTACGGTATCTAAACTACTCAAACGATACATGTAATGGATAAAACAGGGAATCTTTGCTTCAAAGCAAAGCCCAAATATTGTTCAGAACACAACATCTATACCAGTGCCATCACAGATGCGACACAGCGACTTGGGTGTGTTCATTTCGAGTTCTGCTTCGCCATTTCTGCTGCCACTGCCACTCCCACTGCAATTGCCATCGTGCACATATGGCGTTACCTCCACACTGGTCAATACTACAAAATGCTCCCCAATTGATTCATCGGTATAGTCAAGATATCTTTCGTTTGGAAGAACCTTGCGATGCAAAACCTGACGGAGCCTAGGTTGACAAGTTGAGAATCCCACGATTCCTGTCATCCCACGTGTGGTTCAAGCTCCTTCCAAGCGCCCACCAACTGTGGCTCAGTGGCTGGGAGTATAGATGGCCAGATGGGCTAGGCCCAATAGTGCTTGGGTTGGCACCGCCTGATGAGTGGGGCCGTGCTTGGGCCGCCATCTCGGCCCATAGTGCCGACCCAGCCCGATCTGACTAAGGGACCGACACGACCCTAGCCTGATCCTGAGGACGACAGTTAGGCCAGCCCCCTATTTTTTTCTATTTTTTCTAATTTTCCTAATATTTCCTAATATTTTTCTTTAGTTTTCTATTTTTCATATTTTTTCTTTTTTTCACCTCATATTTTTAATTTTAATGGGTCAAACGTACTAATGGACCGGCCAAGGCCCACGTACCGATTTAGGCCCATACCGGCACGGCACCGCCCGACACCTCCATGGGCCGTGCCTAGGCCGAGGCCTCGGCACGTGGGCCGGCACGGCATGGCCCACTACGGTAGTCGTGCCTTAATGGGCTGTGCCAAAGCAGGCTAGTGCCGTGCTCGGGCCGTGCCGTCCATCTAGCCATCTATAGCTGGGAGTCCACGGAGGAGAGATCAGCAACGGCCAACTGATGGGCACCAGCTGAGAGGCCAAACCAGAGCTTGAGCTCGGGTACATACTCAACCTTGCCATGGAAGGGTAAGGTCCACTTGCCGACTTGGCTCCAAGTTTGGCTCGCCGTGTCAAGGCAATAGGTGTCGACATCCTCACGTATATGCAAATATGTGAGCCGCCATCGACACCATAAGATGTGATCTTGTGGGGTCCCTGGCAGTAGTTGTAATCTTGGAAGTATGGCGGTGGTGGGAGGAGTTGGCAGAGACAGGCTTACTGACCAACCGTAGGAAAAGGCGGGAATTAGTTACAGAGAAGAGAAAGAACGGAAAAGGATAGTAGAGTACCTCCAGTAGGGTGACAGCAAACAGATGGGACTCCCAACTCCCAAGTCAATTGCACGTCCTATCTTGCGATCGATCTAGCTGCAGATGTGCCTTCAAAGGCGAGATGGCATCACAAAAGCCAAACAAATACCACATAGAAGGAAGAAAAGAAAAAGAAAAGGGATTGACTTTCGATCAAACAAGATGAAGATGAGGCAGATATACAAGCGGTGAACCTGAGGTGCAAGGTCGGAGAAGGGGAAGGGCCAACTCGGTGCTCCACAGCGCTGGAGCAGAATGACGGTGGCGGGGATTTTGAGTGATTTTTTTCTTACAAAACAAGTGAATCTACCCTAGTATAATACATCAACATCGACCTCATCCATCAAATCCGACAGCCCATATCATCTCATACCATCATATTGCTCTCCCAGTCCAGACTCTCTCCTGAGCGCCGCTCAGATTGCCCAAACCCCCTTCTCCTCACGAAATTTTTTTGAAAATATACTTTTTTTTTCAAGTTTTACAAATATATACAGAGGAAGAGAACTTTTGCAAATATATACATGCACCGCGCCGGAGGGGCACGGGACAGGCGGTGCCGTGCTACCCCCGCACGGGACCGCTGGAGCCGCGCCACCCCCGCACGACATCGCGGTCGGTGCCGCGTGCTGGTGGCGCGGCACCGACCACGCCGGGCCACGCACTGGTGAAGGGGAGCGCGGACTAGCGGTGCCGTGTGCAGGTGGCGCGGCACTGACCACGCCAGGCCACGCGCCGGTGAAGGGAAGCGTGAAGGCAGTGTCGGAGATGGGGCACCGCACGGGGGAGGACGTGAGGGCACGGGAGAAGGCGGAGATGCCAGAGCGGGAGGTGAAGGCGAGCGCAGCGAAGGGGTCGAGGTCGCCGGGCTTGACGAAGGAGCGGAGCAGGTCAGGGTCGTGCGCACGGATAGAGATGGTAGGCACCGGGAGCAGGGTCTCCCGCGCAGTCTGCCCCATGGAGGCACTGGGGAGTAGGTCCGGCCGTCGCGTGCTTCGGCAGCCGGCGACACGGATGCGGACACGAACACGCTTCTCGTGGCAAAGGCGGTGCTCGATGACCCGACCGGCGCGCTCGCGTCGTAGACGAACACCACCGCCACTAGCACCACCATGACGCCGTGCGCATGGTCGGGCGTGACATGCAACTCCCACGGCACAGTAGTAGGGCTCAACATGTCTAGGCATAACCTCTTCGGCGGCGTGCCGACCGCGCTGTCATGCCTCCAGCACCTCGCACGGCTCGACCTCGCCGCGAACGTGCTGTTCGGCCCCATCCCAGCATCGAAGTGCAATTCCTCACTCACCTCGCCGCGAATTCTTGTGCCTCACACCGGCGTACCACGCGAGGGTTGCGTGGGAACGCTGGGTACCGCACGATGGGTGAGCGGCAACGGGTGGCCCCGCTCTTTGGGCGTGCAGCACCGCGGGTCCCGTGCCCCCACCAGTGCCGCGCCCCCCGACGCGGTGTATGTATATATTTGCAAAAGTTCTCTCCCTCTATATATATTTGTAAAACTTAAAAAAAGTATATTTTCAATTTTGTTTCTTCAACCTCACCCGCCACCTCCCTCACGCTAATCCTTCCCCTCTCTGCTCTCTTCTCCACATCCAGGCACGCCATCAGCAGCGGTGTGATGGCGTAGCGGCCGGGCATGTGGATCTAACACCACGGATGCTTGGCACGCATGCTCCTGTGCATACAGGCATGGCACCCTGTGATAGGAGCAGGGGTGGCCCGATCTTTCGGTGAGTTAAAGATAACTATGATTTGGGAGAAACATTGACAACCCGACTACAACCGTATGAGACGTTATGTTGTTGTGTCTTAGTGATCGATACACCTCTCCGAGGGTTGTTGATCTTGCCGGTGCAGATCAACCTTATTCCTGCAAGCAAATCAAAGAAACGAGAAAGAACAAGATAAAAAAACAATCTGATATTGCAAATAGGAATTGAATACAAACGATAAGGTGGGGTTCCGTAATAGAAAAACGGCGATCTAACCGATCATGGCTTTACTTGGAAAAGTAGCAATGGCTAAACTTTAATCTAAACAAAACTCGAGAAACCCTCAAGGGGTAACTAGCTATTTAAGGAGTTGGGAGGACGACCAAGGGGTCCCTAGGGTCGTGCTCCACCAGGTTGGGGCGCAATCTACTTGGGCCCCACTTGGGCCAGGGTCCCAGATGAAGTTACAAGGCCATAGGACCATTATAGGTAGCGCAGCACCTTGTTTCTGTGGTTGTCACCAATTCAGATGGAACTGCAATGTGAGGCTGGATCCGTTAGAAAGAGGACTCTGAAATCTTTCCATCAAGTACTCATGGGCCAAACGGAGCTCGTATGCAAATTTGGTGACCGTTTGAACTCAGTGTTATGTTGGGAGGCCGAATTGGATTCCAAAACTTCAGCGGCTTGATCACTATGTCTTCGTGTTGACATATGATGTGAGCAGTGGTTGTATCCACACTTGTCATGGTGACATCATCCTCTCCTTCCTCATGGAAAACTGTCCTCGGATTTTCCATGTATATCCTCTCTCGTAACGCATGGTCTTGGCCATATATTTGAATATATACAAAACAACGCAATAAACTTTTGCACATAATATCATTAGTTCTTTAGTGAACATAATTAATCTCCAATGAAATGAATGTACCTTGTAATGGGGATGAACAACAAAGATTATGGTCACAGAATATGTAAACTTCTTTGGTGGCTTATCTTTCTTCCCTTATTCAAAATCCAAGCAATCACGTGGTGCATTTTTAATGGTGTATGGCAACAACATTGAACGATCCGGTTGCTACTCTTCTTCAGAACCAACCTATTCATTTAACTCAAAACAAGACGAACTCGAGATAACATTATTAGTCATTATACTACTCTCTAGTTTGTTATTTTCTTGCACAGTAATTGGAGGTTTCAAATCTGAACAGATATAAACTTTATGCACCAAATATATTCCTCGATCATCGTGTGTGCCAAATATATGAAAAATAACACTAGCACTACATGGCACCTCAGATCTAGCAAATAATTTCTTCTTCAAATCATTAAGCTCACAAAGTTCATCGAACTGAACATAGCCTAAAGTATTCAAAGAAGCTAGCAATTCACGTTCCTCGTTCTCATTACCATGGTATACAACATGCTTAAAATTAAGACATAAAGAATCAACAACAGAAATAGCATATTCATTCACAAGTTATGGCATGGATATAAGTGAAGCATTATCACACAACTCTTCTTTATCACAAACAATAGCAAGCAAATCAATTTGTGATAGGCAAATCTACAGTAGGTTCTACTATTGGTTACACTATCATAGCATAAAAAGTGGACATGTGTAATTTAGCTTAAGAATACTCACCTTGATTAATTTCAGCATTACTTAGCTTATCTTCCAAACTCTCCTCATATACAGTTGGTGCTTCATGCTCCTCATCTTCCTTTTTAAGCAATGCCATTGGCATCTCAATGTAGAATCATTGTCATGATTAATATTTTGTGATGAACAATTGGCTTTGCAAATGATGTATTTAATAAGAAATTGGTTTGAAAATAACTGTGAATATTGATGTGAGTGTGTGTGACTAACGTAAGTCAAGTTGAGAAGAACTTGTGTTCGGATTAGAAGTGGAGTCCTAGTAGGACTAGGAGTCGAGTCCTACTCGGACTAGGAGTTGAGTTTAAGTTGACTATGAAAAGGAGAATTTGATTTGGTAAATTGTAAATAGATTTGGTAATTGACAGTTTGAGTCCTAGTGGAACTAGAAGTCCTACTCCTACTTTGTGTAGAAGGTTTTAGGTATAAATAGATGAGGGGTTGAGACCCTAGAGTATAACTTTTGGAAGAGAGAAAAGTTAGGGTTTAGTTTTGAGAGAGAGGAGTGCTTTGTGTGCACTTTGTAAACACATCTTAATGCAATAAAGTTGATCTACTTTAAAGAGCATCTTCGGTGTGTATCCTTCTAAATTCCAATGGTTCATGCAAAAAGAGTGCGGCGACGAGGCGGTGGTCAAACCGGCGCAACAGAGACAGGTCTGACCGGTGCACTCCATCCAGGTTTGAAGGTTTCTTTTATTCCGCAAAAGATTTTGGTTTTTGGTGTTCCTACCATTCACCCTCTCTGGTAGGCTTGGTTCTTGTGTTTGATCCTATAAGTGGTATCAGAGCCTTGTTTTCTCTTTTGATCTTCATCGATCTTGAGATTTAGCCATAGCTGACCGATTTTTAACCAAGCCGCATGTTTTTTATGGAGTTGATTTTCAATTTTGGTGCAAAAAGATGTAATCTTATATTATGTCTTAGGGATACGATATTTGGCAAAAAGTTTCTCATCCTTATGAAATCCCTGATGTTATTTCTGCAGAAAATAAAATTGAGTTTGAAAATAATTGTAAAGCGCGCAACATGATTTTGTGTGGAGTTTCTCGCTCGGATTTTGATCGAATTTCTCATCTTAAACTGCGCATGAGATGTGAAAGGCTCTATGTGATTTTCACGAAGGATCTTCTAACATCAAGGAAATTCACAGGGATATTTTCAAAAAGGACTATATGAAATTTAAGATGAAACCTAGAGAAGCTCTTAATGATTATTTTGGTCGCTTTAACAAAGTTTTAAGCAATCTTAGATCTGGTGATGATTTTTTTGATATTAACTATTCTCAACCTGAAATTGCAAGACATCTTTTAATTGGATTAGATATGAAAATTTGGGAGATGAAAGTTACATCGATTCAAGAATCTGTTAATGTGATAACTCTAACTTTGAAATCTCTTTAAACAAAGCTAAAAACCCATGAGTGGAATGTTCTTTCTCGCAAGTCAGATTCAAAAACTACTCCCTTAGTTTCTTCATCTGATTCTTCTTTTGATGGCTCTTCATCGAATTCTTTCAATGCTTTAAATGCTATTTCCGATGATCAACTCGAGCAATTCTCCGAAAAGGACTTGGCATTACTAACTAACAGGTTTTCTCGAGCTTTGAATAATGTCAAAACCAGGAAAAGGGGTGGACCAATTTGGTGTTTCGGGTGTGGCGAATTGAACCACATTCGATCTAAATGTTCGAAGCTTGGGAGATTTACAAAGGAAGATGAATGGGAAAAGCCCAAAAACGTAAAGAAGAAACAAGCATTCAAAGAAAAGCAAAGCAAGGAAGATTTCAAGAAGTTCTTTAATCAAGTCTATGATGCTTTTGAACAAACTGGGGCAAGCGATGTCGATTACGAGAGTGAAGATGAAGGCGATCATAAATGCAAGAACATCTTAGGGGTTTGCCTCATGGCTCATGAAGGATCAAGTTCAGACGATTGCAACTCTAAGTGCGACAATGATGAGGTATCTACCTTTACTCCTTCCATTAAAACTTGTCAAGAGATGGTAGTTGCTCTTAGTCTTAAAATTCAGAGTTACGAGAAAAAAATTAAGAAAAATGATTTTATTGTTGAATCTCTAAAATCTGAAATTTCTAGACTAAGATCTTTGATTCCTGATGATGATGATTGCAAGTCTTGTGAAGTTTTATTCTCTGAAATTTTTGCTTTAAGAGATGTTAATGCTGCTACATGCTTAAGACTTGACAATGCTCTCATTAAAAATAAAGAATTAGAATCTTGTTTTGCTCTTGGAACTATGTTGCATACTATAATCTTGGATGAATTACTTTTGACTAAAAAGCTATTGAGTAAATATAAAGTTGCTTTTGGTGCAAGTTTCATGTTTAATATTTTGAGTGCTAGAAAACTAAAACAACAAAAGATGTTTCTGTATCTAAAACTTGCTCAACATGTTCTTTAAATGAAATAAAAGTAAAAAGTGCTTTAGGTTGTGTTGAGTACATGGAGGATATTGTGAAAAATCATGAGGTGCTTTCTTGCTCAAAATGTCACAAACAAAAATGTGTTTTGGTTGATTGCGAAAATTGTGCTAATTTGACAAAAGAGATTTTTTATTTAAAAAGTTCCTTACAAATATTTTCCAATGGAAATAAGAAACTAAATATGATTTTGGATCAATCAAAAGTGAGCATACACAACAGAGGAATAGGTTTTAATGCACATGCTTATTTTACTAGTCATTCACCGAGTATTCTTGATTTTTCTAAAAGCGGTGAGATTTTAACAAAACCCGAACCAAAGAAAATAATTTTCAAATCCACTTGAATTTTGTCGAATCTTTCTACAACTAGTGCAATTGCTTATTCTTCTTCTTCTAAGGAAAAAAACACGTGTGGAGTATAATTGCTCTCATTGTGGTAAAGATGGGTATTTGGTTCAGTTTTGCTTTAGACTTGCAAAAAAACAGAAAAAAGACAGAGAACATGAACTTGCAAGGTTGAGGTGGCAAAGGTTGAGCTTTTCTTCAGGAGGCCCGGTCAGACCACAAGCCCCAGGGAGGTCCAACTGGTGGCCATGGGCAGTTAGACCACAGACACATCAGCAATCAGACCGACGGCTGACGATGGTTAGATCGACTTTTCAGCATTGGTCGGATCAGTTTTTGGTAAAGCCACAAGGTAAGTTTTCAGGTAAGTCTGATACTGATTCTATTTATACATATACATGTGCTTTGTCTACTAGTTCTATTGGTCGTATGTCTCAGTGTTGGATTCCTAAATTTCTTATTTCTAATCCCAATACAAAGGTCTCGACATCTTCTTATGCATAGGTTTTTTGGCGGCATACTCCCCATGTGCATTAAACGATTGAGACGTCATTGCTTTTAAGGTAACATTGATCTACTTATGAATTGGCAATATAATATTTACTTCTTCATTAGCTTTTTCCTCGCTAGTTATGGCGATAATAGTTTTTTTATAACAATACAAGTGGATATATGTCAATTAATGAGAACCTTGGTGATATCGTTGGTAGTTGGTTGTCTTTTTCAAAACTTTTGATATCTTCTCGATTTACTTTGTTTTTACGTCGGGAGGGTTTGGAGGTTGTTTTGAGGGGGAGTTTATATTTTTCGATGTATTCATGTTTAATTTATTGCATTGCTCTCAATTTGAAAATAAAAAAGAAAAGTGAAGCTTTGTTTTATACCTCTAGTATATTCTTGTACTTGCTAGCAATATGAGTGAGGTCTTTTGATCGCTAGTTTAGTTTGTGTGTATTTTAATCTTTATGTGAGCCTTTGGTGTTGCTTTTAAGGGAGATAATGCATGACACTTAAATTCTTTTTACTTGAATTAAGTAAATATGCAATATTGACATTAGTGCTGGTTTGGAGGAATTATGCTCATATATATGCTTGCTGAAATTTTCATTCCTCAAATGCTCTAGAGATTCCTTAAGTAAAAAAAAAAGCTTATATGAGAGAAAAAATGATACCGAATCCTTGGAAACAGTATTCATGATAAGGACGTATCCGACGTGAGGAAAATAATGGGTGCCGAATCCTTGGAAATAATATTCACGACAAGGACGTACTCGAAATAATTGAGAGATTTTCTTTCGTGCTATTAAAAGGCAAATTGAGCAGAAGCTCAGAAATAAAACTTGATGAAAATTCTCTTGTAAAGGGCAAGATAATTTGAGAAAGAATGTTTAGTTCAACTTATCTATGTGTGGGGGTTTTTCTTTCAATCTATGTGCTAGTGATTATGTTGTTGCGCTTTAGCTATCGATACACCTCTCCGAGGGTTGTTGATCTTGCCGAATCAAATCAACTTTACTCCTGCAAGCAAATCGAAGAAACGAGTAAGAACAAGATAAAAAAACAATCTGATATTGCAAATAGGAATTGAATACAAACAATAAGGTGGGGTTCTGTAACAGGAAAACAGTGATCTAACTGATCACGGCTTTACCTGGAAAAGTAGCAATGGCTAAACATTAATCTAAATAAAACCCGAGAAACCCTCAAGAGGTAACTAGCTATTTAAGGAGTTGGGAGGACGACCAAGGGGTCCCTAGGGTCGTGCTCCACCAGGTTGGGGTGCAATCTACTTAGGCCCTACTTGGGCCGGAGTCTTGGATGAAGTTACAAGCCCATAGGCCCATTATAGGTGGAGTAGCACCTTGTTTCTATGATTTCTGCCAATTCAAATGGAACTGCAATGTGAGGCTGGATTCGTTAGAAAGAGGACTCTGAAATCTTTCCATAAAGTACTCATGGACCCAAAATGGAGCTCGTATGCAAATTTGGTGACCGTTTAAACTTAGCGTTGTGTCGGGAGGCCGAATTGGATTCCAAAACTTCGGTGGCTTGATCACTTTGTCTTCGTGTTGGCATATTGTAATGCCCTTATTTTTTAGTTTGTTCTAAAACTATTTTAAATAAAAATCTAATTGCAAAAAATTGGCTCTTTATTGAGTTTGGGATTTATTGTGCCATGTGTGATCTCAAATTCCATCAAAAAAATCAGTCCCTAGAACCCTTGTAAAAATTTCCCAATTTTTCCTGAATTCAAAACCCCCTTCAAAATCAATTTTCAAAATTTAAATCTTCAAAAACCCTTTAAAACAATCCGTAGAAAAAAAGAATAGATCGCACTGTGCAGTCGGGCCGCTCTCTTCCTCTTTCGGCCCACCTCCTCTCTCCTCCCCGAACGGCCCGCTCGGCCCGGCCGTAACCGCGCGCGGGATTAAATCCCCGCGGGCTCTGCCTGTTAGCGGCACCACCCTAGCTCTTCCCCGCGGCTGCCCGATGGAGCACGTGGACGGTTCCGATCGACTCTGCCAAGCGGTCCCGTATGTCAACCGACGACAGTGTCGTCGTCTTCCTCCTCTCGCCCGCTCGCTCTCTCTCTCTTCTCTCCCGAACTCTCCCAAGCTCTCCTTGGCAGAGCAGAGCTCGCCCATCCCCCTTGTCTGGCCACCATTTAAGAGCGGAGCTCTCCGACGTCAACCCTGCCGTCCCATCGCTCGGCGAAAATCCCGCTTCGCCCCTCGCCTCGCGCCTGTTGGTCAAAAGCTGGCTATGGCCGTAGCCTTTCTCCTCACCGCCGAGCACCAGAGGTCAGATCGCATGCGTGAACTCCTCGTTCCGTCGCATCGCCATCCTCTCCGTGCCCCGTTTCTCCTCTCTGGAGCCTGCATGACGTGAGCCACAGCGGCTGCGCCATTGATGGGTCTCATCGGCCAGCTCGAGCTGCTCCGTCCCTATTGCCACCCCCTTAGTCCGCCGTCGCCATGTGCCGAGCCGCTCTATAAATTCCCCCGAGCTCCCTCTTCTCCGGCCACCAAGAAACCGAGCCCGAGCTAGCTCACCACCGTAGTTCTCTCTCTGCTGCCGCACTGACCTGAGCACCGCAGCCGTTCCAGAGCGACATAGCACAATCCACCGCCACCACCGAGCTCCCCGTGACCCCGCGACCCTCCTCTACTCAACTCCGACCCTAATTAGTCCCGGATTTAGGAATCCCCAATTTCTATCGCCGTCGCCCGCCATCGCTGCTTATCCGATTCGCTTCATTGGAGAAGGTAGAGCCCAAATGACCCCCTCCTTTCCCTTCCTCGCGAGTCACCACACCCAAACGACCTGAAACCCGAGCCCTCCGCCGTCCAAATGGTCACCGGCGGCGACCTTGGGACCTCTGCCGCCACCGCTGGTACTGGACGCCATCGCTCGCCCTCCTCCGTCACCTAGCCGATCATCCGAGCCGTTCACCAAGCTCCCCATCTCTTCCGCATCCTGTCGACGCATCCCGCTCGTCGTAGTTCACCGCCATTCGCCGGAACAGTCCCGACCTCCGTCGGCCGTCGATCGGCATCGGGGTCAACCCCGTCGGTCCTCGCAGATGTGGCTCGCCACGTGGGTGCCGTGTCAGCAAACACGGGCCACCCTGAGCCCCCTTGGCATCCCTCTCCCTGACACTGACACGCCGGGCCTACATGTCAGCGTCCCCGTCTCTCTCTTAGCACCGACATGCCAGGCCCACACGTCAGCGCCCTCTTCTCTCCTCCACTGACAGCCTAGCCCCACCTGTCAACCCCTTCCTCCCACTGACAATCCAGCCTCACATGTCAGCCACTGTCCTCTCCCTAACTTCCCTCTCTCCTCTGACACCTGGGCCCCACCAGTCAGCCTCTGAATTCTTTTATTTTCTTCTATTCCTTTTCTTTTCTAAATAACTATAATTCTTTTAATCACAAGAAAATGATTTAAACTTCAAAAATCATAACTTTTAAACCGTAACTCTGTTTGAGCCCATTCAACTCTCAAAATTTTTCTAAAAATGAGATCTACACACTGGTACTATTGGTTGTACATGATAGGTCTTGATTCTTGGTGTTTTTGCCTATTCTTTTTGCGACTCGTAGAAACCGGTACCGAGGAGCCGCAAAACGAGGATTTCGTCGAGGAACCGCAGGACCAGGAGTAAGGCAAGTCTTCCTTGACCATATTGAACCCATGATTTAAAAATTATTTTGATTTATGAAACATGCATATTTAGGAACACGATTATTATCGGCTGCGATTCGTAATCGAATCCATCAAGCCTAACCTAATTGTTGCATATTACCCTCCTTGAATAAATTGTTACCCTGTCCTTTATAACCTTGTTATTCTGTTATTCGTACTTGAGTACGAGTATCGATGACCCTATTTTATCTAAACTAAAAATATGATGATGGGAAAACTAGGGTTTATTTAAAATGATTTTAAACCCCGGCACCCTTGGTCGAGTGTTTGCGAAATAAAAATAGTTTTATAAAACTTGTCGTGGGTCGTCGCTGCCTGTGTGGCTTCGACTTCACGTGACACATAAGGACCGTTTCTATGAAGAATTGCACTGAGCATAATACAGTGCGACCACATAGGTGGAATAGGACGCCCCTGGCCGAGTAATTAGTGTTCTTAGAATCGTTCGGTTGTTAATAAATGTGAAAGTGGCTGAGCGCCATGAGGGCGATATACTCCTGTCCCTGAGTACTGGAAATAAGTTCTAGTTACTTGGTTGAGTGAACTCATTTATAGGGCAACGTGCTATCCTAAGAGGGCTTTGGAAAGACCTTGTCGCGAACCTTCCCACTTGGCCAGTGTGGAAGTAAACTCACGTCATGTGGGTAAAGCGTGCACCCTTTGCAAAGGTTTATAAACTGTTCGAACAGCCGTGCCCACGGTTACGGGCGGATGTGAAGTGATTCCTCTAGCGTAGATTTTATTTTACAAATATCTGTGCAATTGTTTTGTGGGTTGGGATTCGTTACCAGAATCGGTATGTGTGACCGATGGATAGCCTGTGTGGCTTGAAACGGGCCTGTGTAACCCGGGGTGTTGAATAACACCATAGTTTAGTTATTTGAGTTAAGTGATAAGTTTTTTAAATGAGAATCCACCTAAATTGAGGTACTAGTGGAGAGTACGCTCCGAATCAGAATATGTGATAAATCTTAGACTTGTGGAATGGGTGGAGACGCGAGTCTCTTCCTAACTAACTTAATTGTGGTGAATTGTTACAAAGCAACTCACGGAATAGATTGAAGCGTGAGCTTCTTTCCGACAACTTAAAATAGCACACATAGATATTTTCTCAAAAACACAAAAATCTTTGAAAATCGCGTTTGCAAAATAACCCTAGCCTTCTTTGCCAACCCTTGCATGCCACATATTTTTCATGATTTGCTGAGTACCTCGTGTACTCACTCTTGCTTACTTTTCCCTTCAGAAGTCTATGAAGATGAAGACCCCACCCTCAGCGAGTATTATCAGGAACAAGCCGAGTACGACGAATTTTAGGGTTTCGGTCTAGGTTCCAAGCTTTGCTTGTGGGTATTAGGTCTATCCGTGTTTTTCGTTGTCTACTTTTGTATGGTGTCGTTGTATGCCTCGGGTTCTATCCGGGTTACAACCTATATAAGGACTATGTAAAATAAATAAAGTAGATTTGGCAATGATCCACCGATGTCTTGTACGTACCAGCTGGTCTCCTGGGACTGGTACATGTATTACAAGTAACGACGTTTCTTTTCTGTTAATCCTATATGGGTTAACGGAAAAAGAGCGTTACACATATGATATGAGCAGTGGTTATATCCACACGTGTCATGGTCATGTCAACCCAATCTCACCATGGCCACGCGGCCCATGTCGGCAACTCTGACAACAATTACGACACTGAGGAGGCTAAGCCGAGGCTGAATGCATCGCAGGCAGGGTCGCTAAAGAGCTTGGTTGGATCCCTCCTGCCTCTTGCTCCGGCAGCGGCAGCGGCGGCGGGTCTGGCTCCTGCGGCAGTCCTCGTGCATTTGTTCACGTCCATAGAGGAATCACAGAAATTAAATTTTGTGAATGTTGAAGATAAACGTGGCATGCGATTTCCATTCTGAACTCAAAAACAATATATTTAAAAATGATGGTATTTGTCTACTGAAAGTGCTTGTGAATCTGTGGAGTTCAGGGCAAATTCAGTGCACTCTGTATACAGGGAAGAATTATACATCCAGTACAGAAACTTCCTGCTAACTAACGATAAATTCAAATCCAAGGACAGAAACTCAAATTGTTTTGGATGTGCATCCAATGCAAAACTTTCTTGCCGTCAATTAATTTGTTCTTATTTCATTATTCTTATCTCAGACCATTTGTGGCAACTTTTGAGAAAATTTTGTTGATAAAATTTCTTTACATAACCAACCTCTACACCCAAATTTACATCCATGAAAACAAACAAATTTGCTTCATTTTTCTACTTCTAGTGGTATTTTGGTGTACGAATGGAAAGAAAAATTAAACAGAGGGCAGACCAAGAACCTTATGACGGTGACGGCAGTCCGGCAGCAACCAAAGCACGTCGTTGTCGCCGTCGCCATAGCTCATGAGGCAGATGGGGCAGCACTTCTGCGTGGTGGTTGTGGCGGTGGCACCGCCATCCCTCGCCTTCCGCACATCGCCGTACACTACAACGGGAACACCTCTAGCGTCACTTCGTCGATCATCCTATGAAATTCCTTTGAAGCAATCCTCTCATTCTAAGCTTTAAAGTACCAAATAAAGAAAAGTATAATGAATAAGAGTTCCTTTTTTAAAGAACAAACAAGTAATCTAATAATACAACACAGCCAATCTAATTAACTTCACCGTCTATCAACTGTGCAGAAATCACCTTACTGACAAAAGAACAATTGAAGAATAGAGGTCGAGATATCGGAAGGGAAATTTTAAAGTAATTGAGCATGGAGGTTCGTAATCGCATAATTATTGGCACCAAAGGTTATGCTTCCTAAATCCATGGACTTTTGGACAACATGCCTAATGAATTTTAGCTGGAGGAGTAATCTACTATAACATGGTAACTTTGACATATATTTCGACCAAATTTGTAGTAGAGCTTAAGTCATAATTGTATTCATCTTTCATAATTCTAAATATTAAATCACATCATGAGCTACAAAACATCATGAACACTGATTACCAAATGAGAAATTTTAGGCGGATAGTAAATTGTTTAATCTGATGTAGGGGGTTAGTAAATTTTTTATCCAATATAGGAGATAAAAAGGGTTAGTAAAGTTTTTATTTGACGTAAGAGATTTAGTAAATCATTTATCGGACTCGGCAGCAGGATGAGAAAAGGGGAACGAGATGGTGGGTGTGGAAACGAAAAAATGATAAATGTGAAGGGAGGAGAACGAGAAGGGGAAGGCAGGAGTGGGAACGGGAAAACAAGAAAGATGGGTGGAGGAGACGCGCGCTACATAGTATGACTATAAATTTTAACAATATTCAGAAAATGACTAAAAAAATTTGTACAATATTCAAAAGTTATCCAAACTTTCAAATTGAAATCTTGGACAAATTTCATCTATCCTAGCCACTTAAATAGAAAAAATGCAAAAAAAATGCATCCTACAAGGCCCATAAGACCAAAACAACCGTGGGTCCTTCCTCCCTCCTCATGCAAGCACGCAGAGTCCCGGGCGGAGTCCGTTTCGGCCACAAGGGTTTGTCGCGACGCGCGCGCGAATGATCCCGTCCGCTAGTCATTTGTAGCGAAAAGCATTTTAACACTTGGATAAGACGAGGAAAGAAATACAAATGGCACACCGCTTCATTGAAGGTATGTCCTGTTACTAGTGAGAAAATTCAATCAATAAAATAACAATCAACGAACGTGACAGATTTCTGTACAGTCTCGCTACTGAAAGCCTATTGACATGGCTACACAAAACTCTTCTATTATCTACAGCCATGCACGACTCAACCGCACAAACGCGAATTTACAAAGAGTTACATCAAGCAGAGATCGGTTTTGATCATCTTTATTGCTCTCCCTGTGTAACGTTTGGCATATCTACAGTCTCCTGTTGAAGCTCGGATGTTGTGTTCGTATGAGAATCTCCATGTTGAGAATTCTGGGATGAATCAGCTCGATCAAATTTCGGAGTCAACGTCTTAACCACGTTCGACCTCTTTATCAGAAGGCCCAGTGCAGAAGATGATGCTGCGCGAACAACAGCGTCTGCTGATTGGCTCAGTCTACCGACCAAAATAGCAAACACCTTGACAAAAAATTGTGTTACTAACTTTTACACGAAATGTTCAGAACATGTGAACTACCAAAATCTTGCAAGGATACCTGGGAGAAGTAGGGAGCGAGGAACCGTTGATCATCCAAAAAGGATAGCATGCAACTCACCAAGCAAACTGCATTTGCTTTGATGACTGGCCAAGGTGCATCAAATGCCTGAAACAAACAAAAACACTGTTGGGATGCTTCACAAGCGCACGCTATGACTACAGGAAAACGGTACCTGGATAGCAGATTCTAAGTAGCTGTCGACTCTGGCAGGAGATAGTCGACAAAGTTTCCTTGTTAAGTCCCTAATGAAGTCCTCATAATCCGAACTGTGTACAAAGCACATTAGAAACTATTAGCCAAATTATCAAATCGCAATAGAAATAACTAGCAAGGTTCAACACAGACCGCCGATCGGAAGTGAAATATTTTTTGCTGAGGAGCGAAGACAAACCATCTACTTCCATCAAAGGCACTAGAAGTTGGAATGTATTCTGTTTTAGTAAAAAAAACAGAATTCAATAATTCATGTTAAAGCAACTGTGTAGTAAGGACAGCAAAGCAATGAGTAATGACTATCTACCCGACAGGCAAGGCGAACGCTTAGGTCATCATCGTGAAGATGGAGGATCAAACGAGGAAGGGTTGCATGAATCTGCAACAGGGGCAAAGAATTTGGTAACAGATTAACACAAATAGAATAAGAAAATCATCCAAAACTACTTTTAACACTTCCTGCAACTTTTACAACAGTGCCCTACAAGATGCTCACAGGATAACACTTCCATGCTAATAATACACTGTAAAAGCAGACTTTGCATGCTATTACCTGCTCAAGAAACTGCTGTGAACCTACACCATAGGCACTTAAAGCACCATAAGCTGCAAACGCATTGGACCTCATCTTCGTATTCATTGAGACCTGTACCACAAAAGTAACAGAAAAGTTTGCAACGATATATTGTTACTGCCACCAGTTTCTAACATATGCAGATAAACAATTGGAACACTTTAAGTGAAAAGGAAGATAAAATTAGAACAATCTAGGAAGTAATGAGGAAAACACCAGCGGATAAAAGAAATACTGCAACATAAAGCTTCAAGGTATCAAAATACACTGGCACAAAATTGGGGGCCCAAGACAGTGGTCTTCAAAAATTTAACGAGGATGTATCCCAGAAAGTGGATTTGCTAACATTTGCATGTTGCAATAACTACGTGTTGTTTAAATCCAATGTGCAAAATAAATTCCAAAGTATGCCTTTGTCATAAACAAACACTGTAAGCCATGCACATTACCCCCACATGTTCTATAATAAGCATCATAAAGTAATGCACGTGAGCATGTCAGTACGCTTGTTCTGAATGATTACCTGGAGATTGCGTAGCCTTACTAACAGATTAATTAAAATTGGGTCAATGGCATCTTGTTGTGACACATTAAGAACCTGAAGATGGTGCATGGCATATTGACATTCAAATATTCAGTCAAATTGGAAAAGAAATGGAAATGAAGACGATTTGCATTTTAATCAACTGAAGAACTCACAGTTAACAAACACTGGACAGCAGTCAATTGAACAGACTCCTTGGTGTCTTCAAGTAATGCTAATATTACCCCTAAGACTTGCTGGATGTATTTAGGCATACAGCTCTCAGGTATCTGAAAGAGATCATATAAAAGGTAAAGAATAAGGTTCAGTACCCAAGAAATAATATCACAAAAGCCATCAACTAAATCATGAATTACTCAGCTACCAAAGAAAAAATGTGTACATATTACAAAATAAGATTGAGAAGGAAATGCAGGACATGCTCTGCACAGAAAAACAATATAGATGAACACATGATTGTGAATGATGATACACATGGCACGCATCTTCAAAATTGTTAATCAAACAATATCACCCATCTATGTTAGTCAAAGTGCCCAACAATATGTAGTTAAGAGAAAATGTATCCTAAGAAACTTGCTATGGTTAGATAGATGACCTGCACAAGTCCACGTAGACAGAGACTCCTGACAGTTGGCGAGTCATCAGAGACATGTTGACACAACTCCAGAACCATTTGGTCAAGCAATATAGGTTCTTTTTCACTGCACAGTAAAAAACTGAAAAAAGTTAATGGCAAGTTCAAGTGTATACTCCCTCCGTCCCAAAAAAAACCAACTCCTAGAATCCCAAGGTGGAGTTAAGGAGGACAAAAGACCAAAATGTCCTCCATTAACAAAAAAATAATATTGGGTGGTGAGTAGGTAAGGGATATTAAAGGGATAAAATTTCTCGATTTGCAGACCGAGGGGTAGGTAAGAAAGTAGGAATTGGTTCATTTTGGGACAAATTTGAACTCTAGAAGTTGATTTATTTTGGGACGGAGGGAGTATGATAAAAGTGTGTGCGTGCCAATACAGATAATGGGCATATTCACAAATTATAATGCAGATCGTGGGCATATTCGCTAGCATTAGTTAAAACTAAAACAATTTGACCATGGATAAACCATGCATATAACAGTATTTGGACATAGCTGCTAATGATGGGCATAAATTTTCTCGAGAATAATGATGGACCTTGTGGCCCTTATGTTGAAAAATTTAGCCCAGAATGCCAAAAAGTCTTAAAAACAAGGACCTGGATGCGTTCCAGGTGGAGTTGGGACGTGCATGTGTGAGGTTCTGGGTTCAATTCCCACTCATGCAGGAATAATATCTACTCCCTCTGTTCCTATTTATCTGGCACCCAAGGTCACTTTTCTAGTTTCTAAATACTTGACAGCACACTGTTTTGAAGGTACTTCTTTCCATTTTTGCCCCTAAACAGCACTACAATTTCTTGCCTCCTGTTATAGGCATATGCACAGAACAATCTAGAAGAAAGTAAAAAGATGGAGCTAGAGAAACATGTCAAAGTGAAAAATGTTGGTGCTTCTGCAGTTCTACATAGTCCACTGATTATTTTTTAATCTGAGCAAGCTACGGTTGTTGTACTATATACATTTTGCTAATAAGACAAAGTAGGGGCATTTTATTTTAGTCATACTTAGGGAAAAGCATATGCTTCCTTGGTATTTGTGCCTGGTGCATGGGTGTCAAACAAATGGGAAAGGAAGGAGTATTTAAACAGGTATATACCAGCTGGTAACATTCTCATCAGAGAGAATCAGTAACCACCAATAGCCAGCCAGTATCCTATTGGAAATTGACCTAAGATTTTATCGATGCATAAGAAGCTAAACATTCTAGAGCTGCCTTTATCTCCAAACTTATATTGAAGGGCTATTTGTTACCTGTGTCGAATATATTCTGATAGTGCAGCAGCAGCAGCCTCCCTTTCAGCCCTCTGGTTTTTGTTGAGAGCTTTGCTTAAGATGTTGCAAGTTGGTAAAACCTATGATAATATTATCAATAACTTTTGTACAATGATTTCATAAAACATCAATGCATCAAAACTAAAGATCAATGTCAAACTCTTTGCCTTTTGATTTGAATGTAAACAACGAAGTTTATAATCGAAGTACTTTCTTTAGTCTTGATTTCATAATATCATCCTTTTATTTTGAATAAAACAATTCCTTTTAAGTTTAGACCCTCAGAGACTAGCATGTATTATCATATGAATTGTTTATGTTTAGTGCTTGGCAGTAACTGGCAAACTTAATGT
This sequence comes from Oryza meyeriana var. granulata, assembly GCA_003991445.1. Classification (NCBI taxonomy): domain Eukaryota; kingdom Viridiplantae; phylum Streptophyta; class Magnoliopsida; order Poales; family Poaceae; genus Oryza; species Oryza meyeriana. The sequence goes on from RYFJ01002064.1 coordinate 58,823, forward strand.
GATTTACATAGGTCCTGACAAAAGAATATATGTGTATTCAGGATGTATTTGTCTTACTACTGTCAAACACAAAACAAGAGATATGCTAAATATTGTGAGGATCTGTAATTTAACATGCTCTTGACTTTTTAATCTCAAAACTTAAAATTGTGCAGAATTATTCATATTTTTCGCCGGACCAGAATTATTCATATTTGATTAATGGATATCTGACTGCAAACTTTCATGTTGTTGACGCTTGACAGAATTAACCAGACAAACATATATGGAAAAAAAATGGACTTCTTAATTTATAGTTTTGAAAGTGAGATTCAGCCTCTTATGAAGTACTTATTCTTATCTATACTACTTTAAAAGAGGCTAGTGGTGGTGGTGAGTGGTGAATCTACCAACATCACCACCACCAACTCCCTGCTTTTTGTAGGAAGGAAAAAAATGATTGTGGGGTCAGAGGCTCCACATATCAACCACTCCACCACCAACTTCCTACTTTTTGTGTGAAGGAAAAAGAACAGTGTGAAACCACAGGGGGCCCACATGTCAGTAACAAAGTTATGGTAATAACGGGTTAATTATAATTTTCTTTAATTAAAATCCTGTTGCAACGCGCGGGCAATGTGCTAGTATTACATAACTTAATATGCTTTCTCCTAGCTCTCAGAAACTCAAATATGTAAGAAAATACTAGAGGTTACCTCTTTGGGCCTCTTCACTGAGGAACTGCATGCAACCTCCTGAACAAGATCAATCCACTTCTCCTTCTCAGTATGTTCCCCATCACGGGCTAATATCTATGGAGCGGCAAGGATTTTATACAATCAAAAAATTGTTTCAGATGTTTGGCAAGGAATAGACATTAAGCAAAGCACCTTTCCCATCTCAACATCACCAACACAATCACAAAATGATTGAAACGCGATTAACAACGATCTGCAGATCATCAAAAAGTAAAAGAAAAAAAACGAGCTCATCAGTTCGTATACAGCCTTCAGATATAACAACAACAACAATAATAATAAAAGTGAGTCCCATATTCACCGTAGAAGTTCATTCCGGCCCAGTTCAGCAAGACCATGAAGACTTCCCAGCTTCAGTATAAGGGCAGAAAGAACAGAAGGGTAACTTTGTTCAACTGCTTGTTTCCCGATCTTTCCACCACCCCTGTAAATCCCCATTATTTTCAAGAACATAAAATTAGCATATCAGAAGATGACCAATTGTCCATTGTTAGTCAGCCATCAAATGGAGGCCAGTACCTCAGAAATGCATTTAGAGCAAACATAGTTGCTTGTATAATACAGTCATCAGCTGATGACTCTGAGGTGGTTTCCCCCTTTTCTGAATCATTTGTTGCCACAGGTTCCTTGTGAAGTATAGACAAAATGTACTCCAGAAAAAGTATAGCTAGCACCTTATGCTGGGAGAATGCCTGAGGGCATACAGAACACATAATTAGTAAGTGTTATCTCTAGAATTTCGGTAAAAAAGTGTATCTCTAGAATTTAACTAGCCAGTTTGAAGTCTGAAGTAATTTATTACTAGGCAAATGAGTCTAGGTGAACTACCACCCTGCATTGCCACTATTATACGTGGGCAGCAAGTACAGGCAATAGTGGATCATGATGAATAATCTATTCAGATGCACATGAAACATATAGATCCTGATTTAACACATTAGTAAAGGTGTTTTTTAAAAGTGCGACCACGTAGAATGCTCGCACTTATCTAACTCATTTTTTAAAAATTATAAACTAAAAAGGATAAACAGCTACAGTGCTAGAGTTTTGAGACTATTTTCTATCATATGGCAAGTTTTTTCTTTAAAAACCTAAAAGGAGGGATATAGCGCCCATTTCAGAATAGGATATCTAGTGCAGTGAACCATGCATCATTTTTTCCCCCAGCAATTCATCATTATGGACAAAAGTATGAAAAAATTTACTCTTATCTGACTAATCCTGATTATAACAATCCATGTGCGATTAACTTTACAAGAATTCTTCTAAAAGCTACAGAAGAAAATGCTGGACACATGAGCAGGACTAGCAGCCAGTTATGTGAATGTCGTTTGTATAAAGCAATATATGCATGCATCTATTTAATCTATATTTGAATGTCCCTAACGCAAGTGATCGCTAATGAAAATGCCCAGCCTCTGCCCAAATACTTACATAAAAAACATCCTGTATAGCCCAGCCACCACGAATTCTTGCTATGTCCTTTGTACAAATATCTCGCCCAGCCACAAATAGAACTTCATTAAATACGACAATGTGATTGGTGTTTTCTGCTAAGCAGGATATCTATCTTTAGTCAAGGGAAAAAAAACAACTGAGGGTGTAATCCTAGACAAGAGTACTGAGATTGAAAAAATGAACCATAGACACAATAATAAATCGATCATGGATACAGCATTGAGAACTTCTCGGCGTGAGTCCTTGTCGGTGAGCGAGACTGCAGATGACAGCAAAGATTGTGTTGCCCTATAACATCAGCAATAAGATCTTAGAAATATTCAATTCTTGCGAGAAAAAACTTAACACACTGTGTTTCTCATCTAAAAAAAGGATCAGTATTACTCCAAAAAGGGTGTAATTAAGGCCCTTTTTGGTACAGCTCCAACTCCACAAGTTTTTTTAGCTCCAAAAAATCTTGGGAGTTTGAGCTGGGCCTAGATTAGGGCTGTTAGGGTGAGACATTGTGCTCACATTTGGGACTAAAATTATTAAATCACTTTGCAATGACAATTGAACTATGCTATGCTGGGGAAATGACTATGCGTCTATGCCATGTTACTTTCAAAAATGACCATAATGTCCCTTTGTTAAGTCATTTTAGGTTTCACTTCAAGCATGGTGGTTAGAAAGGCCACTCCAGAGACTCTGTTGCTTGCATAGCACTCAGACCAGACTGATGGCATTACATCCTCAAGTGACCATGCAGCCGGCATCCTCTATGTCATCAACAGAGATGTATATTTTGTTATTTTCCAGCTTGCAGGGTTATTTTCCAATATTAATGTGTTCCAGTGTCATCAAACAGAGACAATCTATTACAACCTTTTCTTTCCTTATTTTGTTACCTTCTGGATCATTACACTGAGCTAATTTCCTACTTAGTTACGTACTAACCTCAACACGTTAGCTTCACGTAGCTCCTTGCCTCTTCTGACAATAAACATGATAATGGCTTGAATTGAACCATCAGATGATTGCTTTACTTTATCACATGCTGCCAATGTGCAGGAGTGTAGCAAGACAACAAGCTATATAGGTACACAGAAAATTGTAATTGTTATTGTCTCTCCCTCTTCAATTTCAATTCAGCACAGAGCGGTTACCTCATCTTTTGATAATAGAACGCACACAGAGGAGACAACCCTGTGAAATACTTCGGTCTGGTCAATTGATGCCTCCTGAGAATACACAATTATATTTTTTTTCAGAAGTTGTTGACAGAACAGGCTTTAACAGAAATCAAACTAAGATAGCACGCCCACTCTTCTGATGATAGAGACTATATCCTCTAGGGAGGACAAAGCACTGTATGAAGACTCTAGATCGATGTCACTCGCAGACGCCTTCTGCTTTGGAAGTGACAATGCAATGTTAAAGAAAAGTGCAATTATCTGCAACAAGAAAAGCAATATGATGAAAATGAATTTATGATCTCAGTTTCAACAGATAAAGATAACCTTAACAATTCAGTTATATGGTGTGTGTGCTTGTCCTACCTACTGCAAAGCATTACTATTTTCAAAAGAGTTACATAAGATATGTTATGTTGCACCTTCAGAACAATTAGGAAACTAGTCTCACAATTTCAAAGTGCTATGTTGCAATTCAGAGCTTGGAAAAAGGCACACAACACATGAAATTGAGTTTTAACAGCCAAAAGGAATTTTTTGTTACCAGGATCAGTTACTTCCACACAAACCTGAATAGCAACTTCCCTGACTTCAGCATCTGTATCAGCACAGCGAGGAAGATATGCCATTATCCTCTCTCCCAAGCTTAAGGAATCTCGGTTAGGCAACACAAATGCAGCTGGTGATAACACAGAAGTCATTTTTATGCTACTGGGATAACAAATATCAAAAAATCACACTAGTAATCTTAGGAAAACATTCAACATACATGGCAAACTTGACAAGCTCCTAGGGGCTGCCTGATCAATTTGCTTGTTTAGTGTGAATGTTGGATAGGAACCCAACACACCAAATCCACCAGAACAGAGATTGCGGAACTTAACTAACACCTCATTTACAGCAACACACCCTCTTCTCCTCTGGTGTTCTGCAGAAGATGAAACATATGGATCAAGCTGCCTAAGAATATGCAGGAGCTGCTCTGCTCGACTTCTACCATCTTCACCACTGCCAAAGGCAAGAAAAAAACATAGGAAGAATTAATGAGTAAAAGCATTGTTTTGAACACTGATCAAAAGTAAATAAAATATTTTTGTACTAATAGGAGCTTCCATGAAGATCGAAAACTACACTCTAGACAGATTACTCATACTTGACATGGATATGCTTTGTCCTATAGAAACCCAATTAAAAGCTACCCCAGCTAATCCAACCTAGACAAAAAAGTAATATCTCAAGTGCAATGTTGAGGTAAAATAATATTTCACAATATGTTCCTGGAAATTCCAATATTTTGTATTATTAATATATAGTTCTGTACGGAAGTACTTGAGAATTATGTTTCAACATACTAGATGGAGAAACGTGCGTTACTGAACTATTCTAATGAAAAAGTCAGGTGAAAGATGAATTTGGTTTGTACAGCTGGGCATAAACATCAGGTTGAAAGTGGATTTTGGTTATTCCTCCAGGCTTTATTGCTAGGTTGTAGAATCCAACTCTTCTCTAATAGAGGTGATGTGACTTCACCAAAAGGAGAGATTCAACATTTGTTGCAGTTGGTGGAATTGTTTGTTTAGGTATGTAGGATTCCAGGAATGAAATGATATCCTAAAATTACAAGCAAACCTTCTTGAAAACATTATCCCTGTCCCTGTAACTTACGTGGTTACCATAACACAACTTCAACCAAAGATGTCAACTACAATCCATTTTCACACAATGTTAATCATGCTAAAATGAATAGCACTCAAGGCAGTTGCATAGCAAAATGGCATACAAGAAAACAGAGGTTGTCACAATACGAGAAGACAAACCAATACTAGATACGTTGCCATTTCATTCAAGTAGCCTAACAAAAAATAAATGAAATATAACAAACTGCAACATACTACCTCCGTCCCATATTAACTGCATTTCTAGGATTCAAAGATCAAATTAGTGGGGAAGAAAAATGACCTAAATGCCCCTCATTAAATGAGGGGGTGATTGAGAGTGGAGAGTAGTTGGGGAGTAAGACGAGGAGAAATTTGAATGAGGGGTGGTTGGAGGGAAAAGTAGTACTCTAGAAATGCACTAATTGTGGGACAAAATTTGAATCCTAGAATGGCACTTATTATGGACTGGAGGTAGTAATAAGTAAGATGTAACATAATAAGTAAGACGACCCAAAAATGGAACCTTAAAATTAAAAAAACAATGATATTAAAGCATTACCTAGTTAGTAGAATGGCACCTAACAAAATAATCAGGTTTGTTATGAGGCTCTCAACAATGTTTGAGGGCTCAGTTGGCAAAGCAAAAAACCCTAATGTTGCCTGAAAATAGAAAAAACAAATGAAAATTATATGAAGGCAGTTTAACTGAAACTACAACAGACAAACTATTAGCAGAGTTTTTGTGGCGTTGCACCACTGTGATGCAAACCTTCATAACACGGTTTCTTGTCTCCATAGGTAATCTTGGCTCTATCGAAACCATAGTAGTACAGGCACTTAAAGCAAGACTCTGCGTATTAGCATATGTAAGAGAAATGCAGGTAGAGTAAAAATTCACTGAAATGTAGTTAAGTGTGAATACAAGTTCTAAAGATAAGATTATGGATGTAAGGATTCAACTGGTGAAGAATTTCTTTGACAAATGGTAGCAAAAGCAAGAGCTAAAACTTGAGTAACATACTTGTGTGTGCAGAAGCTCAGTGCTGAAATCAACAAGGTCATCGTTTTGATCTCTTCCCATTAGCGTTAGCACATACTCCAGCAATTGATCTCTTCGTTTCAGTGGGAATGAAATCCCCATTTGAGCAGCACTAATAACAGCTTGGCCTAAACAATAATGCCAATCGCATAAGGCAATAAGACATAAAAAAACAAATGTGAAGTCTAAGTTGTAATCTCAGAAACTTAACTGCTAGCACAAAAAATTGATACTTGCATTCTGATTCCATTAACAAATTTATGATTACATACATTTACTGAGTTATACTACATGGATTCATGATACTGTAAATACAAATCACATGGGCACTAACTAGCAATGCAATATTTACATGATGTATCTTGTGCAAACTCAGATCTAGATGCAATCAAGCAAACTATTCACGTGAACCATTAGATGTGGGCAACATGACAACATATAAGGTACAGCTGGAAGAAAATTACATCGAGAATATGAAGAGCCTAGTGATGGTGGTCCTGGTGATTCCGACATCCCAGCAGTCCAGCACCACGTTCTGAGCTGGTGGGATCTTGTTCGGACAATAGATCATTGATATATTTATTTGCAATAATTATACTTAAGAGATGAGTGTATGGACAAGATCGAATTGTATGGATAACTTTGTGAATAAAATCCCCACATGTTAATGTTTTTCTAGGCTACCACCTCCACAAAAGCAATACATCACATCCATATATACACCACCCAAGAATCCTTAAGGTTACTAAGTCAATTACAATATGCAAATAACAAAAGACCAATTGTGACAAATCAGGGCAACAATTTCCACACACACACACACACACACAGAGAAGCAGGGCAACAAAGGAATATGTGCATGCTAACAAATTCAAGGTCAATGTCTCTCCCAACTGAAAAACAAATTCCAAAAATAGGGCGGGATATGCAGCATTTTTGTAAGGAAATTACCTAAAAGGTCAATGGCAGTAATGACAGCTTGCTTTGCAGTAGGATGTTGAACATGAAGCAATCTTCCAAGCATATTAGTCCCCTGAGTACAGAAGTAAGGAACATTCCTCAATCCAGAAAACCAAAATAGAGCATATCTGCAGCTAATTTTAAAAGAAAACATATCCGCGGATTATTTGGTATTTTGGTTATAGGCTAAGAAATCAAGCACATATCAAATGATCGGGTTAAAGCGTCTTAAAATATAATGCAGTAAAAGAGGGTCAGCACACAAACATAAGCAGCAGACGATAACACAGAAAATCAGTGGATGGAATCTTGGGTTTGAAAATTCAAAAGAATGGGTAGACAATAATGATCATAAATGTACTATTCAACCTAGGGCGCTAGAGTGAACCAGGAAGTGTTGTAAATGGGGCTTCAATTTCGAAGAGAAGCCCAATAAGCTGATCCTATTTCCAACACCCAATGGTCAGCTGAATTCATTTTCCCAACAGGGCTTGATTATAAGCTTTGTGTAAATGCTAATGGATAAGAGTGTGCTTCTGTTTTGTTGTTCTATTTTCTCATGTTCTGGAATGCTGTTACCACTGCTACCGGGTGTTTAATGTTTTGTACTCCAGGTTTAAGCTTCACTGAAAAGCTCACAAAGCTGGAGCCTATTTGAGGTAGCGTTTTGATTGTGGGTTTTGCTGGAACAATCAAGGATGTGCCATATGCTCCATTTTTTAATAAAATTTGCATCAGATGCTTTTATCAGACAACTCATAATACATGTAACTTTGTGAAACAAGACACAAATGGGCCATCATTACAAAGCAGAATAAATCCATCCCCATTATTGGTTTAGACAACTGCATACTTTCCAAGAAACAAATACTCCCTCCTTCCCAAAATATAAGGAGTTCTAGAGTTTTACATGGGTATTAAGGAACTATATGGAACTCCGCCTATGTTGTCCCAACTATAAAGCGGTTCTCCGCCTATGTTGTCTCAACATAGCAGGTTCCAAGCCCTGGTAAAGGAGGAGGAGAGGGCCCCCTGTCCCTATAAGGTTGTGTTAGGCTTGGCGAGCCAATGTAAAACCTAGCCAATCAGATGGAGATGAAACCCAAAAGAAAACCGTTGGGGCGTAACCCTCTTAGCGACGCGCCATATCGGAACCCGGGTATGGTGTTAAATGGGCAAGGGCCGGGTCGTCACCCCCGTGACGCGCCGTGTCGTGATCTGGGCAGGGTGTTAAGTGAGCAAGGATCGGGTCGTCGCTTCCTTAGTGGCGCGCTACATCGGCGCCCGGGTGTAGTGATAAATGAGCAAGGGTCTTCACATCTGACTCGACGGGTGCGAAGGGTAAGGAAGCTAGTCGAGCCAACTAGGATTCGTTTAGGTAGTTGGAATGTAGGGTCTCTTACGGGTAAGTTGAGAGAGTTAGTTGATACAGCGATTAGGAGGCGTGTTAATATCTTATGCGTTCAAGAGACTAAATGGAAGGGTCAGAAAGCGAAGGAGGTAGATAATACTGGCTTCAAGCTTTGGTACACAGGGACAACTGCAAATAGAAATGGGGGTAGGAGTTCTGATTGACAAGAGCTCAAGAACGGTGTGGTGGATGTGAGAAGACAAGGAGATAGGATCATCTTAGTCAAGCTTGTCATTGGTGACATGGTCTTGAATGTAATTAGTGCGTATGCACCCCAAGTAGGCCACAATGAGAGTGATAAGAGGCAGTTCTGGGAAGACTTAGATGGTATGGTTAGAGCTATACCTAGTACCGAGAAGCTTTTCATAGGTGGAGATCTCAACGGCCATGTAGGTGCAACAAATGCAGGCTTCGAGGCAGCACACGGAGGTTTTGGGTACGGTAGTAGGAATCAAGAGGGAGAGGAAGTCTTAGACTTTGCTATAGCTTTTGATCTGATGGTAGCCAACACTTTCTTTAGGAAGAGACAATCCCACTTAATAACTTTTTAGTAGTGGTCAACACTCTAGCCAGATTGACTTTGTCCTCACAAGAAGAGAGGATAAACAAGCAGCTTGGATTGTAAGGTAATACCTGGAGAGTGTGTGGTTTCTCAACATAAGCTTGTGGTGGCTGACTTGCGCTTCCAGATGTGCGTTCGTAGGGACAAACAAGCTAAGATTGCAAAAACGAAGTGGTGGAAATTGAAAGGAGAGTCGGCAGAGGTTTTTAAGAAAAGGGTTATCCGAAGAGGGCCCTTGGGATGGAGAAGACGACGCAAACAACATGTGGAAGAAGATGGCAACATGCATCCGGGAGGTGGCTTCAGAGGTGGTTGGAGTGACTAAAGGGAGTGGATGCGAACCTAGAGATACTTGTGGTGGAATGAGGGCGTCCAAAAAGGCTATTAAGGAAGAAGAAAGAATGCTATAGGCGTTTATACCATGATAGGAGTGCGGACAATATAGAAAGTATAAGATGGCAAAGAAGGCAGCAAAGCATGCTATGAGTGAGGCAAAAGGCGGGCTTACGAAGGTCTATACCAACGATTGGGTACAAAGGAAGGAGAGAAGGACATCTATAGGATGGCTAGGGTTCGCGAAAGGAAGACGAGGGACCTCAACCAAGTTAAGTGCATTAGGGACGAGAGGGAGCAGCTTTTTGGTAAAGGAGGATGAGATCAAACAGATGGCAAGAGTATTTTGACAAGTTGTTCAATGGTGAGAACGGGAACACAACCGTTCAGTTAGATGACTCTTTTGATGACACAATAGGCGCTTTGTGCGGAGGATCCAAGAATCAGAAGTCAGAGGCGTTGAAAAGGATGAAAGGGGGTAAGGCAATGGGTCCTGATGGTATCCCAATCGAGGTGTGGAGATGCCTAGGGGATATAGCTATAGTATGGCTAACCGAGTTGTTCAACAACATTTTTCGGTCAAACAGGATGCCTGATGATTGGAGGAGGAGTATATTGGTACCGATCTATAAGAATAAGGGAGACATTCAAAGTTGCACTAATTATCGAGGAATTAAGTTGATGAGCCATACGATGAAGCTATGGGAGCGAGTAATCGAGCATCGCCTAAGAGGAGTGACGCGGGTCTCTATGAACCAATTTGGTTTCATGCCCGGAAGGTCAACCATAGAAGCAATTTCTTAGTAAGACAAGTTATGGAGCGGTATAGGGAGCAGAAGAAGGACCTACACATGGTTTTTATTGACTTGGAGAAGGCCTACGATAAGATACCAAGGAATGTTATGTGGTGGGCATTGGACAAACATAAAGTTCCAACAAAGTACGTTTCCCTCATTAAGGACATGTACAACAATGTTGTGACTAGTGTTCGAACAAGTGATGGTGACACATGTGACTTCCGATCAAGATAGGACTACATCAAGGATCAGCTTTGAGCCCCTATCTATTTGCCTTGGTGATGGATGAGGTCACAAGGGACATACAAGGGGATGTCCCTTGGTGTATGCTTTTCGCGGACGATGTAGTGTTAGTTGATGAAAGCCGAGCGGGAGTAAATAGGAAACTAGAGTTGTGGCGGCAGACTCTAGAGTCCAAAAGGTTTTAGGCTCAGCAGAACTAAAACCGAATATATGGCATGTGACTTCGGCACTGCTAGACATGAGGAGAGGGGTGTTAGTTTGGATGGTCAAATAGTGCCCAAGAAGGATACCTTTCGATATTTGGGATCAATGCTACAGAGAGATGGGGATATCGATGAAGATGTTAGCCATAGAATCAAAGCGGGGTGGATGAAGTGGCGTCAATCATCGGGTATTCTCTGTGACAAGAGGGTACCACAGAAGCTAAAAGGCAAGTTCTATAGAACAGCAATTAGACCGGCAATGTTGTATGGTGCAGAATGTTGGCCTACAAAAAGACGGCATGTTCAGCAGTTAAGTGTTGCGGAAATGCGTATGCTGCGTTGGATTTGTGGTCATACAAGAATGGATCGAGTCCGGAACGATGATATACGTGATAGGCTAGGGGTAGCACCAATTGAAGAGAAGCTTGTTCAACACCGGTTGAGATGGTTTGGACATGTCCAGCGGAGACCTCCAGAGGCACCAGTGCATAGTGGAATCCTAAGGCGCGACAGTGATATTAGGAGAGGCAGGGGAAGGCCAAAATTGACATGGGAGGAGGCAATAAAAAGGGACTTGAAAGGATGGAATATACCCAAAGATTTATCTTTGAATAGGTGTGCTTGGAAAGCAGCCATTTATGTGCCTGAACCTTGATCTGCAGCTTCTATTGGGTTTCAACTCTAGCCTACCCCAACTTGCTTGGGATTGAAAGGCTTTGTTGTTGTTGTTGTTGTTGATTAAGGAACTATATGGAATTAAATGGGGAATGGTTGAGATGAGGAAGTAGGTGAAGAAATTAAATGGGGGATGGTTGTGATTGGTTAAGATGAGGAAGTCGGTGGAGAAGTTGCTATATTCTGGGACAAATTTTGAACACTGGAAGTTGCTATATTTTGGGACAGAGAGAGTACTTTTTTGTAAAAGGACTGTACAAGCTTTCACCTTCTGTAGGGGAGTACTTCGGAAATTTTCAGTTTAAATAAAAAAATTGAAAATAAAAATGTAACCTTGTACAGACAAGACAACCAAGCATCTGACAAAGTGCTAAAAGCCTACCAGTAACTTGCATCATAGTGAGATAGTTTTCCTCGCAGATAGGCTAGGTTCTCATTCAAAGGAAAAGTCTACCTAAGGTTTAGCCAACATAGTGGTTTGCTGTTCTCCCCACGACCAGTTGACCACAAATGAATATGTAATAATCATTCATCAATGTTGTCACATTAAGATAGCAGATCAGAAATAAGTTTGTTGAGAGAATGGAATTGGACAGCATACCACAAGTGCATTGATCCTGGCTTCAATAACTGTTGATGGAGCATATCTTGCAGCATATCCATACATCAATGCCAGTGCCGCATATGTGTCATCAATATCCTCAACTTTTGCTCCAAATGAGAAAAGTGATAGAAATCTGCAGAATTAAAGGTCCCATAAGCATTAATAAAATGAACGATTTAGATGCTTGGCCTGGAAAAATGAACCAACAAGCTAAAAATAGCTGCATTGTTGGATCCACCTTACATGTAGTTTCAATTGATCTTTCTTCAAAAACAGTCTGGGAATAACTAAAATGCATAACAAGGACATAAATGTTGTAAGTGGGTCATATAGAAGTTTTAATCATAAATACAAAGGAAAATCTATTCTAGATGGTTAAAATGGAACATTATCAGTGCTTTGGAGGTGAGAAATAAGGTTCAAGATTCCATTTATACATGTGAACAAAGTTATAGATCCAATTTAGCTTACGAGTTGCTGCTTCAACATGGCTAACACTGAGATGGACAAGATAAGATATAGTACTACTATTAACAAAAAAGTTAATGCGAGTACCTTTGGAGCGCGCTCTGTCCTGCATTGTCCAATATGTTCTTCAGCTTCTCCAACACTGTATCCAAATGAGATGCTGCAACCTGCAAGTGCAAGTTCAGTACCAAAAGGCAAAAGCCCCAAAAAATATAACTTCATTTAAGCCCAGCTTACCAGACCAATGCCTTGGGCAAGCCCAAGGCGATTAATAGGAATAGACATGCTTGAATGTGTGCACATCCAATCAATCTTTTCACGGACATAAATTCGGTCATCAACCTTCTGAAGAAGCATTCCTAGACATCTGCAAAATAAAATTAAAAAGAATCACTTCAAGCATATACTATTACATGGGCATCTACCAGTACAAAATGGTTAACACATTCTGAAGTATTCCAATAACTACCAGTTCTATGGAAAATGTACAGTCGGATAGTAAAACATTACCTGTGCAGCAAAGCAGAATGTCCATCAGATGTAGTGTATAGATCATAGTGTCTAGCAAATGCATCACCCAAGGATATGACCCACTCACTGTCATTCACAACATCCAAAGATTCTGCTAAAAACTGAAAGGTATGGCATAATCAGCTTTCCAGAGAAGTAGCTAGCATTTGAGGATTCACATGAGACAACCATTTCCACATTTTTGTTTTGCTCAACTAGCTATAACTTTTTTTACCAAAGCAACCACCATAATTATAGTTAATAAGTACAATTATTCTAATTCCCAAAGCAACCACTAGCTATAACTTGATTATTATCCTCAAACAATAAGAATAAGAGACTTACATTTATTATCATGTCATCCCATGTTTCCTGGTATGTGCTATCTTGCTTAAGGTCTTCAGGATCACTGATGTAAGCTTTCATCTTAGGGACCTAATACTTGCCAAAAGATGCATAAATTAAGCCACTTTAACAACATGATAAGGACAAGCTGAACTATTAGCATCCCCCTATAGAATATGCACTCTTAGTTTCTTTGCTATTAAGTAAATCACCACATGAGTTCTACAGTCGGTGCATTATACATAAACCATGCACAGGACAAGCATATATTAATTCCAGGACACTTCCAGGTTGGGCAGCACATGTTTTATTCTATTTCGAGGTTGATCATAAAAAAGTAAGACATAATTACCGCAAAAGGATGCGAAGAAAATTCCCCGCAAAAGGTGTAGAAAATACAACCTACTAAGTTACTCCTAATCCTACATTCATTCATTTACATTTAGAACTAATGAAAAAGAATAATTCAACTGCTAAACAAATAAATGAAGTGATTTACCTCATCTTGTAAAAATAAAGAAAGATTTCTTGGGAAAAGTTGGCCCAAGTAACACATCACCTACAACAAAAAATGAGAGGGAAAATGAATGCTGATAATGGAAATAAACAAACTTAAATGCTATGCACTTATGCTATTGCTTGAGTCAAGACTCAAGAGAGACCTAGAAGGGCTAAGAGACTATAAACAAAAATAAAGATGTCATGAGCCAGTGGCTAAGTCTTGGCCAGTAATAGATGGAATCCTTTAATTTGAGGCAGTCAAGTTGCGAAGTACAATTAGTTGCAACAGTTGTAATGAAGATCAAGTATGCAACAATGTTAAATTACTAAATAACCCAGGTATAAAAGTAAAAGAAATAGTATCAGGCAGCCCATTGACTACCGATGACAGAAGCTAATCCTGTTGGACCAGAAATCTGAAGCTATTGTGATCTAACCTCTTCTCGTGTTAAACAAGACAATGTCCAAATTTCCGCATATAAAAAATCTGTATTGACAGCATAAAGTTTCAAGAATCATGGTAACTATTCATAAATTACAACATTTTTTAAACTTATATAAAGAGGCAAAGCACTTATATGGCCTACTGTAGAGGAAAAGCATTCACATGGCTAGAAAGATAAACCACACGAAAATAGATGGATAGACATGAAGATATGATTTTTTTTAAAAAAATAAACACAGTCAAAGCTAAGGCCATAAAGCTTCTTTCATGTAAACCTTCTTCAAATGATTTTAGGTATAATTAATAAGAAGACAAACCATCAGGATGTGCGTAGCAAGTTGACCCCTAGCAAGTGGATTATGCAGAAGCACAAGCAAACGAGCAAACAAATCCTGCATCAACCATACCTTGATAAGAAAGAACTGTCCAAGTAAGAGAATAAAAGACATCTAAGAGCCAGCAAACTACCTCGGGATTGGGGATCTCATTTGAAGCATTAAATTCAGTATATAGTGGGTTTGTCTGCGACAATTTATGCCTACACAATTCAGTTATGCATTTGCAGACCTGCAGGTATCACCAATCATATGAACCAGATTCTTTAATTATTTATCTGCTCTAAATAATAAGAGTAAATAAACTAAGGCCCATTGTTTTAACAAATATTTTCCAGGTGTAGCAAATAACATAAAAGCACTCACCATAGCTACTGCACCTGTATAGTTCTTCGGAATTATCAGTTTCAAGATAAATGGCCACAGAACAAGCTGGAAAATAGAAAAAATCTAAAGCACATTACTCACATAACTATGACGATTTGATTGACCATGACAGAAAAGTATATTCCTGACTAGATGGGGCATGGGCATAGCATAAAAGGACAACATCATGTTTCTCTTTACCTCCATTTCAGGAATGGTAATTGCTAGCAAAAGCAAACCCTTTTCACATACAGCTCTTAGCTCTGAAAGACCAGAGAGGCTTATTTTCATCTGGTAAATGAAAACAGAAAATAGATCATACTGAAATAATTGACACTTGATAGTTAAGTAAAATTTGTAGAATCTAAGATTATGTGAGACCTCAAATCTTTTGTCCTGAAAGTACTCGTTTTTCAGAGTGTTAGGATCATTTAGATCATCATCAGTTATAGCACTATGCCGCACCAAAAACTCAACTGTCAATTCAGCAGGATGTCCACTTAAATAGCAATGTGAAGCCATAACAACAATTAGCTGTACATCATAGAATTAGTAGTAAGAAAATGAATAATTGGATGCATAAACTTAAAGAAATCATTATCGTCTACAATATTGTGTATGAAGCATAAAAGAAATGCCTGCTATAATAATGATCTATCTGTTCCAAAAGTTAATACAGAATTTATTACCTCAGCTAGTGACATTCGAATACCCAAGCTCTGCTCCTCCAAAAGTGATTTCACAATTTCAACCAGTAACGCTTGCTTAGTATGCCATGATTCCAACAACCTACATAGATATGTTACAGAGATTGCCACAAACAACTCAAAAGCACAGAGAAGGGAGAGAGAGATAGAGAGAGAACCTAGGCAACAGATGTTTTATTGTGCCAAGTGCCCCAACAATGGATGCTTCATCTTTTGACTTGCATTTCTGTAAGGCAAATACATGGTAGCAGCAAGTCTATATAAGCCTCTTTGTCAGCACAAATTATGGAACCCATCCCCAATAAAGTTTTGGCTTTATTTAAAGGTGGAAAAATTGCAGCTCTATACTTACATTCAAAAGGAACATGCACAGATCCTCGGGGTATGCTGAACTAATTACCAAGAAGCAATGTTGGATTTCATTGTATGTCTAAAGGCATGTAAGCACATGATTAGTAAATCTTTTATAAATAGCAGAATACATCTATTGCACAACAATACAAATGAAAGAAGTCTGATAGCTCTGCTCAAAGGTAAGAAAAGTACAAGTGCCTCACAGGAAAATACTGGATAAAGGTTCAATATTTGTTTTTCTCCCTTTCTTTAGGGTAGACACAGGTCCAGTAGTTAATCATGCAGCTATGCGAATTGCTTCATGAGAGACAATATGCAGATTGCATTGACAAGAAAACACAGGACGCATGTAATTGATGCTAACTAATGATGGTACCACAAACTGGCTAATAAGGAATAGCATTGCCCCACAACATTCCATGCAAGTATTGTTTAACTCCTAAAATAGCGGTGCTGTTTTGCAACACCAGATTAAGGCTTAACTCTAGTTTGCTTCTTCCAATTACCAAAACAGAAGCTAAGCTGAATCGACAGTGGTCTATATGAGGAGTTTATACAACATGCCATCTCAATTCTCAGTGCATGTGCCAATGAAGCACCAGAAATGATCAATATCCTACTAGGACACCTGCTAGGCTGAGAGCAGATTTCTGGTATATGCTGGCATTTCGCCATCATACTGCTTTGTATCACTCTGACACTCTCCAGTCTCCACTTATCCTTGCCCCACAATTGTTGTGTCAAATAAGCTAACCAAAAGAAACTCGACTTCATGAATACCTCAATCATTATTTTTATTATACCTTACTAGTCAAATTGTGACAACATAGAGTACAAAAAGAGCAGCAGACGATGCAAATCAATGAATATATATGTTCATCGGAATAGGTGTGAAAAGTTAAGACAGGCACCTTCAGTCCCTTCGAAACATATGAATGCTCAACTTTGCTGGTGTGAGCAGATGCTAATGGAAGAAGTGTAATTAAGACAACGGTAAGCTCCTGCCACATAAGAAACAAAAAAAATCCTGACTGGTCATGCTTTGACATGTGTATGAGATGTCTAAAAAGATTTTACTGTCTTCAGTCTACCAAAAGTTAAGGCATTCTTAGTATCTTCAATTCACCTACTGTTGCAAGAGAAATAGCAGATAAACAAGGAACATCAACATCAGATGTTCAATGTGTTTTTTTATATATTTGATGATCTTCAATTCATATCACATTATGTACTAAAACAAGATACTATTAATCAATCAGCATGATGGATATTTCCAAGCGGAATGTGATCCATGCAGACATACAGTACTAACAGTAGACAAATATGGTAGTCACAGGACAACACATCAGCAATATCTATTGAAGGGAGAGCATCTACTCGTAGCACATATCACTAAAAGGTGGGAGGGCAAAACAGTAACTATGAACTGATTCAACGGACCCTCTGAACAACAATTAGAGATTAAACAGTAGATGGTCTGAGCCACCATGATCTGATCTGATTGCCAATGTTGCTAGTTCTATTTTGGGGGCAGTTCCCATTTGATATATTCCCTATTAAAGAACATCTTAGTGATTCCCATTCCCATAGCAATTAATGTAGAGTACCAAAAGTTAACACCAAAATGCAGAGCTACCACATAATAACCATGATAGTGTGCAATCTCACTCCATAGCTCCATGCCACTATGTATATGCCTGAACCATACAATCATGCATTGAGAAAATTTATCCATCAACTACAAAATTCTGGCAATCACAGATGGCTTCATGGGTTAAGGAAGATTAAAATAACAATGACTTAATTTCCAAAAAAACTCCTGTGCAGGCATATATTGTGGGTTTTTTTTTGTTATTTAAAATGATTACAGCTCAGCTGTATTAGTTATCTGGAAAACACTTGCTAAACACACTAACACCATAATTTCTGCAACTGCAACAAATGTCAAATGACATTCTCTTTTAGTGACCATGCAATGATTCCTAGTTATACATGATGATACCTACCCTACTGTTCCATGTTATATTCCTCGTGTCTATTAGTAGTGGCATAAATGTATGTGTAGCTTATCATCATATTAACATTTCTTATCATAGCATGTTACTTATCTACATGTCAAAATAATGCACTGAATAAAACAAAAAAAAGGGACTCCACATGACCAATACAAGTGCTGAATATGGCAAATACATATTAGCTACCGTAATTGTAACAATGAATTTACAATTAGCATATATAATATACTCCCTCCGTCCCAAAATATAACAACTTCTAGAGTTTAAATTTTGTCCCAAATATAACAACCTAGTACTTGTAAAAGACTTTTACCACTAAACTACCCATATTACCCCTTGGCTTTATTATCACCCCAACTTGTCCGGGCCTACATCTCACTCACCCCGAGGAGGCAAACAAGTCTTTTTACCCCTCTCCTTAATAACCGTGCCAAGGGCTAAAACTTGCTATATTTTGGGATGGAGGGAGTACATGAATTCATATAGTGAAGAAAACATGTAGTATTAAGTATGATCTTATTTTACCTCAAAATCAAGTAAAGGAGGACCACTTTCTGACAATAATGATGCATTAAGAAGGTTATAAAGGCTGTGAGATGCGACAAAAGCAATTTCTTGATCTTTCCGACATCTACATGAGCAAAACAAATAAATGTCCAGGATAATTTGGCAAACATATTCAGTAAATATATTAGAATAGAACCCATACATACAGGTCCAACATTGTTGGAATGATCCTTGGCAGTGCTGATTTCAATTGTGACCTTGTGACAAGACCAACCATTTCTCCCAAAGCCTCAACAGAAGACAATCGCACCTGATGAAAATATTAACTGTACTAAGCAGTATGTAGCAATTAATTTGATCATACGATACTATGTTGGAATGACTTTTCAGAAAATGGGTGTCTGCATTACTGCAAAAGCAGTCACTAAGCTACTGACATCCCAACAAATTGTAGGAAGTCTGCCATGTTCTGAAGAAGGAAGAAGTCCATCATACAAGGGGCTACAAACATTGAATATCCAATTTGGGCCAGGGGCCATATCTGGTAGGAACTTCCCTTAAATGTGAACTCACAATCATGTTCATCTGATTGGCTAGTAATGAACAGTAATCTGATTTGCACTACTGGACACAATCTCTAAATGTCTCCTTAGGATCGGGTGGAAGCTCACTTAATACACTCCTAGATGGTAAAATCCAGTCCTGTTTTGCCACATTATTTCATCAAAAAGTTGGATTAGGGTGCATCAATGCATCATAATGCTTATTGAATACACCATTAATCACTAACTTAAGCGATTGCATGAGGTTAAGCATGATATGATTTCAGTGTTGTGCACAAGATTACCAGAGCATATCAGTTCGACAGTTTTATTGGCATGTATGTGTTTCTGACAATTTGTGCCAAACCTATTTTCTTGGTCTAGGCATTATCCACACATCCAAACATATACAGCTTGATCATATCAATTGGGACAGTGCTGTTGTAAAGGTTGTAAATACTAAATAGTAACAAATCAGCAACGAAATGAATCAAGTCAAAGACAAAGTTTACCTTCAGATCGCGCGAACCTGTCCATACTTTTAGAAGTAATTCAAATACTGAATTCATGAAGGACCTATCATTGAAATATAAGACAGATTGCATAAAAGATTCAGTTATCTCAAAAAAGAATTATTTGCCATATTGAAAGCTTACATGACGTCAGTATCAAAAGGAAGCTCAGAGGGGACATCTCCTATGTACTGCCATGCTGCCTGGCACCAACACCTGAATGCTGCAAAAGGAGCATTGTATAGATGGAAATTTCTGTCTTCCAGAAACATGAGAACCAAAATGCAGTTTGCTCAATAAAAAAAAAAGGAGCAACCAGAAATGATAATTGGAGGAATATTCATATGCAGTACCATTTGCAAAAACAGGTCGTTGAGCATCCCGTACACTTCCTAGGATAGGTAAAACGCGCAAAAGTACATCCTTTAATCGTGGGGTGAACTGCAAGGCTTTAAATAAGCAAGAGCAAGTTGCAAATTCAGAAGTCCAACCCAATATAAGATTAAAGTTAAACTAAAAGTTGTGCTTAACCTTCAGCTGATGCAAAATCTGCAAGTATCTGTAACATGGCTGGCAAAGCAGAAGTTGGTCCAGCGAAGTAAAGAAATAATTCCTCCATCATCTAAAATAAGCATGGCCAACAGATTTGTATTATTAAAATGCTAGGCCACATAGTAGTAAATGATTGCTAGCACCCAAAGCCAACAGAGACATGAAGAATGAGACCAACCTGACAATAGTGAAACAAGAAATCTATACTAGAAACCAGATACAAGAATTCTCAGAGTGAAATCATAAAAAACAGAAGTACAAAGGATGGCTGCTAGATGACACTATAAAATCTTATTTTTGTTGGATCCTCTGGCATTAGCCACTGTTATTTTCTTGAAATAACAAAAAAAAAACTATCATCAATTTCCTATTTTCACAAGTTCCACTCTATCCTAGGTAACATATCTAAAGAACTTGTTCCTATGTAAGAATGTGAACGTGACCTTAATCATATTAGTTAATATATCTCATAATTTTATCCATGACACATGGCTGGCATGGGTGGATGAGTCCAGTTGTGATGAAATCCATAAATTGGTCAACGAGTTGGCATTTGGCAGGTTAGCGATAAAGTTAGTAAACATGAGTCCATAAGCTATTAAACATAGAGTTATTGGTTAGAAGTAGGGGTGGCAATTTCCCCGTAGGGGAACATAGAGTTATTGGTTAGAAGTAGGGGTGGCAATTTCCCCATAGGGGCCGGGTCCCCGGCGGGGACCCGCCCCTACGGGGGCGGGGGCGGGTGTCATTTTGGACCCGCGGGTAGTCGGGGTCGGGGCCCCGGTTATAAGCGGGTGCGGGATCGGGGGGAGGATCTAAATCCGCGGGGCCCCGAAGTAACAGTATCTTCAAAAAATAGCCCACTAAAAACGGCCCAGTAAGCCCATTAGCCCAGAATATATAAACTCACTCCTCAATCTTCTCAACCCTAATCCCCAACCCAACCCAGGCGGTGGGCAGCAGCGGCAAGCTATAGCGGCCTGCAGGCGGCGGGCAGCAGCAGCAGGGCAGCCAGGCGGCGGGCGGTAGCGGCAAGCGACAGCGGCAGGCGGCGGGCGACAGCGGCAGCGGCAGGGGCAGCCAGGCGGCAGGCAGCGGGCGGCAGCGGCAGGCAGCGACGGCAGGCGGCAGGCGGCGGCAGCGGCAGGCGGCGGCAACGGCGGGTGGCGGCGGGAGCGGCGGGGCAGCCAGGCGTCAGGCGGCGGGCGGCAGCGGCAGGCGGCACCACGGCAGGGCAGCCAGGTACTGGACGCGGCCGGTCCGACCGGGTGGGGGGAGGCGGTCCGACCGCCACCCCCACTAGAACTCCCTGTCGGTTCTGGATCGAGCCGGTCCGACCGGACAGGGGTGCGCGGTCCGACTGACACACTCTTAATGGCTAGATGTTTAGATTCGAATATCATGATTCATGCATGAGTAAACTAGTTCGGGGCCCCGGAGGGGCCAGGGCCGGGTCCACATTTTGCCCCGCCCATGGCATCGGGGCCGGGGCCAGGTGGAGAAATCGGGGGGCGGGGGCGTTCTTGTTCAACCCGCCCCCGACCCGACCCGTTGCCACCCCTAGTTAGAAGTTAGAACTGAGTAGTAAGTTCGGGAAGGAAGCTGAGTAGGTTCGGTAAAGGCCAAGTCATCCAGTCCAAGCTTTGCCTAATAAAAAGGAGATGGTCATGCAATCGTTCGGAATCACAGGTTTGAAGTCTATTCCTCCTCTAAACACACTTAAGTTACTTCAAGACATGCCGTCTGGCCATATTTTGCACCTTAGGTACCACCAGTGCGAACAAGGTTCATGTCAGAAAAGGGACAATTAGGGGGTAAAGCCGTACCAAGTCTGGATCATGTGACCCTATGGCAACAAGAAGACTCGCTGCTGCTCTTTGCCAATCGACATTGAGTTCCTGTTCACCAATGAACAATAATTTAGATAAACTAAACGAGCATTGGCAGAAGAAACAGAAAACCACAAAAAAAAAGGTGAAACATATGCCCTAATTTCCTGTCTTCCAAGGTGGAACAGGTCACCGCAAAAAAAAAGGTGAGACAGGAACCGTTTCTCCATTGCTCTTTTCATAACATCTTACTTGAACAGCTGTAGTTGGCTTTGTTTCCCAAAATTTCCAAAACTGTAAAATCTAAAGTAACAACCATATATTTGTCAGGCCTACTGTAGCAAAAACATAGCCCCATGGTATCTCAGCTTTTGGACGTTGTCTGTTTAGTAATCTCATAAACCAGTGCCCAAATGATGGCATTACGTTGGGCTACAAAATAGTGCTTTTGTTTCCTGTTCGAATTTACAGTGTTAGCTCAGAAGTGAGAACATAAGAGGCAGACTGGCAGCATCTCATACCTTTGAGCTAACTATCTCCGCAGTTGCAATCTTCGCGAGTTTCCGAAGAAATTCACGATCTGCGTCGGAGCGATCGAGAGCCCTCACTGCAGAAGCCATCACGAGAAAAACCCCAGCTATGTTGCCGAACCGCTGCAATACACATAAACCAAAAACATCTTCACAACCCCAAATCCAAACAAGCCCCAAACAGTGCCCCGCCAAGTGAATTTCAATCCCAAATGCGCAGGAGCGTACCCGACGACCGCCTCTGGAGACGGTGGCGCAGCAGTCGAGGACGAGCAGTGGGTTCCTGCAACCACAAACACGTAACGAATTTACCCAATTACGCTTCACGCTGAAAAAGAATCGGCTGTTCGGTGCACGGCGAGTGATCCCTTACATCGGCGCGATCTCGCGGAGGGCGGCGAGCGCGGCGTCCCGGGCGACGGGGGATTCGTCGGCGAGGGAGGCGACGAGGACCTGCACGGCCTCTGAAAATCACGAAGTGGAAGCGAATGAGACGTGCTCGGGACCTTGCGGGCAACCGACGAGCGGGCCGGAGAGGGAGGGCGTTACCTAGGGCGGCGGCCGACGCCGCTGCGGAGGAGGACGGCATGGTGGAGGAGGAGGCCGCCACGGATCGAGCCATCGAGAGGAGAGCAAGTCATGGAGGAGAGGGACTCTGATGAGGAGGGGGGAGGGGACAGCTCAGAAAAGGGTCGAGTCCTAGGGCGGTGACACGACGGCAGGTGAGGTCATACGGGTGGCGCCGTGGTGGTGGGGACAGCAAGGAAACTGACAACGACAACGAACCGGTGGAAACGCATCTGTTTGTGATGGCTTCGCTTCGGGTCCTTATCTCTGAAGAAATTAAGATAAATTCATGTGCGCTGTGTGCAGTAGAGCACTGTTTGGTTCTCTACAGTTTGGCAATTTTCAGGTAAATTCCATTTTTTTTAGACCAGAGGGGTAGCATTTATGCAATTTTTTTGTGTGAAGTGTTCTCATCTTGAAAGTTAAGGACAGAGGATACTAATAGCCGGTCGGTGGTTGGAACTGTTTGCAGTTTTTGGTAATGCTGTCATAGCTCATTCGCTTATTTGCAGTTTTATTTTTTTCAGGGAGCCTCTAGCTCTTTATTAGTTTGAGCAAATAACTTATCTCTTCATACATAGTTTCATGTCATTGCGTCATCTGATCATCAGGCACATCTTATCCTTGACTTAAACAGACTATCGAGGGGCATCTAGCTTTGATTCAACATATAGACATTTACTGTAAAGTGTGGAAGAAGAAACAATTAAGTATGGTGGATCCTTTTTTTACACATCTGATTGCTACACCATCCTTTTATATATTGGACAGACTATGTATGTTTATGATTTATGGATAACACAAACTACAAACACCAACCGTCACCCAGGCTTTAAAGATAGTTAAGAACTCCAAAAATGAACATGACAGCCAAAATGCCCCTGAACATCTGGTCTGGTCAGTAGTCACCTTCGTTGTCCGCACATATTGCTCTCAATATCAGATAACCATACCCGACCCCTACCTTGCATACACAATCCTTACATCACATGACCATAATTTGTTATGAGTAGGGGCGCAGAAGAGTTTGGTCAGATATGGATAATCTTACAACAGCATATTTGTAAATGAACAACCTACAAATGTATGTGACTTGGTCGCATGGCACAAATCCATAAGCATGACAGAACATCTTCAGACAAAGACCACAAAGAAGCAAATGGATTTTGTGAGAAAAATGGATGACATATAAACAGCTTTTCTATACCCCATCAAGCAATAACTAATGCAACAAGAAAAGACTATCATGCCTAATGGAGATACTGCACAGCTTCATATTTCACCAGTGCCAAGTGGTTTCCTTGACGAATCACCCGAAGCCCATGCTTGGTAGTCTTTAACAAGCTGAAAGCAAAATAATTTTCTTATTTGACAAATAATCTCTGGGATTAATATTAGGATAATCATAGGAACTGCTATTCACATGTCACACAATCGTAGTAAAGTTCTAGTAGCTATCGTGTATCATTCTTTTTTCAGGTCATTTAGTTTATTAGTTATATGATTGAACAAACAACAAGCAAACTAGAAACTGAACCACTCGTGAGACTTCAAATATTGATGAATTTGTTGAGAATAAAATCTAGATATAGAGCTGAAATGCAAGGCTAAAATTCAACATTGACGGAATAGCAAACAGCTAAAACTAAACTATCAGTGTAACATCAGATGTTGATTAATACGAGATAAATAAATGTAGCTGCCTTGACTTGATTTCTTGATTACAACAACAACAACAACAACAACAAAGCCTTTCAGTCCCAAGCAAGTTGGGGTAAGCTAGAGTTGAAACCCAATAGGAGCCGCAGATCAAGGTTCAGGCACATAAATGGCTGCTTTCCAAGCACACCTATTCAAAGATAAATCTTTGGGTATATTCCATCCTTTCAAGTCCCTTTTTATTGCCTCCTCCCATGTCAATTTTGGCCTTCCCCTGCCTCTCCTAATATCACTGTCGCGCCTTAGGATTCCACTATGCACTGGTGCCTCTGAAGGTCTCCGCTGGACATGTCCAAACCATCTCAACCGGTGTTGGACAAGCTTCTCTTCAATTGGTGCTACCCCTAGCCTATCACGTATATCATCGTTCCGGACTCGATCCATTCTTGTATGACCACAAATCCAACGCAGCATATGCATTTCCGCAACACTTAACTGCTGAACATGCCGTCTTTTTGTAGGCCAACATTCTGCACCATACAACATTGCCGGTCTAATTGCTGTTCTATAGAACTTGCCTTTTAGCTTCTGTGGTACCCTCTTGTCACAGAGAATACCCGATGATTGACGCCACTTCATCCACCCCGCTTTGATTCTATGGCTAACATCTTCATCGATATCCCCATCTCTCTGTAGCATTGATCCCAAATATCGAAAGGTATCCTTCTTGGGCACTATTTGACCATCCAAACTAACACCCCTCTCCTCATGTCTAGCAGTGCCGAAGTCACATGCCATATATTCGGTTTTAGTTCTGCTGAGCCTAAAACCTTTGGACTCTAGAGTCTGCCGCCACAACTCTAGTTTCCTATTTACTCCCGCTCGGCTTTCATCAACTAACACTACATCGTCCGCAAAAAGCATACACCAAGGGACATCCCCTTGTATGTCCCTTGTGACCTCATCCATCACCAAGGCAAATAGATAGGGGCTCAAAGCTTACCTTGATGTAGTCATATCTTGATCGGGAAGTCACATGTGTCACCATCACTTGTTCGAACACTAGTCACAACATTGTTGTACATGTCCTTAATGAGGGAAACGTACTTTGTTGGAACTTTATATTTGTCCAATGCCCACCACATAACATTCCTTGGTATCTTATCGTAGGCCTTCTCCAAGTCAATAAAAACCATGTGTAGGTCCTTCTTCTGCTCCCTATACCGCTCCATAACTTGTCTTAATAAGAAAATTGCTTCTATGGTTGACCTTCCGGGCATGAAACCAAATTGGTTCATAGAGACCCGCGTCACTCCTCTTAGGCGATGCTCGATTACTCGCTCCCATAGCTTCATCGTATGGCTCATCAACTTAATTCCTCGATAATTAGTGCAACTTTGAATGTCTCCCTTATTCTTATAGATCGGTACCAATATACTCCTCCTCCAATCATCAGGCATCCTGTTTGACCGAAAAATGTTGTTGAACAACTCGGTTAGCCATACTATAGCTATATCCCCTAGGCATCTCCACACCTCGATTGGGATACCATCAGGACCCATTGCCTTACCCCCTTTCATCCTTTTCAACGCCTCTCTGACTTCTGATTCTTGGATCCTCCGCACAAAGCGCCTATTGGTGTCATCAAAAGAGTCATCTAACTGAACGGTTGTGTTCCCGTTCTCACCATTGAACAACTTGTCAAAATACTCTTGCCATCTGTGTTTGATCTCATCCTCCTTTACCAAAAGCTGCTCCCTCTCGTCCTTAATGCACTTAACTTGGTTGAGGTCCCTCGTCTTCCTTTCGCGAACCCTAGCCATCCTATAGATGTCCTTCTCTCCTTCCTTTGTACCCAATCGTTGGTACAGACCTTCGTAAGCCCACCCTTTTGCCTCACTCACAGCATGCTTTGCTGCCTTCTTTGCCATCTTATACTTCTCTATATTGTCCGCACTCCTATCATGGTATAAACGCCTATAGCATTCTTTCTTCTCCTTAATAGCCTTTTGGACGCCCTCATTCCACCACCAAGTATCTCTAGGTTCGCATCCACTCCCTTTAGTCACTCCAACCACCTCTGAAGCCACCTCCCGGATGCATGTTGCCATCTTCTTCCACATGTTGTTTGCGTCTTCTCCATCCCAAGGCCCTCTTCGATAACCCTTTCTTAAAAAACCTCTGCCGACTCTCCTTTCAATTTCCACCACTTCGTTTTTGCAATCTTAGCTTATTTGTCCCTACGAACGCACATCTGGAAGCGCAAGTCAGCCACCAAAAGCTTATGTTGAGAAACCACACACTCTCCAGGTATTACCTTACAATCCAAGCATGCTTGTTTATCCTCTCTTCTTGTGAGGACAAAGTCAATCTGGCTAGAGTGTTGGCCACTACTAAAAGTTATTAAGTGGGATTGTCTCTTCCTAAAGAAAGTGTTGGCTACCATCAGATCAAAAGCTATAGCAAAGTCTAAGACTTCCTCTCCCTCCTGATTCCTACTACTGTACCCAAAACCTCCGTGTGCTGCCTCGAAGCCTGCATTTGTTGCACCTACATGGCCGTTGAGATCTCCACCTATGAAAAGCTTCTCGGTACTAGGTATAGCCCTAACCATACCATCTAAGTCTTCCCAGAACTGCCTCTTATCACTCTCATTGTGGCCTACTTGGGGTGCATACGCACTAATTACATTCAAGACCATGTCACCAATGACAAGCTTGACTAAGATGATCCTATCTCCTTAATTTCTTGATTTCTTGATTTCTTGATTTCTTGATTGGTGTTAAAATTTGCAACAGAGTATTTAACTGACCTGCTTCAAAAATCGTGGAAGCATGACTCGGAGTAGCTGCTCAAGAACTTGCCTGCCACTTGATTCAATGGCTTCAACTGGTAATGCTTGGAATGGAAAGGGTATATCAATTGTAACCTGGAAATTTGTCACAAGAATCTAATTGTGCCCAATAACTTCAAATGATGTTTAGACAACGCCGAAGTCAGGAGAGAGCCCAAGACTCAATTACCTCGATTGTAGTATCCGATGTAAGTTGTTGAAATGTTGAATCATTCATACTGCTGTTGCAGAACACCCTATTCACCATGGAAGCTGCATCCCACAGCAAATCATGTCAATGATTTCCTGGACAAGGAATTCAATAGATTATCTTAGAATATGCTTCACAACTAAGAATCATAAATATTTAACTATGGTAGATGAACTAATATAGGCTCGATCATGCAACTCTACCACTATGACTATATTTATAGAAACATATTTTTGTACTTCATTGCCATATAAGCTGTGCATATGAATTATCGTGTAAAGAATTGAAAACAAGCCAAGAAGAGTATCTGAGTCTTAAAAGACATGAACAACAATGTGAGGAAAAATAAACAACATCAGCTATTGTTCATGAGGCTGTGAGCCTGTGACAGTTTATTGATGTTTGATCATTATGTAGTCCAGACAGTGGGAAATAGCAATGATAAAATCAAGAACCAACTAATGTAATTGTTCTTGCCGTGGGATTCCCAATACCGATGTTACCTGAAAACTTATCATTTTGCGCCTCCACAAGCGGTGATCCCTCAAGCTGCAAAACGAAAATTTCGAATAAGAGGCATTGATCGCAATCCTCAAAATACACCAGCCCCCGTTAGTGAAGCCACACGTAGGTACCACACCTTGCAGGAGAGGAGGCTAATACAGCAGCCGTTGGGCTCCTCGTCGACGCGAACAAGGAGCACGGGGCAGACCTCGAGCGCGAAGAAGCGGAAGCGGTAGACGTAGCAGCGGAAGGTGGACTCATCCACGCGCTCGATGCGCTCCGCGTCGAGCACCGAGTATTGACTCGCCGGCAAGCTCATATACTCCGCTACATGAATGAGCAAGCAAACATCTCAAGCTAAGAGGATCTCTCGACAAGCGAGGTGAGGCGAATCCCGAGCTGGAGTCAGTCGGGAGGGAAGGTCTCCGAGGGGGGGAAGAGATACCGAGCGGGCGGGCGAGCTGCTGGACGGAGGTGGACTCGGAGCGGCGGGCGACGAAGCGCGCCTTGGGGGCGGACGACACGGCGGAGGAGGAGGACGACGACGACGAGGAGGAGGCCCGCACGACGGCGCTGCAGCGGCGGATGGCGGCGGCGGGGAAGGGAGGCGGTGACCGGAGCGACGCGGCCATTTTGGGAGCAGGCGCGCACGCGTGCGTCGGCTCGGCTGCCGGGTGAGTGGCTAGCGGTGGTTGCGTCCCCCCGGGAACTGGAGCAAGTGAGAAGGAGGCGGCTGGATGTGGGGGAGAAGTTTCGGGTCGATTTTTTTCTATAATTTGGACGGATAAGATGGAGTGGGACGGGGATGGGTGGAGATCTGGAAGCCCGGGTTGGGCGGATCATGTATTCGGGTGGGCCAACGTTTGGAATCTTAGAAAATTTCGTTGCTCACTGGAAAGTGGGCCTTGATCCTGCGAGGCTGGCATATACTCGTACTGTTGGTGTGTTGCATACACATCGGTGATCGGTGGCCGCTGGCCGCTGGCCGGTACTAGTCATGAGAGAACGACTTGTTCTGTTGTTTATCTGGAAGTAAATTTGTGACGGAGAATGATTTGGACTTCTTTTACATGATAGGTTATTCACCAATAGTGGGCAACCGGTAAACATTTACATTCTAATTTCTAAAGAATTGTGAATTGGAAGAGAAACGCTCCAGTTGAGAGTTTGATTTTTTTTAGTTGAAAGTTCTTTTATTTTCATTGGAAGACATATTAGTTCTGAAGTATTCATTAGTTTTTTTGTTCATTATTCTTGCTGAAAGTCAAACTTTCACTATCTGAGAAAAAAGTGTGAGTATTGTTGAATTTTCGAGTTGCAAGTTTGAATATTCGATTTTTCAAATGTGAAACTTTGAAGCAAATAAGAACATAAGGAGCATACTCTACCCACAAAGGAAAAGGGATTCTTTTTGGGCGGGGAGAAAAGGAATCTATATATTATATTAGTAAAGCAACGTTGAAAGAAGACACTACGTTCGCTCTAAAAGTTAGGACTGACCACATTAATCAAAGAAAAAAGAAAATAAGAATTCAAATAGAAATACTGTCGGCGAAATGGGACAGGGGGTCCCACATGCCCTGGGGACGCGTGGGTCATCAGCCACGTCAGTTCCCCGGGGGTCATCTCTCTATCGGCCCCGGGCTCGTCCCCCCGGCGTCATCGCCATCGGCCCTGGGCACGTCCCCGGGGCGCCGTAGCCATCGGCCCCGGGCTCGTCCCCGGGGCGTCGTCTCCAGCAGCTACGCTCCCGGGCCCGAGCACCGATGCCCCGGTCCCGGGTGCCGATCCCCCGGTCCCGGATGCCGATGCTCCGGGCCCGAGGCCGACCGGCTCGACCTCAGGTGCCGATCGCCACGGCTCCAGGGGCCGATCCACCCGAAAAACTCAGTTGACCAGCTCCCTAACTACCTACATTAATGACGAGGCGACAGGGCCTGTCGCCCCTGTCGCCTGCCTTGCCACGCGTGGACGTCCCAGGACGGCCCCCCGTGAACACCCTACAACACCGTCAGAACCTTTTGACTAAGAGGACCTCGGTTCTCTGCCCTATGGCAGCGGAGGGCGACGGCCTCTGTCACATCTCTGTACTCCAGCTGACATGGGAGATGACAACCGAGACGACCAGACGCTCCGTCACATCCCCACGTCCCGAAGACTAGGCCGCCCGCAGCCAACCTACTCCGGCGTGAGCGCCGCAGGTGGCAGCAGGCGGAGGCATACAACAAGACAGCGATTCCTCTCTCCCCAGGAACCGGCACTATGAACTCCCCTGAATCTATAAAGGAGGATCCAAGCCACCGGTGAAAGGGGGACGAAACTGAGGACCACTAACTCCCAGCTCTCAGCACCCGAGCTCATTCTCAACCTACTGTTCTTCTCCCTCAGCGCCGGCAAGTAGGCTAGGCTCACCTTGTAACACAGCAAACCACATTCATCTCCACATAGCATACACACAGGAGTAGGGTTTTACGCCTCCGTGCGGCCCGAACCTGTATAAATCCTCTCACCTCCTCTGTGCGCAACTGTTGATCGTCTTCCCGGACGCCCCGTGCGATTACCACGCTTCGGACGGTCCGGACCCGCATCGGACGGTCCGGACCCTTCTGCTTCACCACAGTTCGGACAGTCCGGACTCGCTTCGGACGGTCCGAACCCCGCCTCTTCTACGTCTTCTTCGCCTATCTTTCTTCTACACCTGACGCCGGCTTCACCTGAGAACTACTCCCTTGGCCGAATCTCAAAGGGGGCTCTCCTGACTTCCCGCCGTCGAGGTTTCATCCTCCGACAAATACAATTCAGAGCTAACTAAAATTCAGAATAAAAATAATGAATATTGAAATAACAGTCCATCTAAAACACAACACGAGATTAATTAAAATACAGAATAAAAGATAAAATAAATTTTGAAATTTGATTTTCAATACGAATTGCAAATAAACTTTAAAAAGATCATTAAAATTTGAAAGAAAAATATAATAAAAACTCACTCTAGACGCTAGAAATTCCCACATTAGTCGAAGAAAAAAAAGAGTTCAAATAGAAATACAATTTAGAAATAACTGAAATTCGAAATAAAAAATAATGAATATTGAAAGAAGAGTCCATCTAGAACACAATATGAGATTAATTAAAATTCGGAATAAAAATTAAACAAATTCCAAATTTTGATTTTCAATACGAATTCCCAATAAACTTCAAAAAATCATTTAAATTCAACAAAAATATAATAAAAAACTAAAATAAGTAAAGACTATATACTAAGAAGAGTCCATAGCAAAATTACAATCTATAAATATCCAAAAGTAGTATTAATTAAAATTCGAAATATAAATAAAATAAATTCTGAAATTAGATTTCAATACTAATACCAAATAAACTTT
Organism: Oryza meyeriana var. granulata; assembly: GCA_003991445.1. Taxonomy (NCBI): domain Eukaryota; kingdom Viridiplantae; phylum Streptophyta; class Magnoliopsida; order Poales; family Poaceae; genus Oryza; species Oryza meyeriana. Next base: position 90,350 of record RYFJ01002064.1, read on the forward strand.
AAAATATCATGAAAATTTGGAATAAAAAATAAATAAGTAAAGACAACATACCAAGAAGAGTCCATAGAAAATACAATATTTAAATATCCAAAAGTAAGATTTAAAAAAATTATAACAATAATACATATAAAATAACATTGAGGGGAAAAAAGAAAAAAGAGTCCATAAGGAAATACAATTTATAAATAACTAAAATTCAAAATAAAAATTAAGGAATATTGAGAGAAGTATCTGTTTAAAACACGACACGAGATTAACTATAATTTGAAATAAAAAATATATTATATTATTAAGACAACCTTGAAAGGAGGCATCATGTTTGATTTGGAGCCTAGAAATTATCATGTTAATTGTAGAAAAAGACAAAATCTACACCGTTAGATTATGGTCGACCCATATTATAACGGTTGAGATTTAATTGAATCTACGATCAAATTTGACTAGGTGTTGTCTTTCCAATTTAAATACAAGATTATTGTTTTGAATTGGACCTAAATGTGCGAGGGTAGTATAGTACTAGAATATCTACGTATGTCATCTAGAATAGCAAATTCAATTACTATCCATGTGAGACAAATACAAAATTATATCCATGTTGGTAAAGTTAGAGTAGAAATCAATGTTAAATAGAACCAACATAGGTTGTAATAGAAAAGTGCCCATAATAGAGCATCTAGGACCTTTACGTGGCAATGCATGGACTCAAACCGAGTTCTGGTCTGATTCTCCTAATTAACCATCTACAACTTTGTGCGAATTAGGCTATGCACATCAGTCCGCGATGGACGGTGATGAGAATCCACAGCAGCAAGCCGGTCAACCCGCATAAGTAATTAACACCAACGTTTCCTTAATTGTAACAAAAAAATCATGAGTAATTAAGAGCATTGATGTGCATGGATGGTGGAATGTGATCCATGATCGTGACTATAAATAGAGCTCTAAAATGAGGCACCAAGTTTGCCCTAAATGTCTAAAAAGTCTCATATTAATATGAGAAAAAGAGAGATATTTTTTGTTGATTCCATATACCACTTTAATTTAAAATAATAAATAGTAAAAATAGCAAATAAGGTCCATGTAGAATACTACCTCTATCAAAAAGAGTTGATTTGTAACAATTTCAATATGTTGAAAAAATAATTAAATTACCAATAATCAATAGGAATTTGTATTGTCAAGCGGGCAGGTACAGAGAATTGAAGGGACAAGACACATTTAATACTTTACCTTGAGGTAAAGGTCTGCAAATCAACTCAATCGTTTTAGGACAAATTTTGAACGCTGCAAATTAATAAATTAAACGGTTATGAATGATAGATTTGATCTTGATTTAAGTGGTTGAGAAGCATGCCTACGAGATGTTTGATTCCGATGTTTTTAACTTTATGATATAAAATTAATAAATTTTTCTTATATCTCAAAAAACTTCACGAGCTCTTAAAGTAAAAACTAATTGGAATGTCATATCAATAAATGAACTATTTAATTTCTTTATAACACGAGGACTTTTTCGCAAACAAGCGGACCAATGTTGGACCAATGTTGGTTCTTAATCACCCTTGAATAGAAACTAAATTATACTGAGTGGGCATCAAATAAGAGATTAAACAAGATGTAGACTTGCTATTGTTGGCCAAACAAGAGAAATTCTGGTAATATGTGATTGTGTAAATAGATAGAAATACGTATTATCAACTTACAAATATGTTATAATTTTGATTAATATTATTAGATACTAAAACTTTTAAAACAAATCCAGCCGCACAAATGCGTGGGCCACCCTGCTAGTTTAATTAAAAGCTCACCATTTCCGGTTTTACCTATCAGATTATCAGACTACAGCTCACTCTAACCGAGTTTTCTTGTAGCAGCGCAATCAAAAATCATGTTGAAATTTACAACCAAATGTGCCTCAATGCAAGATGGCAAGATGAATTGTACCTGTGCTACAACATTTATGGGGATCAGCTATACTCATTGAGAACATAACTCATCAATCAAAAGCCATTGGACCATGATAGGCAAAATTACATTTTTCATTTCAACTTCTGTACAGTACATCGTCTGCAAAGAGCTAATACAAAGTACAAACCTATTGCCTACAATACAACATTGGACTATATGCACCGAAAATCTATATTCCCTAGCTAGGTTGCAGAAGTGATCGTGTGATGTCGCTTCACCAGATCTCAGATGTCAAGTTTATTTAATCAATCTCAGCATGCACGTAATCTACGAATACAAAATTCTTCTGGAGTGTATGAAATGCGTACGCCACAGCAGCACTAACCAAAGCAGCAGCGGCTAGCAATACTCTGAACTGAACATCCGCAGGAATCCCAGCAGTTGCACAGAACGCCACTGTCGCTCCCATGAAGATTTTCTGCAGAGTCTGGAAGGCGTTGTATGCCCCTTTGCAAGATGAGCATTTCAGTGTGTGCTGCTCATATCTATCTAGCATCTGCATAGGTAATTAGCAACTCGGTCAACATATAGTCAAATATAAGAACACAAGGATTGCAGAATACATAGAGATGCAAACATAAATGAACATGTTTGTCAGCGGAAGTATAAGTTGAAAATTAGAAGGAACTGCTGTGGTTAAATCCTGGAATGTCAGGTACTAAAAGTACCTAAAAGTTATCACCTATCAGCTCTCCATACTTCCATAGATATTTTCAAGAACATCACTCAGCTTGACATTTTGAGACTTAAACTGGGTGCCCTAAAGGCACCAGTAGGTATGATAATTGAAAATATAGCGCATAATTGCATAATACAAAAAAAAATGTGCCAATAACGAACAGCATAAAAAATATTATGTTTCGTGTCCAAAAGAAGATAGCATAGTTCATGCAAAGAGGATAGGTAAAATACTTCATAAAAAGTTCTTGTGAGACAAGGAAGTAAACATGACTGAATTCCTTAAATCATCAAAAGACTAGCTCGGAAATAAAACTGCATATATGCTCTCCATAACTAGATCCCAGAAATTTTTACCTCACGCTTTGAAAGGACAGTGGAAGGCAATACTTCTTGGCTAGGATTTCCGAACCAGTCAGGTTGGCTGTTACCAAATTTCCTTAGCCATGTCCGGAATGCCAGAACAAAACGGTCAGCCTGCGTGGGTGTAAATGTGATCTTTGTGTACTGCTGATTAATATCTGCAGAAGACTCCTTGGATGCAGACAAGAAAATCTTCTCTTGCCCTTGAAGAACAATCATATCACCATCATAGACCAAATTTGAAGTCCAATGCTCATACCATCGAGGAACAAGCTGCACCACATATGCAAAGAAGCAAATGGAAAAGGACAGGATTCAGGGTTTCTTTGTACTTTTAGATATAACGACAGCATAAACTATGTTCTAATTTTTATAGAGCAGCAACCTTTACTGCTATTCTCCCTAAAAAAATGGCAATAATACGTAATTTGAAAAGGAGATAAATAGATAAAGGAAATACAGATACCTGCCACCATGCTTTTCCTGGCATGGTAAACTGGAAAAAGTTCCGAGCACTACAAACTATAGAACGAGTCTTCCCTGGGGCCATTGGAATGTTGAAAGAACAAATCCATATGACCCATTTCTGATCTCCAAAAATAGGTAGCTTTGTGTCTATCTCAATTCTACACAAATCAAATACTAAAAGATCAGAACCGTAAATTTGAGTGGGTGGAAGTGAAACTGATAATATGAGCTAGTCCACCAATACAAAAGCGAAATACAAGAAAACAGAAAAAGGCATGATCAGTGTGTTTTTGCTGAACATACTTGTTCATTGCATAGCAAGGGGCCAAAAAAGTTGCACTAATGCGAGGATTTCCAGAGTTTGATCCTGAATATCCCCATGCGCCACTTGATTCCATCTTGAATGGCAAAGGCCTGGCTCGATCTCTTCGACCAGTGACCTGTGAGAGGAATAAAATTTTGAGGCAAGGATGATGTTGCCCGCATCATATCTATAGTAGATAATCAAGATTAATTGAAATCAGTTGACCATTTTCTTTGGCCTAGAGAACCTTGTTTATAATTTATAATTGTGATTTCCACTGCATGAATAACGAGGGGAAGACAAATGGCCAAGTTGTTGATTTACTGAGCAGTGTATCTTCAGAGAATGAAGATACCTCTTGCCCTGTACTATGGGTCCATGATAGCGAGCTAGTACAGTTGTATCAATTAAGTAAGTAGCTAGCTAATACGGTTGTATCAATTAAGTACTGTTCAATTTAGCATTATCCAGTAGCATAGGTAAAGAGATTGAACTATGCTGCAACTAGTTTTGCATACTTCAAGGTGCAATAAGCAGTTCAAAACTACACAGTGGCAATCATAACAGATCAGAGGTCAAGACAATTGTGCACATTTGCACCTTAAGCCATTGCTAATAAATCCAACGAAAAATACTAAAACCAGTTTCTAAGGTATGACATGAGTGTATAACGTACCAGCACTCCATTTTCTAAAAAAAAAGTATAACGTACCAGCACAGTACACAACTGTTCATTCTCAAATCTCAACAGCAGAAATAGCCAGGAGTAGGATTACACGCAGTACATTAAGTAACTAATCATTCTCAAATCTAAATGCAGCATTACCTTGTGGTGAGCAAATTCTATATGCGATGGATCAGAGACGTTCTCCATCAATGTATCATATCCATAGTACAGATCCCTCTGGATGGTCACCGTGGAGAATGCAGGGTCCTCAAACTCCTTCGGTAACCTGAAATCAAACAGGATCATACCTTGTTGCAGACAACCTTTACCAAACTCAAATCAATAAACCACAAACCCAGAATATACGCACATCGGAGGCTTGGTAGCCTTGGCCTTCTCCCACCCATTCTCGTCGGGCCACACGAAGAGCAGCCCTTGCGAGACAAGGGTGGGGAACTTGATCGCGCACGACTTCGGCGACCGCACAGCCTTGGCCTCCGGCCCCTCGGGCGCCGCCTGCGGGATCCTGGTACATGCGCCGGAGCCATCGAATGACCAGCCGTGGTAGGAGCACTGCAAGCATCCAGTTTCATCGATCCTCCCCTCCTACGTACACAGACAGAGATCATCGTCGTGAATACAATCAGATCAAAATTGGCTCAGAAAAGGAAGAGATTGGAAGAGCGTGTGGTCATACCGAGAGGGGCGCGAGGCGATGGGGGCAGCGGTCGTCGAGGGCGACCCACTCACCGGACTTGGGGTCCTTCCAGATGACGAGGTCGCGGTTGAGGAGCTGGAACGGGGTGGGCACGCTGGGGTCGAGGTCCTCGACGAGGGACACGGGGTACCAGTGGTCCCTCCACACGAACTTCTCATCGGCCGACGAAGTGCTCGGCTCCGTCTCCCCAGGCGCCTGATCCGCCTCTCCGGGCACGGACGGCGGCGCGGCCACGCGGAGGCGTGTGTCGGCGCGGGCGCGGCGGAGGCGTAGGCGCCTGGAAGCCGGTAGCGCCGGGAGCAAGGGGGCCCGGTGGCCCGCCGGCAGCGGCCTCGGCGAAAGTAGAAGGGATGGGGTCGGAGCCATCACGGGCATTTTCTTCGACTCGCTTGAAGCCGCCGAGGTTTGGTTTCTGTCTCTTGCGGTTTTTGGCGTGCCGGTTTTATAGCTAGAACCTGGTGACTGAAGGAGACGAACAGTGCTTCAGAAGAACAGTATTCTCGCACGACGGAGGAGGAGGAAGACGAAAGCTAACCGGTAATGCCTTGTTTCTGGCACGAAAACCAGCAGCCGGATGGAGGAATTCGAATTTTCTCGGAGAAATGATGAAAGACGGAGGGAGTCCGTGGTTGCGTGACGGCACGGCAGAGGAGGGGAGGAAGGCGGGGACAAGTGTGCAGGAGAACGCGTGGCGTTTTGCGGGTGGTCGTGTGGTGGAGCTTCGGCGACGCAGCCGGTGCCAACTTCCCGGCTTCTTAGTTCTCACTCGTGAGAATGACACGAACCCAGCGGCTTGTGCCTGGAGTCGGTCCGCCCATGGATTCAGATCACTTCGCGCCGCGGACATGAACAAGCAGTCCGGAACTTTGACGTGTTTGGGGCTTTTTGCAAACCAAGATAGCCGTCTGATCAGTCCACCACTCCACCTGTGATCAAGAACCGTTGATATGTTATGACCCTATTTCTGAAGCATGAGTAAATCTTACGTTACTTTTCATCAGGTTAGTAGCATCTTCAAGGCCATGTCCATCTTAGAGAGTGTTTGAATTAATTTATTATCTTAACTTATAAGCCGTACGTAAAATAAAAATCTTATTAGCATATGATTAATTAAGTATTAACTATTAAAAACTTAAAAAATAGATCTATTTAATTTTTTAATATAGTTTTATATAGAAAATTTTAAAAAAAACACACCGTTTAACAGTTCAGAAAACGTGCTCATAAGAAACGAGAAAATAAGTCAAGCTTACAAGCTCCTTCGAATGGGCTGTTACTCTTCATCTTATAAAAATAGACAAGATAGCCAAAACCAAGACTCCAACAGACTATTTATTTGTGATCCATATCGTCTGCTGCAAGACATATGTCATATGCCCACATATCAGTGGCTAGTATGGCAGGTGCTATAATAGCAAAGGATATAGCCATCCTATTTTTTTTCCATCTACACTCTCTCTTCCTCTTTCTTCCACGCTTAGATTCCACTACTATGAAGAGTCCGTCGGAAAGAAAATCTTTTGGTGAGGATAGCCATATGGAGATTTAGAGAGCTAAATTCGTCAAGCAGGGAAAATTCTATCTATATCACCAACATTCGAGTGATACCAAGTAATTCCACAAAACAATTTTGGAATTGCTATATTACTATCAACAGCTTTATTGGTGCAAAACTTTCAATTTTTGAACCATTAGATTTGCTCTAAGTTCTTAGAATGCACCACATGTGTTTTGTGATAAATATATATGATTTATATATAAGTTATATTATAGTTACATGTAAGTTATAATATAATTATAATATAATTATATTTAAAAGTTTTTTAAAAATATCAAATATTGTACAGGTAGTCCCAAAAATTTTAATTCCAATCTACACCACTGGCCTTTCACAGTTCTCTCAAAAATATACTCCCGTTACTTATGAGGATAACACCGTTAGAGGTGTACACGTATACCCCTCTCCTTTACCTCCCAGCGACTGGCGCTTGCGCAACACACTGACGAGCGCACGAGCTTCTATTTCTCCATCTGGTACAGCTCCGGCATAGGCGTAGCCTCAGTTCTTGGAGTAGCAAGCAACGAAATCGATCGTGGCGGCATCACTCAGACCGGCACAGCGTGGATCGGTATCCAGCGGCGCGATGGCTATGGCGGCAATGGCCGTCGTTGTCCTGCGGGCCTTTGGAGCCATCGGCGCGAGGGCGGCAGCGAGCATCGCCATCGTCTTGCGGGCCGGCTGGGAGGTCTAGGGCAGCAGCAGTAATCATCATTATATGTGCACAAAGGAGCTGCTTGGAGCCAATGGCTTGGGAGCGATGGAGGCATCAAGCATCACCATGGTCTTCGTCGTCCGGTTGGCGGCAGAATGGCTCGGAGCAGCTCGGAGCCAGCGACGCGAGGGCATGGTCTTCGTCATCCCGCTTACGGAGCATTGAGAGGGTAATGGCATACGCGGCGCCATGGACTCCGTCATTGCGGCGAGTGCAGCAAGTGGCTAGTTAGCCACCGGCCGGCCGGCGGCGCTTGGAAGGACGGAAGATGGAGGGAGCACCGGAGCAGAAGTTGGGAAAGAAGAAAATGGGTATTTTTGACATTTCGCGTCATCATTGTTGACGTAAAGTACTCCAAGTCACGGTGCTCAGGTGCTGGTAGTTTTGTGGTATAGATGGAGACAATTTTTTTGTTGTGGTATTACTTACCACTTAAAGCCTAGAGTTTTTAACTTTAAACCACAGCTAAAGGCAATTAAATAAAAATACAATACATTTCTGTTACACGTGTGAGGTTAAGCAGATTTGGCAACTCTCTTCTTTCTTCTCTAAGACTGTCTTCAACCATGGCACCCAAACCTAAATATGCCTCGTTCACGTTGGTTTAAGTGAAAAAAGCACGGTCCAACGGAGTAGACAAACCAAAGACCCAATTTGCGTCCGTGTGGAGTGGGAACCCAAATAAGCGTCGCTCTCTCTCCTCGACCCATATCTCTGCCGCGCCCGCACAACCGTTTCGCGGGAGGGAAAAGAAGAGGAAAGCGCACTCGGCGAGTCGCCGTCGGCGAGATCTGCACCGAGCTACGCTTCGCAGGTATGGATCCCTCCGTCCCGCCACCGCGTCCTCCAGGCTCGCTGCTCGCCGCCACCGCGCGGTCGCGCCAGCCGCTGCGGAGCCCTGGCTAGCCCGCCCCGCGACAGTGCGTCCCTGCCCCAGCGGCGCAACCGCTGCCGCTCGCCCGCTCCACACTTCGGCTGCCGCCGGCCGGCCAGCTTCTAGGCGAACAAAGCTGGTTTTGTTTCCGCCCCCGCATTTCCTCCCCCACCTGCTGTCACTCGTTCAGATTTGGCTCGATCCGCTGCTGATCCTAATCGTCGCTGCTGTTGGTTGGTTGCGAGCAGGGAGGGGCTGCGAGAGCACGGCGTGCAGTGGACCGAGGTCATCTCGTGGGAGCCCAGAGCTTTCGTCTACCACAACTTCTTGGTAAGCAATGCAATGCCAATGCCACCACCACGGTCTCTCTGTCTCTGCATGTTTCCACTTCTGTGTAAAGTTCTTCGCGTCATCTGATTCTTATGACCGAGATGGATTGAATCGTGAGCTGTGTAGTAGTACAGTTGGAAATCACAAATCTGTGAGTATATATAATAGCCCAGGACTGTAGTGGTAGTACGTGTTCACCCATGACTCATTACAGGGCAGATGGTAGTGGTAGATTTGGCACAGGGAAAAAAAATTGTATGCTGTGCTAGTATATATATATCTAATTCACCATGCCTGAACGAATGAACAAATGATGCACTACAGGTTTATTTGGATCAACCTACTTTGAGAATGAGTATGAACTTGATATATCAGCATTGCACACACTACACACTAGTTTTCGTTTTATTCATCTTGTTTTGCATCACCATTATTGAATCTCTTTGAACTAGGACGATGGATAACATTTTTAGTGGCACAAGTGGTCGCGTTGGCGAATCTGAAGAAATCTTTGGGGCAAATCAGTGGGCTTTTGGTTATTCTGCCGCTTTGCAATCTTTGGATGTTCCTCCAAACCCCCAGGTTTATTGCAGCCATGCATGATGGTTTGTTCTATTTACATATCAATACATCAATGATTAACAGTTCTTTTCATCACTAGTTCAATATGCATGGCTCCTCCCAGATGTCCTGTCCATCTATGAATGGGCAACCTAGTCAAGGGTTCTCCATTAACAACAACCATGGCTCTCAGGACCCTCCATCATTGAAATCACAGAGGGCTGCAAAGAAGAAAAACGTGTCCAGGAGAGAAACTACATTCACCAAAGAGGAGGACTTGGTGTTGTGTTCAGCATTTCTAAATATTAGCAAAGACCCTATTACTGGTAATAGTTTGCAACGTCTTTTAAGAAATCTTTGACCCTTTGATGCCTAAATAACATGGTGGCATAACATGCAGGTGTGAATCAGACTTCAGGTGGTTATTACAAGAGGATGCATGATTATTTCAATGAGCATAACCCTGAAGGGTCCAACCGTAGCCAGATTGCGATTCAGCATAGGTGGGCATTGATTCAGAAAGCGATGAACAAGTTCTGTGGGCACAAAGAAGCTATTGATAGGCTGAATGAGAGCGGAAAAAATGAGCAGGATCGGGTATACTTCCACTCATATTGTCCTCCATCTCTCTAATTTCCATATGTTTATTTTTTGAATCGGTTTAATCTATATTCATATCTGCAGATTGATGATGCCGTACAAATGTACGAGAGGACAGAACCTTTTACCATCATGCATTGCTGGAAAATACTTCGCAATGAGGCCAAATGGAACAATAAGTTTCTTGAGCTAAACAACTCTACATCACTGGATGGAATGTCATCTCCTCCAACTCAAGGCCATATTGCGGCTGGCCATGCAGAATCTAGGAATGAGAATATAGACACATCACATCCTGAGGGTAGGGATAGTGCAAAGAGGCGTAGATCAAAGAGCTTCACAGAGACATCGTCATCTAGTACAGCTGTTGAAGTCCTCCAGCGGTTGCAGGAGAAATCAGAGAAGACCGAACTGAAGCAAGACCAGCAAATGGCTGAAATTCTTAGCAGGAAGGATGAAAAAATTAAAATTCAAAGGGATCTTTTCAACCTTCAGAAGAAGCATATGAAGATGAGTATGCAGCAGAAAAAGAAGGAAAATGCGATTAGAGAGAAGGAGTCAGAGGCTCAACTGATTTCAGCTGAGTCTAGTATTATGTCAATTGACATTGAGAAGGTCCCCCTTATCTGAAAAACTATTATCTTGGCATGCAACGGCAAATCATGGAGTGTAGAGGGTTCATCAGCCCCTCGAACAACGAAGACTAAGGAGCGTGTGTGTTAGATATATGTTAGAAGGGAAAATGTATTGCAATGGTGAAGAACCTGTTGTGACAAATAATAGTCAATGTCAATCATCCACTTGTCAGGGTCTCTTTTTAACTCCTCAGGATGTCTAGCTCTCTGAGCTATTCCCACAGAATGTGTATTATCTGAGTCCTATACAGAATGGGCAAATACAGTTTAAGATCAGATAAATCAAGCTTTCTGGGTCTGTGTACATGATGAGCATGCAAAACATAAAAGACATCATTTAGTAATACCTGCTGAGAGCAAATTATATAAGGGACTGTGTCACCAGCTGAGCAACCAGAGTAACCATTTTCAGTATGTTCTCATAATTGCCAGGACAGTTAAACATTAATGAATAGCAGCTTCTTGAACTACAATAATATTTTATTCCAAAGTGTCCTCCAAGTAAATTGAGATTGATAGAAGTGATAGTTGTGACGACCCGAGGCGTCATTACCAAAAATGGCGTCCCTAGTCCATGGATTATTATTCGCTAGAGACGCGCTTTAGTGAATAATAATCTACATCAGAGATAGCAGTAGAATAATAGCTAGAAGGTTCCACTAACATTACAATACCACGCCACGCAGGGTTAGTGTAACGCCCAGAAATTCGCACCGAAATTCTGAACATTAATGTGTAGTAAATCCTTGCCCAGGAAAGCGAGGGTACACAAACCAAGTTGCCATACAGAGTGTCTTACAAACAGAGTAAACTGTAAATTACATAAATGCAGCGGAAAAAGGTAAAACGGAGTCTATAAACATCTGGCCAAGCAGCCGATTCCATTCCCACAGGCACCTTGACGGCGGAGCCAGCCTATTCCTCAGGATGATCTTCATCTGACGCGTCCTCCAACACTGGGGGGAAAATTGGAGCAAGGCTGAGTACCACCTACAGTACTCAACAAATCACACCCACAAATATGCATATGCACAGGGTACAAAGATGGGATAGGGTTTATTTGCGGAAAAGCAGTTGCAAAAGGGAGTAGTTCGCAAACATTGAAAAGTTGATTTAATTAACAATATTAATTCACCACTGATTAACGTTACACCACGTTAACCAGGCCCAACCATTCCCAACCGATTGACGCTAAACCACGTCAACCAGTCTCCACTGATGAACGCTACACCACGTTCACCAGACACCTCCGGGTACCGTTACACCACGTTACCCGGACTCCACTGATTAACGCTACACCAATTTAACCAGTCACCACCGGACAACGTACCACGCTGACTAGCTTTTCCCGACCAACGCTAAACCACGTTGACCAGGCCGCGCTGATGGAAGTTACACCACGACCACCAGGCGTAACTGATGAGAGTTACACCACACTCACTAGTCTCCACCGATTAGCGTTAAACCACGCTAACCAGTCACCCCCGGTCAACTCAACCACGTCGACCGGACTCACACCTTCCACAACACCGGTTTGATAAAACATGATTAATTATCTAGGGTGAGACTAATCACGGTGAGTCTTGGCCAATGTGCCCATTACCGCGGGCGCGGCTATTCGAATAGTTTTACTCTGATCAGAGGTGTACAACTGTACCCACAAGACACAGCCCCCACACACGTTCCCGTGTGCCAGTACATCACCACGATGTCCCGTGCGAGGCTGTGACAGGACCGTTCACGCAACCCCTCCCTAACCATCCACACCACGCTGAGGTTGCACCTGCCGACAGGGCACGCCATATTGGCTAGGCTACCCCCCTTGCGCCACGGTGAATTCGGCAGCCGATCAACCCTACCCCGGGCCGACCCAACTCCATCACGCCCACCCTCTTCTTCGGTGCCTAGGAGAGGGAGAAGAAACGCTTCAAGCCCAGCCGTTGCCCACGCTGGCTTGTGGCAAGTACGGGAAGTTGCCCAAGTGGTTCCCGCGAACCGGTCCTTAATTGCCATGGGTGTGACAAGCAAAACCATACACCCACAGCCCACCATTTAGGTCAAAATTTTAGGAATTTAACAACAACCTATCCAAGGTTCCATTTTTCCGACATTGAGTCGAATCATATAAAAAGACATTATTTAATTCCCAGGTGAGCTATGTTGCTAAGCATGGCTAAGCATCCTAGGGATTATATTCTACTCATATTATTACCCAGGTGACAAGGATTTAGTCATCAAAACTAAGGCTTCATCCTGACATTGTATAGGCAGTACCAATCCACATGAATTATTGAAATAATGCAGTTTATTTGCGTAAACAAAGCAATTTACGAAAAATGGGTACAAATTGATCAAAGTATCAGTGCGACTCGCCTTGCTCTGGCTCAAAGTATTCGGCTACGATCTCGAAATACGCAGGAGAATTACCGGCGTCGGATTCTACAACAAACAGTGCATAAACAATTAAAAACAGTACATGGGGGTCAACAAACATGGGTTGAAAGTATTTTTAATAGATTCTTGGCATTTTTCTGGATTTAATGAAATTTGAATGGACTTAATCGGAGTTCGCATGAATTAGTTATGATTTATTGAATTTTACTGCTATTTTCAGAGTGAATATAATTAACCAGTGATTTAATGCGCATTAACCGATTAATGACGTCACCAGACTGGGAAGCCGGCGCCGACAGGCGGGCTCCACCAGCCAGTGGCGTGCGAGAGGCAGGCGCACGGCGGACCAAGTCCACCGCGGCCGAGAGCGGGCGCACCACGTGGCGCCACCGCGGGCAACCACGCGGGCGAGCGAGCGGGCGGCCCCGATCTGCCACCCGGCAGATCGGACGGCCCCGGGGAGCGGCGGCCGAAGCCAGCCGTCCCGAGCGGGAGGCGGCGGCGCGCACGCGACCCGATGGTCGACAACGGCGACCACCCGGCGCGGCGACGACCACACGGAGGGGCGGAAAGGAACGGGAAAACGAAAGGGGTTCTCACCGGCGGCCCGCGACGGCGCGAAGACGACGATGGCGACGAAAAAGCGGCGGCGGCCTCGGGACGACGTCGGCGACGGAACTCCGACGGCGGGGAACGGGCGATAGGCGATTGCCGAGGTGTCCTGGAGGATGAGGAGGACGGGAGAGGAGTTAGAGAGGAGAATGGAGACACGGCGCGGCAGGAAACACCGGCCGGAAAGGAGGCGGAGGGCCGATACTCACCGTGCGCGCGGGCGAGGAGGTCCGGCGAGCTTCGGCTTCCACGGAGTGGCGGCCGGAGGCTGCGAAAAAACGGCGGAGAACGGGTGCGCGGTGGCGACGGGGTTCTGGGGCACTGGAAAGCTCGGCGTGTTGGGGAAAAGATGGAGGAGAGGGTGGAGATGGTTTTTATACAGTCGGACGGGAGAGATCGAGGCCGAACGGCCCCAATCGCGCACGGGAGAGTGGACGGCGGTGTGGGCATCGTGTGCGAGATTCTCGGGAGAGAGGGGACGTGGACACCGGAGAACTCGGGGGAGTGGGGCGGACTCGGTCCGCGACCGTTTGAACGAGTGGAGGGCGCGCGGGATGAGGCGGGAGGCGGCGCCGGATCGGACGGCTCCGGGGAATTTCCCCTCCGCCCGATTCGGACGGAGGAGGAAGATGAAGATGACAGGCGGGCCCGGCCTGTCAGCGGATGCGTGGGCGCGGGAGCTCGGGCGCGAGGGCACGGGGGCGCGGGCGCGAGGAGCGAGGGCGCGGCCGCGGGCGCGCGGGCGCGGGTGCGAGGAGCGAGGGCGCGGGCGCGGGCGCGAGGGCGCGGCCGCGGGGCACGGGCGCGAGGAGGAAAAGGCCGGGGAGGGAAAAAAAGGACCCGGCACAGTGCTGGGCCGGCGGCCCGGCGATGGAGAAAAAGAGGAAACAGAGAAAACAGAAGGGAAAGAAAAGGAAAAAGATTTCCAGGACGATTTAAATTCCGATAAGCGTATTTGATTTATTAAAAATAGTTCATGTGCTCTGTAAATTCCACTAAAAATCCAGTTAATGTATTTTGGCACAGAGAATACAAGAAAAATATTCCCCGCCACGATAATTTATTATCTTGCATTTACACCATCAATTAATTTCTCTATCCTTTTTAAAATTCCTTTTCTTAGGTATTTTCTCCGGTAAAGTTTCTGTGTGGCTAAACTCAGGGTGTGACAGCTAGAATCTTACACAGGGTCCTACATGTCTGCCCATTTGTAATACTTGGACATCATACATATTTCAACACCCCAGGTTTATTGACATAACTACAGGACTGCTACCCGGCATACATCTACTCATCCCATCCCCCATAATACACATTATAGTCATAGGCATCACCCCCTGGATGTTGAGCACACCAAGCAGCATAGCACTGGTCTTCCAAACCCTCACTGGTTCCATTGAGTTGCCCAGATGGATTGACCTCTATATAATTAGTTAATATCAAGGGTGAGAACTAGGTACTCAGCAAGCATCAGTAGCAGAATGCAAGGCATGTTTCAAATCATCATTTCTCAATTATAATTTTTTTTCTAAAATATGGTTCTTGTGAGAAAAGTCCAAGTTTAATTATTTTTATATAAATCTACTAATCACTTGTATAATGAGGAAGAATCCCAATAGGCGCCCCTCACCCGTGCCCGTGCCCGCGCCCGCGCCCGTGCCCATGCCAGCGACAGTTAAACATTAATGAATAGCAGCTTCTTAAACTACAATAATATTTTATTCCAAAGTATCCTCCAAGTAAATTGAGATTGATAGAAGTGATAGTGTTGGGAAGGAACAAAACTAGAAGGAACTGCACCCAATTCTGTTCTTTCTGTTACAGCTGGTGATTAAATTGTACTGCAATCTCCAGTTTCCAAATGCTAGAAAATACAAAATGTCATATATTTCTTATCATCAGGCAACAAAATACAAAAGTTCATGTAAATAGGAGCATCTGACAACTAAAAACTTCATGCCACTATAGTTCCTACAACTACAGACCTGTGCTTAGGAGCATCAGGCAACTAATTCATGCCACTACAGTTCACGTGAGCTGCCAACAAAATACATCAGACAACTGAACCTACAACTACAGACTTTAGTTACTGTGATTAGGAGCAAAAGGACTAGAGCATTGGCCGTATAGCGTCCACATGTGTTCCATCAGGTCGTTCTGAAGCAATCCTGCCGTCTCTCTGTCCTGAATGATGTTTTGTGCATCAACAAGTTTCTCAATTCCTGGGATTTCTCTATCTTGGTTAATAGGTGGGTCAGCCACTCCGAGCCATTCTGATGGGTGGACAGTCAGTAGCTAAAGCCCGCACTCATCTTCAACTACCATGTTGTGAAGTATGACAGAAGCTCGCATGATGGAATTAAGTACTATTGGATTCCATAAACGAGCTGGCCTATGCAAGATTTTCCACTTAGCCTGTAGGACACCAAAAGCTCTCTCCACATCCTTTCTACATGACTCCTGTCGCTCTAAAAAAACCTTTTGCTTGTTGCTAACTGGCATTGGAATGCTTTTCACTAGTGTAGCCCAATCGGGATAGATGCCATCTGCTAGGTAATATCCAAGGGAATAGATGTTGTCGTTGACATGGAACTCAACAGAGGGTGCCCTCCCATTAGCCAAATCATTAAAAACATGGGAACGATGCAAAACATTAATGTCATTGTGAGATCCTAGTAAACCAAAGTAAGCATGCCAAATCCTAAGATCCTCTGTCGCCACTGCCTCAAGTATTAGAGTTGGCTTGTCTTTGTGCCCTCTGTACATGCCTTGCCAACCAGTTGGGCAGCTAGACCATTCCCAGTGCATGCAATCGATGCTGCCTATCATTTCCGAGAAACCTCTGGCCAAATTGACGCTTAATATGTGCTCTATCTCCTCACTTCTGGGAAGACGAAGAAATTCTTTGCCAAACACCTTGATCACAGTCATAACAAATTCCTTCAAGGTCTCCAGGACAGTACTCTCTCCCATTTTCAAATGATCATCCAACTCATCAGCTGGGCCTCCATATGCTAGCATCTTCAGAGCCACCGTGCACTTGTGGAGAGCAGAGAATCCTAATTGCCCAGCAGCATTTCTCCTCTGTTGGAAGAACCTATTCTTGGCTGTGACCTCATCCACCATCCGAAGGAACAATTCCCGTCTCATGCGAAACCTGAGGACAAAAATTACAGTTTTTTACAAAATAATTCAATGGGTCATGAAAATGGAAACTAGGCCAAAGATTGTACCTTCTTCTGAAATGCTCCTCACTGTAAAGTGGACGTTCAACGAAGTAGTCCTGATTCAGCTGCCAGTCTGCTGCAAGTCGATCACGCTTGTAAGTCTTGTGGCCTGGGACCGAACCTCCCCAAGGGCGTTTTTGTGGCGTCTGGATGAGGACGGCCACGGCGGCTATGATCTCATCGTCGTTGGAGTATGCTACGGCTGTCCCGAACATTGACATTTTGACGTAACTCCAAGCCATGGCCAAAACAACCGCAGTCGAGGTCTAAAGCCAAGCCGATTTAGGGACAAATTAGGCACAAATCATGGGCTTGAGAGGGATTGGAGGGGATTGAGAGGGATTTGATCCCCTATAAGTCAAAATCCCTCTCAATCCCCTTTGATCCTCTCCAATCCACTCGGATTTGGGGCAAAACGCACAAGCCCTAAAAGGAAATGTGACATCGAACAAGCAAATTGCCAGAAAATCAGATTACCCGTGTTCTGATCGACTCTGTTGTCCAACGCCGACCTCATACAGACTGTTGATTGAGCAAGCCCGTGGCAACGACAGCTACGTCGCTGCCACCTCGAGTCCCTTCATGCAGCCGGGGCGGCAAAATAACCCCGCCATCGAGCGAAGCCGCGGTACAGCACCCCGCTCGCACGATACTCTCCGTCTCCCGCGGAAATTTTCAGCGCGCGCCCGCCAAACAAACTGTCCGCTCGGGGGCTCTTCTTTTGCCTGTGCGCTGTTGAAAAACGAAGATTTTGGGTCCGTGACCCATTTTCTGTGCATGACCCAAACACCGGAATGGGTCTAGTATTTAGGTAACGGCGGTTGAAGATAGTCTAAAGGACTAAGTTACATTTGATTTGTCTGATATGATTTTCTACCCATAAACTCGACTCTTCCACATTCATATGAAAATATTTGATTTTGTAGTTAAAATGGATTTCTTAGTGAAAAGATTAATTCATAATTTTTTATAACCCCTAGTTGAACTAAAAGTGTCCGGTTGCGCTAGTATTTTAACCCACAAGTTGTCCTATTGTATATACCTTTTTGCTATTGCAACTTTTTTGTTGATTATATGATGTCGAGGTTCTTTTCTTTAAGATGGAAACATAGCTTCCATTAACTCTGTACAACATTACATCTTTTGGTGCCAAATTTGATCAGTTCCAACAACCAGATTCATACCAGTTCTAGCTATTACATCGTTGGCTCTATTACAACCCCTTGGGCAATACTCAACAGAAAATAGAACAAAAGCAGTTCTTAGCAAAAATTTTGCATCTAAGGCTATGTCGATCATATCCATCCGTGTTAGTGCTTGCTTGCAATTAAGTGAATCTGTTTCGAAAATTATCCTATGCATCCCTAGCTGTAGTACCATCTGCATAGCCTTCCATACTACTCCCTCCGTCCCAAAATGCTGGTCGTTCTAGAAAAGTAAATTGTCCCATAATAAATGTCGTTTTGGAGAGGTGGGTCCATCTTCTTGAAGTTACTCCTACTAGTACTACTCCACTTATGGTCCACCTAATTTTTCTCGCTGCACCTTATCCTCTCTCGCCGTGTCGCTGGACCTTATCCTCTCGCGTCTCCTCTCTCGGTCTCTCCGTCGTCTTCCCCAAATCGCCAGGCCACCGCACCGCCCCTCTTGTCCCTCTCCCCACCCTACTAGCCGCATCTCCCCCTGCAATCTCCCCCACCAGCACGCCACTCCCCCTCCACCTCGCGCCAGCGGCAACCCTAGGAGCGAGGAAAGGCGGCAACCCTAGATTTGGCGGTGGCAGCAACCCGAGGAGCGGCGGGGATGCGCAGGCCCCTTGGATGGCTAGGGGGCTGCGGGACTCCAAGCGCCAGCAGCTGTAATCAGCCGAGCAGGTGGCTGGTGAGGCGCGGCCTAGTGATTTTTGTTATTTTCGAAGTACTCCCATGGCGGCTCTCATCAAGTAATGCAACCATCATTTGATGCATTGATTCTGATGTCTATTTGATGCATTGGGAAGGGTTAGATGAATTCAAAAAACCTGAATGCATTTGTTCTTGTTCTTCTATAGCTTTCAAGTTGAGATCAAAAGGATGCACAGCGGGGCTTCCATCTTCCTGTTTGGCTTGTTCTTCATTGAGCTCAGGTAAAGCCCCTCCATCTTCCTCCTCTTCTACTGGTAAGTTTAAATCTATAGCCATTGGGATGTGTGGGTATTGAGTTGGGTTACAGGCTGAATAATGGAATAATGGAATGGCTGTGTAGGCTGGCTCCTTAAGGGATTAATAGGAGATGAAGGGGCATACCATGGCAGCATGGCGGCAAAGACATCCATGGAGCATTTGAATCAATGGGGCCAGCAACCCTAGATTTTGGCTTAGTAATGTTTTGCCACCAGAAACGATGTGTAATGTTTTGGCGCCCAAAAACTCAAATTAGGTGCATTGCACCAATATGTAATGGCTAGAGTGGAGTAATTAATTGCATGCTTTAAATATTCATTTGTTCACAGATATGTCAGATGCACTAATTTTGTGGCAATTTTCTAAGTGTTGATATGGCTAACTGTAGGGGCAATTTGGTCATTTTTACCTAAACTTAATTTGTCTCAACTTTTCTAGAACGATCAGACCAGCATTCTGGGACGGAGGGAGTACAAAGAGTTCAGCGCGCAAAGCACTATGTTGCACGATATGTCGATTTTGCAGGCTTCCTACTCTAGCTGCTAGTAGTTTACTCCTACCAGATGAGTCTCTTGCCACACATCCCCATCCTCCCAGATTTGTCATTCTCACAAAAGCACCACACAAACCATTCACCTTCTGAACCTTTAGTTAAATGATGTCGAGGTCAAGGGCATGCAACACGTGGTGCCTAGAAAAGCTCGTACTTCTAATATCTTCAGACCGTTACTCCTTGAACTAAAATCAGGAGAGGGCAGCTCAAAGAGACAAAAATCAGGTTCCATCATCAGCCACTGTACCAAATTTGACAATGCACTCACAGCCCCAATTTCCTTCACGACATCCAATGTGTCCTAGTCCGGCCACATCCCAAGAGATATTTTGGCAAAGCTAATCTTCAATTCTGCCAGCATCTAGCAATTATCCAGTTCAAAAAAACTTTCGCCCCACTAGACCATTGGTGCAGGTAAGAAGAGAGCAAGTGTCTTGCCAAGAATAAAGCATCACTACAATCGTTGAAGGAAATCATCAACAACTTTCTTATAGGCCATGTTTGCATTGGAGGAATTCCAAAGAAATTTCATCAAAGGTTTTAGGCCATGTTGGCATCAAAGGACTTTTCACTTTCTATTCCGAAGTGTTGACAGGTGGGCTTAAGCCTAGATACTTCATTTTTTATTCTTGTGTTACAAGCAGATTTTTTGATGTTTATATTTCTCTGTTTTTGACAGTACATTCATACTTCATTCCTGCATTTTTCACCATTCATGATTTTTTCTTTTCATATCGTTTCAAACACACCGGGCAAATAACATGTATGGGCTGGGAAGGATACTGAAAACACTGATAATGTTGCTTCAAAATATCTTACTGAAAAACCTTAGCGAGACAATGCAGGACATCCACCAGTAAGGGTTTTTTATGCCACGCAAAGGAAGACCCTCTAGATACAAAAATGAAATAAAACCATTCACCTGTCTTTATGTCAAGGGCGTTGAACCCTCGGATAGCTGGACCTCGGCTACGTAGTTCGTAGCCGCGATCCGTGGCTTAGGGCGAGGTTTTACCCCTCTGCTCCTAGCTTCGGTTGAGAGAGAGAGATTAGATGGCAAATATCTTTCTTAGTTCCTCCCCCTGTCTGGTTACAACTTACAAGAATATATATATATATGGTCTAAGGCCCAAACCGACTAGAGCACATGCTCCTAAAATTAGGGAATAGAAATAGGTAACTAATCCTATCTTTCCTATTAGGGAATAGAAATAGGTAACTAATCCTATCTTTCCTTCTAACCACCGGTGGCTGGCTCGGCTTGGGCCGTCTTCGCGCATTCTGCGTGCTCAGCAGCACGCCGCACATCACGGGCACGCCGGCGTCTGGTGTAGGTCCGGCCCCACATGACATCTCTCCCCCCCTCGAGAGCCAGCTCGTCCTCGAGTTGGAAAGCTGTATAACGCTCCCGGAAAGCGGCGAGGTCCTCCCAAGTAGCAGAAGCCGCTGTCTCGCCCTTCCAGTGAACGAGAACTTGCTGAATGCCGCGGGCGAGACGCATGCGCACGGCGCGTTCAGGCTCTGGGTCGATGGCACCATGGTGGATGGTCGGCAGTGGTGGTGGCGTAGCCGGAACAGGTCCGACAAACTTCTTGAGGAGCCCCACGTGGAAGACATCATGGAGCTTGGCGCGTGGAGGCAGCTCGAGCCGTACGGCGACGGGGTTGATAAGCTCGACGACGCGGTACGGCCCGAAGAAGCGAGGCTTCAGCTTGCCTTTGGTGACTTGGGGCAGCGAGGCCGGGGCGCGATGCCGGAGGCGAAGGAGCACCCAGTCGCCTACTGCATAAGAGACCGGGCGGTGCAGCTTGTCGTAGTGCTTCTTCTGGACCGCCTGGGCCTGTTCCAAGCAGTAGCGAACATCCACCAGGAACTCCGCACGGTCCGCCATGTTCCGAGCGACGGCGGCAACACGAGTTTCGCCCGGCTCGTACGATCTGATGGTGGGGGGGTTGCGGCCGTACACCACCCTAAAGGGCGTGTCACGCAGCGATGTCTAGTAGGCGGTATTGTAAACGTACTCCGCCCATGGAAGCCATCGGACCCACTGGCGCGGCCGATCGCCGGTGAAGCACCGGAGGTACATGACGATGACGCGATTGGCCGCCTCCGTCTGGCCATCTGCCTGGGGGTGGAAGGCAGTCGTCATATGAAGCTTGGTGCCCGTGAGGCGCATGAGCTCGCGCCAGAACGTGGAGGTGAATACGGGGTCCCGGTCCGACACCATGGACTGAGGTACGCCGTGGAGACGCACGATGTCCACGAAGAAAGCCTGCGCCACGGACTCTGCCGTATAGGGGTGAGCCAACGGGATAAAGTGACAATACTTGCTGAAGCGGTCCACCACCGTTAAGATCACCGATTTCCCGCCCACCCGAGGAAGGGCCTCTACGAAGTCAAGGCCAATGTCTGCCCAGACAGTCGTCGGCACCGGAAGGGGCAGCAGCAGTCCGGCTAGGTGAAGGTGCTCGGACTTATACCTCTGGCACGTGTCGCACGCGCGGACAAAGTCCTGGACCACGCGTCGCATGTCGGGGAAGTGGAAGTCGCGGCACAGTCGGTGCAGAGTGCGCTGCACCCCCTCGTGGCCGTCCTCGTGTACGGCAGCCAGGATCTCATGGAGAAGCGGCGACGACGGCGGAATGTAGAGCCTGGAGTCGAAAGTCACCATGCCGTTGCACAGGGCCCATGGAGCCGCACGGGAGCCAGCAAGGATCGCATCTCGCGTGGCGACGAGAGCGGGATCCGTGGCCTGTGCGTGTCGCAGGCGCTCGAGGACGTCGAACCGCGGCGCCAAGATGGCTAGCACGGCCCCCTCCTCTGTGTCGCGGCGTGACAAGGCATCGGCCACCGTGTTCGAGGCGCCTGGTTTGTACTCCACCGTGAAGTCGAAACCGAGGAGTTTGCCGACCCAGTGGTGCTGCGGAATCGTGGCCAGCCGCTGATCGAGGAGGTACTTGAGGCTGAAGTGGTCGGTGCGCACGACGAACCGACGCCCCCAAAGGTATGGCCACCAACGGCGGATGGCAAGGACGAGGCCGATCAATTCCCGCTCATAGGCGGCGAGAGCACGGTGGCGCGGAGCCACGGGCCGACTGAAGAAGGCCAGCGGATGCTTATCCTGGAGGAGCACCGCGCCAAACCTGTGCGTGGAGGCGTCGCACTCGACGACGAACGGCTTGTCGAAGTCCGAAAGGGCGAGGACCGGAGCCGAGGTGATGGCGTGCTTGAGCGCCTGGAACGCGGCCGCTGCCTCCTCGGTCCAGCGGAACCCGTCCTTCTTGGTGAGCGCCGTGAGTGGTGCAGCGATCGAGCCGTAGTCGTGGACGAACTTGCAGTAGTAGCCCGCCAAGCCGAGGAATCCGCGGACCGCGCACGCCGAGCGCGGTTGAGGCCAGTCCAGGACCGCCTGCACCTTGGCCGGGTCCATGGCGACACCCGCCTCGCTGATGATGTGGCCGAGGTAGGAGATGGAGTCGACGCCGAAAGCGCACTTGGAGCGCTTGACGAAGAGGCGATGCTGACGAAGCACCAGGAGGACGGCGCGGAGGTGACGTAGATGATCCGCCCAAGTGGAGCTGTATATGAGAATGTCGTCAAAAAATACAAGGACGAACCGGCGGAGGAAGGCGCGCAGGACGTCGTTCATCAGGGCTTGGAATGTAGCGGGGGCGTTGCAGAGCCTGAACGGCATCACCAGGAACTCGTAGAGGGCGTCGTGGGTGTGGAACGCCGTCTTGGCGACATCGGCGGGGTTCATGCGGACCTGGTGGTAGCCCGAACGAAGGTCCAGCTTGGTGAAGAACTTGGCGCCGTGCAGCTCGTCCAGGAGCTCGTCGACCACCGGGATCGGGAACGCGTCCTTGACGGTGATCGCGTTGAGGGCTCTGTAGTCGACGCAGAATCGCCACGACCCATCGACCTTCTTGACGAGGAGGACCGGGGACGAGAACGCGGACGTGCTGCGGCGAATGAGCCCTTGCTCCATCATGGCGGCGCACTGACGCTCCAATTCGTCCTTGTGCGCGGCCGGGTACCTGTAAGGGCGGACAGCCACCGGTGGGGAGCCCGAAAGCAGGTGGATGGAGTGGTCGCGCCCGCGCTGAGGAGGTAGCCCGCGGGGATCCGCGAACACGTCGTCGAAGGAGGCCAACAAGGCGTCCAGCAAGGGCCCGCCGGCGGTGGGTGCACTGGAGACGTGCCCGTCCGTGGTGGTCGCGCGGAGGGCCGGGACCTCGGACCCCGCGACGCCGTGCCAGCAGATCGGCCGGCCATGCCGCGAGAAGGACAGAGTCCTGGCGGCAAAGTCCCAGAGGACCGGTCCCAGGTTCGCCAACCACTGGGTCCCGAGGACGATGTCGTAGCCCGCCAGCGGCATGACGAACAAGTCGGCGACGAACTCCTCGCCGTGAATGGTGACCGCGGCCCGGCAAATGACGCCCAGGCACGGAACACGCTTGCCGTTGGCCACCGTCGCGGTGAGCCAGGGCCGGCGCTGGAGCGGCAGGCCCGTCCGCTGTACGGCACCTTCGGAGATGAAGTTGTGCGTGGATCCAGTGTCGAGCAGCGCGATCAGGTGAACGCCCCCCAGCGACACGCGGAGCTGGAGAGTGTCGTTGACGCGAACGCCCGCAATGGCGTGCAGGAAGTAGTGCGGGGATTCCTCCGTCGTGGTGTCGCTAAAGTGGATGCCGGCGATCGCGTTGAGGGAGCCGTGGGGCGCGTCCTCCGCCTGCGCCTCCGGGCCCGACTCGGTGTCGGCGTCCTCCTCTTCCACGCCGTCCAGGAGGAATAACCGCTTGCACACGCGATTATGGCCGCGACCGAATTTCTCGTCGCAGTTGTAACAGAGTCCCAAGTGCCGGCGCTCTTCCTGCTCCGCCTGAGTCAGCCGCCGAACCGGCCGACCCTCCACCGTGACGGTGGTCGGGGCGGCTTTGTCCGCCGGGGACGCTGGTAGCGCGAGGCGGGGCACAGGCGCCGGTAGGAGGGCCCGGTCACGCCCAGGCGCGGGTGCACGAGCCGACGGCGCGACGTAGCTGTTCCGGAGCTCGATTTTGCAGGTGAGACTCATGGCCGCCGCCAACGACTGGGGGTAGTGGATTTCCACGTCATGGCTGAGCGGTGGAAGGAGGCCGGCAGTGAACAGCTGGACGCGTTGCGCCTCGTCCAGGCGGCCTGCGCGCGGCAGCAGGGCCTGGAACCGGTCCTGGTACTCCTCCACGGACCCAGTACGATGACACGCCGCCAGCTCGCCGAGTGGATTGGATCGAAGAGGAGGCCCGTAGCGCAGGTGGAGGAGCTCCTTGAAGTGACGCCAGGAAGGAGTCCCCTCGTCCTGCTGGACCTGGTAATACCACAGCTGGGCGCCGTCTTCAAGGTTGTACGACGCCATCCACACCTTCTCCTCCTCTATAATGCGCTGCTGATGAAAATACGATTCACAGTGGTTGATGAAAATCAAGGGATCGGATTTGCCATCATAGCGCGGGAAATCCATTTTCTGGAACCGCGGCGGTCGATCATTGTGGTGCTCGCCGGAGGGCGGCTTGCTGCTCGAGGAAGAGGACCGATCGGCGGACAGGGCTTGGATCGCCTTGGCGTTGGCCTCCGCGGTGGCTTGCAGCGTCTGGACGATGGCGGCCAGCATCTCCACGGTGGTTTTGAGATCGGGTTGGTCACCCATGGCGGCAACGCAGGAAGACGCGGTGGAGGAAAACGCGGAAAAGGTTGGCGCGGCGGCTGTTGATGGGGATGGAGAGGTAGGACGGGATGACGAGGATCGCCGGGATCGTGATACCAGGTTGTCAAGGGCATTGAACCCTCGAATAGCTGGACCTCGGCTACGTAGTTCGTAGCCGCGATCCGTGGCCTGCTCCTAGCTTCGGTTGAGAGAGAGATTAGATGGCAAATATCTTTCTTAGTTCCTCCCCCTGTCTGGTTACAAGAATATATATATATATGGCCTAAGGCCCAAACCGACTAGAGCACATGCTCCTAAAATTAGGGAATAGAAATAGATAACTAATCCTATATTTCCTATTAGGGAATAGAAATAGGTAACTAATCATATCTTTCTTTCTAGCCACCGGTGGCTGGCTCGGCTTGGGCCGTCTTCGCGCATTCTGCGTGCTCAGCAGCATGCCGCACATCACGGGCACGCCGGCGTCTGGTGTAGGTCCGGCCCCACATGACACTTTATGTCTCTAGCCTCTAGTGACAAGGTATTGTACTTTGTACCCAAAATTCTGGAAATAAAACTACTATACTAAAACCATACAAGAAAGCAATGCTAAGCATAACCACAATCAGACTGTCACAACAGTTTAACAACAGTACCAGCATCACATATAATAGCTTAGCAATGAAAAGTACCCATGATAACACAGACGTTTACATATGCCAGTTCCTGCTCGGCATTTCCACGAACACAAGGTGGACACCACCAACATCACTAGATTCCAACCAACAAACGAAAGTAAATTAGCAGTATCACGACCCCCCTTTTAGAGATAGAAAGGGGCTAGGGTTTCGCACATTCCAACCCCGAGTCGCCGCCATCGCCACGGGGCAGTCACTTGGGCAGCATCTGTGCCGCCGCTGCCGCGGCGGCCTCCTGCTGCTGCTGGAAGTTGAGCGGGCGGCGGAACAGCATGATGTGCGGCTCCGGCCGGTGGATCGCGTAGTGCACCCACCCGCGGCTCTGCTGCACGCCGATCGCACGCCACTCGTTCTGCAAATAAACCCCATCGGAAAACCCCCATCCCCCAGTTAGACAACCCATGAACCGATCCACCCAAGAACGCGATTCTACACGAATGTATTTGGAGATCTTGAAGGTTACCTCGGAGAGGAGGCGATTCTTGGGGAGGAGCTTGGCGACCTCGGGCGGAAGGACGACGTGCCTGCCGCCGGCCAAAGGGATCAGAAATTAGGGTTTTGCACCATAGAGAACGAGATGGTTAAAGAACGGCAGATTCCCATATACCTGTACTCGTAGGTGTCGTCGAAGTACTTCTCGGAGTACTGGATCTGGCCCATGTCCACCACCACTTCTTGATCAACTTCCCTACAAGAGAAAATCCCCAAAATCTCTCAGAAAAAACCATCCCCAGCAAACCACCCAAATCCCCAATCACGCAGCAATCCGGAAGAAATACGATCCAAGAAGAAACCGTTCAAAGGAAAACCCAAGAAATCGAACGAACTTGTGGGGGAGGCGTACCACGAAACTTGGAGCGGCGCGGCGGGGAGCGGAGAGGAGAGGAGCGGATGGTGTGAAGCAGCAGCGGTGTGGGAGGTGGGGATGGGTCGGGGTGGGGGAGCGTAGCCGTATCTATTTAAAACCGAGCTGGATCTGTGTGGCCGTTGGATCGTATACGGACGATCTGGATCGTGCGCAGCGGATAGGGCAAGGAGTCGTTGCCGATCGCCAGCGGAATAATCGGCGGCGTGGGCTGGATTTGCGTTTGGAATCAGAACGTTGAGGGGAGGGAGGTTTTGAATTTCGAAATCGCCCACACGCGGTTCAGAGGAAAATGAAACGAAAAGCTGGGTCAATAGGTCTACGAGTGAGAAACTTCGCTGACCGTTGTCAATTTTTATTGCAAGGAACAAGTGTTGTCAATTTTCGTTTTGTTGAATTTATTTTGTTTCTTGGGTGAAATTTTGATGAATTTATTGAATTCAAACAAGATACTCTAGTTTTCCTTCACAACGAACAATGCTTTGCTTTTTAAAAAAGCATTCTACGGAGCAATTTCTATGGTTCTATTGTGGCAGGGAAGGAAGAGGAAAGAGCGAGGCTATACAGGCTTACGGGCTAGCATGGTGATGGGTTGATGGTCTGAAGTTTATTAGGCTTTTCTGAGAATTTTTACTGTTACTAATTTAATTTTTTTTTAATTTACAAAACTAATTTTTGATTTGAACTTTTTGCAGATCTACCCTCTTGCCGCCGTGGGCCACGACGGTATTTAAAAACCGCCGTGGCCCAGCGCGGCGAATGGCATCCCCGTCAGGCGCGGCTAACGGCGTCGGCCGCCGTTAGCCCGGGGAGGCCACGTGGCCTTGCCGCCCTGGGGGACGGTTGCATTCGCCGCCGTCCCCCAGGGCGGGTTATAGCCATTCGCCGCCCTGGGGGAGGGCGGTTTTTAGCCCTACCCTATAAAATCCCTTCCCGCAGTCGCCGCGCGTCATTTCTCCCTTCCACCTCCAGCGTTCGTCCAATAGAGCTGAAGGAAAGAAGAAGCAGTACAGCGGCGAAGCCCTCACAGATTTTTTAGCCGAATCCAGGTATTTTTTTGCTCTCCCTCTGTTATGTAGTCAATTTTTTAGACAAATGTTAATTAGTACTAGACGCGTAGTGTAATACCCGATATAGTATGAAAATATTAGCGGTTTGGCATAACCATCGTTAGTGTTAAATTTATTTGGCCGTACTAGAAGAACATAGCGGAGAGGTAGTAAATTGTAGATATTTTAAAAATAAATATGTTCCGCCATGGCCATCGTTGGTATACGTTATTTTGACACGTTAGATAAACCTAGCGTATAACTTTATTAGCGCCGCTGGGTTAGTTTGTAAAATATAGAAACGGTAATGGTTTGACTCATACGTATAGCCTTTTTATGGAATGAATATTGATTAGTACAGATTAATAAAATCTTTTTTGTGAACACAAATGGCAAATAGAGTTGTATTCGCGATATACCACGGTGAAGGAAATGTCAGAAAAGGACAATATGGGGTAGATTTATCGGAGTTCAACGTAGCACAAAAGGGAATTATAGCTCCAGCTTAGAGAAGTTTTCCTGGAGTTTACAATTGGTTAATGAGGGGATTCGGAGTAGATCCTCAAGTAAATGCAATTACGGTGTACGCACTGGTTAGCTGGGCTGTGGAAGATTTTTGGTGGGAATTGATGCCAGTAGATTCGACGGCCAGCTGGGTATTTTTTGTGGAGAGTGCACTGCAGCGAGGATGGGCACCGAGCATCCTAGTGGTAGTGCATGACGTGGTCAGCATTGATCAGGCTGGTCCGAGTACAGCGGAAGGGCCCGATAAAACAGGGGACCAAAATGAGGCAGAAGACGAGGGTGCCGGAGAGGAAGGAGGCCAAGAAGACATGGGACCGGGGGGATTTGCAGATGAAGGGGAGAGACACCCAGGTCTAGTACAGCACATGGAAATTGAAGACTCAGAACCTGAGCATATGGAGGATAATGATTGTTCGGAGGACGATGTATACCCGGCAGAATGGGACAACGAGGACTTCTCCGGACTCGTTGTCTCAGAGGGGCACACCATGGCATGGGAGTATCGGCAGAATGAAGTGGTGCAAGGCGCTATATACGCCGAAAAAGCACAGTTGACAGAGGCAGTGAAGATGTGGACCGTGTCACTTGGGAGGGAGTTCTGGGTATCAAAGTCCACCAGATCAGTGTACGAAGTGAAATGTGCAAGTTCAAGCGATGGATGTCCATGGAGGATGTACGCATCCAGGAAGAAATATAACGACTGTTGGTCCGTGTCAATCGTGACGGAGCACAACTGCCATCTTCCGGGTGTTCAGAAGTACCATAGGAACATATCATCTGCATTCATCGCTTCAGAGCTGTATTATGCTGTTGTGGAGAACCTCCGGTTCGAGCCCAAGTCAATTATCAGACGCATCGAGGAGAAGTACAAGTACACTATTACATATGCCAAGGCATGGAGGGCCAAACAGAAGATAATTGAAATGAGATTCGGCAGTTTTGAAGCTTCGTACAATAATTTGCCTCGTCTAATGCAAACCATCTGTGCGAGGAATCCTGGCAGCTACTCCGAAATCAAAAGTTTCCCATCGTTAGCAAATCCTGGGCAGAGCGTCCTTCAGCGGGCCTTCCTCTCTCTGCAGGCGTGCATGTTTGCATTTATTCATTGCAGGCCCATTCTCTGCATCGACGGCACGTTCCTAACTGGAAAATACAGAGGGCAAATGTTGACGGCAATCAGAGTAGACGGGAACAACCAAGTGTTGCCCGTGGCCTTTGCCTTCGTCGAGGGCGAGAACACAGAGAGTTGGTACTGGTTTCTGAAGCTGGTTAAGGAAAAGGTGGTGGGGATGAGGCCAGATGTATGTCTCATACATGACCGTCATCCAGGGATGCTGCGTGCAATTGAGGAGCTGCGAAACGGCTGCGCAGGCAAGGGATACCCTCCGGTGTGGGAAGATGTAAAGAGCAGATGGTGCATGCGTCACATAGGCGCAAACTTTTATAAGCAATTCAGAAACAAGGAGCTCATGGCTATGTTCAAACGTTTGTGCGCCCAGAATCAACAGAAGAAGTTCAATGAGATGTGGAGGAGACTTGATGAGCTGACAGCCAAACATAGACGCGACAGTTCTGCAAGACCCCCAGCTAGAGGTGTTGACGGCCCTGAAGCTCTAGGTGCACTTCCCACCGATGACGGTACATTCAGAAGGAGGCCCGGTTCCTCGGTTAGCAGATTTTCGCAGTGGATCGAGCACGAGCCGAAGGAGAAATGGGCATTGCTGTACGATGAAGGTGGAGCAAGGTACGGCATAATGACCACGAACCTTGCAGAGGTCTACAACTGAGTCATGCGTGGTGTGAGGCAACTCCCCCTTGTTGTCATCATGGAGTTCATCCTACATAAAACACAGACGTACTTCCACAACAGGTGCAGACAAAATGGCCCATCTATGGCCGATGCAAACCTTTGGTTCGGCACCAAAATGACAGAGTACCTTGAGGAGAAATGCAAGAAGGCAAGAGAGCACCGAGTCCGAGTGCAGGGCACAAGAGAGCATAGATTTGAGATATTGTGTGCCGACAGGTCCAGGCGCGGCATATTCGCAAGGAAACCTATACAAGAGTGTGTCCTAAAGAAAGATGGGACATGCACGTGCTCCTGCCGAAAACCAAGCTTGTACCACAAGCCCTGTTCTCATGTCATTGCCGCTTGCGGGGAGTGCGGCATTGATGAACGCCAATATGTGTCTCCGTACTTTAAAAAGGAAGCAGTCATGCATACATGGAGTACCGAGATATTTGGTTTCGGCATCGTCGGCACTTTCACTGAAGACACAAGTCCAGTTTATTACATCCCTGACCCGACGAAGACAAGGAACAAGGCAGGCCGACGTCGGACACGGAGGATACGCAATGATATGGATGAATCCGAGGCCGGCGTTAGCGCTCAACGTTGCAGTAGGTGTGGAGAGGAGGGACATACCTACAAGAAGTGCACGAAAAACACCGAGGCCCCAAGTGCAGCGGAAGTTCCTATGGAAGGATCAGGCGCCGACGGAAGGCGGCCAACTAGGGAAGGCACCACTGATCGGCAGCGTCATCGCAGGCGT
The DNA here is from genome assembly GCA_003991445.1 of Oryza meyeriana var. granulata. Lineage (NCBI taxonomy): Eukaryota > Viridiplantae > Streptophyta > Magnoliopsida > Poales > Poaceae > Oryza > Oryza meyeriana. Next base: position 121,109 of record RYFJ01002064.1, read on the forward strand.
CCTCGTACTGCTATCTGATTTTTGTTTTAGTGTGGGTCTTTTAAAGGTATTTTGCTGTCTGTTAATTTTCTGACTGTAATGCACTATGTTTAATTGAGCTAATCCGTTCCGCTTCTTTTTCCTTGCAGGTATGGACTACCAGACGCCTGAGCTGCTGGATCACGCCACCGATCAGTCCCATCAGTCGTTTCTCTCGGCGGTGCAGAACCTCGAGCTCGGTACCTTACGTCCTCGACCTTCTAGGCGACTACTTCCCGTGGACGACAGGTTCACGACTAGGTACGTACGAACGTTGTACTATGAATCTGTATATGTCAACTTACTAACTTGCTTTGTTTTGATTGTCAGGTTGCGGGAGGCAGGCCTTCTGCCGCTGTGTAGGCTGGTAGCAGCCGCAGTGGAGCCGAATGACCCGACGAAGAAGTGGGGTATCGACCGGTCGCTGATCACAGCTCTTGTGGACCGGTGGAGACCGGAGACGCACACCTTCCACCTCCCATGCGGTGAGATGGCCCCCACGCTGCAGGACGTCAGCTTCCTCCTTGGGCTGCCTCTAGCCGGCGATGCGGTGGGCCCAGTTGACGGGCTCCAGGTGTGGCGAGAGGAGATCCTGCAGCGGTTCGCCCCGGTTCACCGTGCTCCGGGGCTTCCCCTCGCGGCGACATCTCCCTGTACACGCATGCGGGCCCCCCTCAGGTTTGGGTATTGAGCTACACGGTAAGAATGCTTTCTTGTTGTTTTATGTTCGTCCTTCAGTCCGTACTAGAATTACAGTGTCAACTTCGTTATATGTTACCGTAGTCTGATTAGCTAGCACCGGAGGCCGACGCGTACTCACTGCAGAGGAGCCTGGAGGCGTACCTGTTGCGGGTGTTCGGGTGGGTGATGTTCACCAACTCGCACGGCCACGCAGTCGACAAGGGCTTGATCCCTTATGCGAGGGAGATAGCCGACGCCGAGGACAGTGCTGTTCCCCAATACAGTTGGGGATCGGCAGTCCTTGCCGCGACGTACAGGGGTCTGTGCGACGGCTGCAAGATGACCGAGCCAGAAGCGGTCTTCACGGGTTGTCCACTCCTCCTACAGCTCTGGGCGGCAGAGCGGTTCGCGATCGGCCGCCCCGTTGTGGACCACAGTCCGTACGAGGAGAGCCTGTACGTGGGTGTCCCACCGGAGGACTATCCGACGATGGGGACGGTGTGGTATCGTCGTGAGGTATGTTCGGTGTTAGAACCGTCTCGGCTTTTTATGTTACTTGGACTAACGAGAACTCTTTTCCTGTTTGTAGCGTCGGTACGCTCACGTGCAGGTGCAGAAGTTGTACCCAGACTTCGTCATGGAGTTTGACAGGATCACGGACGACGACGTTGTCTGGGAGCCGTACAGCGCCGAGGCGAGGCACGCGCGTGCGCCGCACGAGCTGTCGTCCCTCTGCACCAGGGACCAGGCGTACTGGCTGACGATGACGCCGATGCTGTTCGACATTTCTGTCGAGCCGCACTGCCCGCAGAGTGTGATGCGGCAGTTCGGTATGCGACAGACCTTCGGCCATCAACAACGCAAGGGCGTACCGCAACACGTTCACAGGTATATGTGGAAATGAATATTCCGTATTGTTATGCATTGTGTCACCGGTTGTGCTCTGCAGGTTAAATCGGCGTGGCCAGGCCGCCGGTAGGTTGTGGAGACCCACCGTCGTCGACTACATCAACGACTGGCTCATAGCCATGGAGGACGTCATCACGGAGCTGCACCCCTACACAGCCGCCAAGTACGAGCAGTACCTTTTCTGGTACCAGGCCCGTACCAGACTACGGGTGACGTACACTCCCGAGGCTCCACAGGCGCATGTCGCGGGGGTGCGAGACGCATACCCGACACACCGCGACCAGGACTACTTCTGCGCGGTGAGTCAATGGTTTTCATACTATTTTCAACGGTAGGTACCCCGCGCAACTAACCACGCATATCCTGCTAAACAGGCGGACGATGCTAGGCAGGTCCACACGGAGCTGGACCTACTGCGGCAGCGCCTACAGGCTGGCATCCCTCTCACGCAGCAGGAGTAGACGATCACGTTCGACCGGATGTGCAACACGATGCGCTCGGTCGTCCGTGCTCTGACTTGTCGCCCGTTCCGATGCAGTCCCACCGATGCAGATACATATGCGAGGTCCCATGGTGAAGGGACATCGGCAGGAGCGGCGGGTTCTGCAGGGGCCAGTACGTCGTGGGGAGCAGGTCTTCTGGTACCAAAGCCGGCCGGAGGATCGAGGTCGGCAGGCTCCACGATTGGGCGAGGATTGTCAGGTACGTCAGGATTGAACCTATTCTCCATAACTAACTGCATACTTTTTATGCGGCTGACGCGAGCTTTTCTTTACCAGACCCACGCGGCGGATCTCACCACCACCTGGGGGACACTGGGCGGGGATCTGCCCCGAGCACCTCTGCTTGGATCTCTACCGAGGACGACCTCCTTCCGGAGCAGGACGTGATCGGGTCGTCACAGCTCGGAGGTGCACCGCACACACAGCCGCACGACGCCGGTGCTTCCCCTGCTGCTCAGGCGATCCGAGCCACCCGTGGGGTACCGGCGGACCGCCTGACGTACTCGCGCGGGCACGTGCGAGCGCAGCCTAGGAGGACGAGGAGGCGTATGACCTAGGGGCTATTGTTGTATTTATTTATTTAGAGGTCTCGCATTACTTGTTTAAATTTGTCATGTCCATATTCACCCCCTGTAGACTTGATCCCATCCTTCAGATACATTGTACTGCTAACAATGTAGTCTCCCTTGTTGTATTTCGTACTATGGATGTCACATTCATCATGCCGCAATGCGAACGGCTTGCATCTAGCTAATATCACTATGCTATTGTACATGCACTGCGTTAAGTATCGACCAAGCGGATGACGAATAATAGAATATATCGTCTTCCAATGTCGAATTAAAAATCATTCAGTACGTACATTGCGCAAAAATTTGGGAAAAAAATTCATAGGCCCTAACATTCCGTTCGCCTGGGGTCCTAAGCCCATCACGTAAAACGGACCGGTCTATTACCATGTCATTAATTAAGTTTTACCAAAAATAAACTTGCAAAAATGATCAGTACGATTTTATAAACCAACGCCCACCATCGTCGGATTATAAAAAAAAACTTTAAAAAACATACCCTAAACCACGATTAAAACTAAATTTTGTGAAGCGTGTAGGCGAAAGACGGGGAGGAGTGGATTGCGAGTGCCGATCCAGACATACGAGGAGTGGAATGCGAGTGGCGATCTGGAAATACCCTCAGTTTGATAAGTTCTTTTCACGACATGAACAATCTATGATATTTGGTTTTTTTTTAAACATCGACCCAATAAATGCAATGGCACAATAAATAGAATTTAAGAATTTAATTTTGACAAATAAATTTTCAAAAATTTTGGGGTTAAAAATTAGCATTCGGAGGATTCGGACCGTCCGATCGCAGTGCGGACGGTCCTATGCATTCGCCGCCGTCCCCCAGGGCGGCAAGGCCACGTGGCCTCCTCGGGCTAACGACGGCCGGCGCCGTTAGCCGCGCCTGACGGGGATGCCATTCACCGCCCTGGGCCACGGCGGTTTTTAAATACCGCCGTGGCCCACGGCGGCAAGAGGGTAGATCTGCAAAAGGTTCAAATCAAAAATTAGTTTTATAAATTAAATAAAAATTAAATTAGTAACAGTAAAAATTCCTTTTCTGACCGGTGCAGACGAGGTCAGGGAACGAAGCATTCTGGACCAACCCACTTCGAATAAAACCAAAAGCCCAACAAGTGTCATCTGTGGACCGTGCTGGAGGACTGATACTCTCGTCTTCGATCTGAATGGGCCGTATCAAAGAAAGGAGGCGTCAAAGTCCAAACGGCAAAATCATCAGGCTTAATGTTTGTATATACTCCTCTAAAAGAAATTAGTGGTATACTCCTTTAAAAGAAGTTAGTGATGCTGATAGTGACTCTATCATTTCACTTGCTTTTGTTGTAAAATTTATAGTTTACCCCTTGAACGTATTGATGTTAAAAACAATCAAATCTAAATGGATATTCACATATAAAATCAAATTAAGGTGAATATTTCCTATAAAGAAAAGATGTGTAGCACATGTCATGGAATATATATTCTCATTTATTTTAGACAATATTATGATATTTTTTATCTATAGCAAAGCACTGGCATTCAACTAATTTCTCAAAAAAAAAATCAAATCTTGGTATTTGTAGTCCGGAATTTTTTCTATTGAAAAATATGAAAAAAAGGGTCATCCAGTCCATGAAAAATGTATTAGATACAACAAGTAGTCAAGTTGTTAGAATAGTAAGTGTCTAATATATGTCCTATTTGGTTACAATTCTATTTGGAGTTGTAATTGTGATACAGGCTAGTAGAGTAGAGTTAGTGTCGAACTTTGACTACTTCATTAAATATAAAGGAGAGACACCATAGTATAGACATGGCAACTATAGAATAGGTGTAGTTACGGTTGGCCGGCCTAGCTAGTCGAGGGTCGTGGATACCTAGATATATTGTAATTATACTAGATCAGAGAGGAGCGTCTATAAACAGTGTCTCGAGTGTAAGCTTTGGTTAAATTTTATTATCAAACATCATGTTTTTAACAGCATCATCTTATCTTGTATGAATGTTTCTGTACATCAATTCTTTTCGAGAGGAGATCCCTCGTTCCGTAATAGAGCAGACAATGGTGAAGATATCTGGAAGGAAACCCAGTTTGAAGGAGCAGGTGGCAAAGGGATGGCATTTTTGGTTTATGCGTTATAGATATTTTGTTTTCATTGAAGAACAGGTACAAAAATGCGAATTTCTTATTTATAAAAGCATATAGGGAAAAGGGCAATGCCTACTCCATTTTCTTTAATTGATGGCGACATATTTATGGACACAATGTTTATTTTAGTCTGGCTTAAGTACAGCATGCTGCCACGTAACCAAATTTCCTTGAATTGTTATGTCTTAATAACAAGCTAAGTTTCTCCAGCTCAGAGGCACATCCAAATATTTGACCAAGAGTACCAGCCAGCTCATAATTCGCGGAAATTGTCGCGCTTTCAAGTTTCTTCAAGGCATTTAAAATACACTTAGTGATATACAAAAATATGTTTCCCTATCAGATCAAAGCTTGGGCGAACAAATTGATTCGCACAATTAATGAAATCCTCATCCAGCAAGGCAGCGACTAGATTAGATCCATCCACTCCATTTTATCACCAATTTGCGATTGGATCAGGTGATAACTGAGAAGTATTTTTCTCGCAGACGTGTGCACTGCAAATGCAAACTTCTCGTGCTGCAGAGATCAAACCGTTCTCCCCAGGGGCAAGTCAAGCTAGGCCCCATCACATGCAAGGCAAAGCCAAAGTTTACCGGTAATGACAACATGATCTTATCTTAATGTGTACTAGACTCTAATTAGGAAGGACTGGATCAGATCTCGAGCCGTGCAGCTCTCGAGTTAGTTCCAAAATTCCCATCTGCATGTGCTAAATTACATCAAGTCATCCATGATCCATGCATCCGTCTCGTGTGGTGCATAAATATCTCGTGATAGGTCGATCTCTTCTTGTAACATGTTGCATGTGACTGGTTACAAAACGGCAATAACACGGCGGTAGGAAATAACAAAAAGTTGCAAATGGTGGAGCCAGCTGCTCTATAAAAACAAAGCATGTGGATAGGGTGATCCCTCATCTTAATATAATCACGCGGATAATGGTTGTGTAATTAGAGGTTCTCCTAATCCTGGAGGTTAGTGGTGGTCAGTTTGGACTAATTTGCTTCTCCATATCACGTCGTAGTGAGAGTGGACTCTTCGAGAACCACAGGGGCAGGATGGTAATTTCGGTCGTAGCTGTCAACCAATTATTGGCTTGGGGGCTCTCGTGCAGGGGCAGCACAGCATCTGGCGTGGCGCGCCGAGCAACGAGCAGTTCTTAGTGGCTGACGTGTCACCATCGTACGAACCACGTATGCAGGAAAAAAATATGGGCCGGATGCTCGTTTTTGTCGAGGGTGATGACACTGTTGTGGATTAACAAATTGCATAGCCGTTCCTTCAGGAATTGTTAACTCCGGAGAGGAATCCCGATGATGGAAGAATGCTGCTACGGCCAAGGGTTTGCATTTCGAGAAGAACAAAACGAGAAATGGGGTTAACCATGTCCTCTTTCGACTGTCCAAGAATGACGTTAATACTGTCCCAATGTTGCCACTTCAAGTAAAGAACAAGACCAGCTGAGAGTGTGATAAATAAAATAATTCTAGATGGAGAGTAGTTGTAGAGATATGCGCGGATTGATTTATGAATAATTCATGGTTAAAGTTTATTTAGTTAAATTAGAGTTAGTCAGAGGTTAGCAATAGAACGATTTACGCCTCCTAGCCCTAAAATTTTTTTAAGGATAACCAGCATGCTCCTGGTTATTAGCATGACGAAATCGCTAGAAGCATCATCCTGCACTTGTCAATCACGGCAAAGACAAAGGGATCGTCGTGGAGCACATGCTAATCCAAAGGCTAGAAGTACTAGTACTAGTACTGGAACTGTAGAAGCGACGGCGTACAAGGCCGTAATCAGCAATCAGTCTAGCTCGCCGCCACGGAGCAACGCAGCCAATCGCAGATCACTTCCCGCTGCTGCTCACATCACTGTGGCAAAGACAAACCCATCGGCCAATCCCGATGGATTTGTGGTGAGACGTCACGTCGCCCAGCCTCCTAATCCACACGGGCCACGAGGCCCTGCCTCCCTGCACACGTGGCTGGCTGACAGCTCCTCGGCCGGCGTGGCCGAGCTGGCAAGCCGCCCGGTTGCTGTCGCTCCCTTCCCAATCCGAGCTTAATTACCGAGTGATGCTCGTGTGATACTGTGATGGCGTTGTTTAACGGAGCACTACGTGAGACTGACGACAAAATTTGTTACAAAAACCAAATATCTCGTCAAAATTCAGTAATGTTTGTTTCAGCAACAAACCATACGTGCCATTAGCATGTTGCGAGAAAAAAAACAAGCACAGATGACTCCGAGAACTGGCCAACAAATCATCGACTTGATCACCGGTGATAGCTTAATTTCAAGCGTAACAACCTTCCTAAATAAACATTCGTTAGTGGTACTCCACAGTTCGTCCCCAGTGTTAGCTCCATGGGCTGCGAGCCTGTGACACACAACGGGTCAGTTTTTATATAAAAATTTTTCCTTAATTTTCCAAGAGCCTTTATTCAATTCTATCATATCCTTATCCATGTCGTTCATTAATCCCCAAAACCAGCACATACCCGCTTGCAGTTCACAAACATGCCAGACAGCCCCCCCTAATTTTCCAAAATCACAGCCATACCCTCCTCCTGACCTCTAGAAACTTCACTACTAGACCACCAGTACAAGCATGTGACCATAATATGGCAAATCCGGAAGGTGCACAGCCTCACATAATCACATTCGTGGCTGACTCGAAAGAGAAAGGGAGAGAAGGAAAAAAAAACCCATGTGTTGCCAACTTGCCACCGGCCACACCCGGTGGCTCGCCTGCATGCGGCCGCGCGGGGTGTATATATACCGGCCTCTCTCCCGTCTCGTCTCCGCACCACACAGGCAGAGGCATACATACTGCTCCAGCTCCATTTCTGGGTGAGCGAGAGAGCAGAAGGGAGGAGGAGGAGTCGATCGAAGATGCCGATCCGCAACATCGCCGTGGGGAGCCACCAGGAGGTGTACCACCCGGGTGCCCTCAAGGCGGCGCTCGCCGAGTTCATCTCCACCCTCATCTTCGTCTTCGCCGGCCAGGGCTCCGGCATGGCCTTCAGTAAGTTGCCAGCCTTTAACCATCCAAAAATATAATTATCTTTATGTTTAAATTTTATTCTAAATATAACTAGCTAGAACATATAAAAGATGATTTTTATCTGGTTACTTTTTATACCATCTCTAGTGAAAACATCATCCCTAGTCCTCAAGATTCACGGCACATCTATAGTCCATAACCCCATAATATATTAATGAGATATATTTTAGACTTTTCACCAAAATCTAATTCCCTCAAGACCACTTTTATTTAGCTATATTTTAGTTAAGACAGAGTGAGTAAACACTTATCTCAATTTGTTTTGTCACTGCCGCGGCAAATACTAGTAAAGTACATGACTTAATTATGGATTATTGTAGCAACCTATAAAGACTCAAAATAATACAAGACATATTATGGAGAAAAAGTCCATGCAGAACAAAAAACTTTTTTCTCCGTCCTTGCAGGAGAAAGAAATAGCCGCCGTGCTATGATAATTAAGCTGAAAGAAAATTTATTCTAAGAAAAAGTCAGAAGTTCTTGAAAAGAAGTGGTATGCCTTTTAGGTTGAATGATTGGGCCCAAATGACCGGTTTGCACTTACTAGGATTACGTGGACGAATTTTGGGGGTAATCAGTGTAGCTTCAGTGGCTCTGTTTCTAGCCAGTGATGTGGCAGCACACACCAGATTCTTGTGCCAAGAAATAGAAGCAAAATATTTTCGGACAAAGAATTGATTAATTAGGCTAGTTAGTAGGAGCATAGAATGTTTCCAAACTCCATAGCTTTGCATTTGTTCAAACATATTTTTTAGAACGAAATACAGATTGTTAAAAGAGTTTTTTTAGACAATCCACCTAATGGGAAAATTACACAAAGTTAATTACATTGGTGATTCTCAATTAATCACCAATAATTAATTGTTACGTGTATCTGACTGTCCCGCGCGTATGTACGCAGGCAAGCTGACCGGCGGCGGAGCGACGACCCCCTCCGGCCTGATCGCCGCGGCGGTGGCCCACGCCTTCGCCCTGTTCGTGGCGGTGTCCGTCGGCGCCAACATCTCCGGCGGCCACGTGAACCCGGCCGTGACCTTCGGCGCCTTCCTCGGCGGCAACATCACCCTGTTCCGCGGCCTCCTCTACTGGATCGCCCAGCTCCTCGGCTCCACCGTGGCGTGCTTCCTCCTCCGCTTCTCCACCGGCGGGCTCGCCACCGGCACCTTCGGCCTGACCGGCATCTCCGTGTGGGAGGCCCTCGTGCTGGAGATCGTCATGACCTTCGGCCTCGTCTACACCGTGTACGCCACCGCCGTGGACCCCAAGAAGGGCAGCCTCGGCACCATCGCCCCCATCGCCATCGGCTTCATCGTCGGCGCCAACATCCTGGTCGGCGGCGCGTTCGACGGCGCCTCCATGAACCCGGCCGTCTCCTTCGGCCCTGCCCTCGTCAGCTGGTCCTGGGAGTCCCAGTGGGTGTACTGGGTTGGCCCACTCATCGGCGGTGGCCTCGCCGGCGTCATCTACGAGGTCCTCTTCATCTCCCACACCCACGAGCAGCTCCCCACCACCGAATACTAAGCTGAGCCGAGCTCGCCGCCGCCGTCACTTGCTGTTCATGATCGCCTCGTCTCCGATCCAACCGTTTAGTTTCTCGCGTCACGCGTGCATCAAACCCGTTTCATTTGCTTGGATCAGTTGTACGTTGAACGTACTGTAAGTGTGGACCTGGGAACCCGTTGCTTTGCTTCTGTAAAACTGTGCATGCATTTGCCTGAGTTTTGTTTAGTCAAATTCGATCGCAAGTCGCAACCAGCACGTACGTACGGCTCGTTTGCTTGTTTAAAAAGTTTCGAATCTTTTCGAATCGTGGTCCTTTCAAACCGCCCGAGGGACGTGCAGCCCGTAGCTTGCAGTGTTGCATCTCGCTCTCGCCGTCTCCCAATAGGCAATAATGCAGCCGCATGTAACGACGAATAGTATGGTACGCGCGCCACGTCGGACTGCGGAGGCAGTGGAGATAAGGCCGCGCTGTAGCTGTCGGCCTGGACCGCGGCCCGCGCGATCGATCGCGACGGAGTCGAGACGCGCGCGCGCGCGGCTCCGTTCCAAGGCGGCGTGATGGCGCCTGCCAAATGGCGTCGTGGTCCACGGTTCTCGTGTGGGTTGGGTGGCTGGTTGGTATATTACTTTCTCTATTTTAAAATATAATAAAAAATATAGAACTAGATTAAATATCAACCAGTACTACAAATTAAAAGAAAAAGAGTACTAATTTTTTTATCCGATCTCATCGATGCATCGGAGGGCCAGCGCGAGTCTTATACACGGCCAAGCTGGCACATATACTTGCCATGTCGAGTTGTCGATGCGTAATTTCGCAGCTACTACTCGGGGGAGTTTGGGAGTACCGTGTCATTCTGTGGCCAGGCCTAGTTACAGTAGGTAATTATGAACATTCAACTACGCTAGAACATGTTGAGAGCAACCACTCCATGAAGAGGGGTATTCATAGTGTACTATGTAGTAGCTTTCAGCTCATGTTTTTGGGTTTTTGTCCGCCGTGGAATGTACCTACTACCTACTACAAAGGGCCGCAGGGGCTGATGATAGTTTGGGACACTGCGTGTCGCTGGCAATGCGTCCAGAGACCTCGTGCCTCTCCTGCCAGCCTGACGCCCGGCCCACCACTAACTTTGAGACAGACGACGCCTACACATCACCTTCTCTTGTCTTCCTCTATCTTCTTCTACCTCTCCTTTTTTTGCAAGTATCTTCATCTCTGTTGATGATGCAAACACTTGAAAAATACAACCACTCAACCAGTGATGTTGACTGTCCAATTAATGTGATTGCTGCATGAACAGTGTTTTTCCCATTCACACGGCAGTCATGGCTCTGCCGTAATTCAGATTTCAGGCATGAAAGCCAATGTTCTGAACTAGCACTGCAAAGTTGCAAACTGCATCGCTCGAATATTCAGAAGAATGATCCCCTGAGACCATTCATCTCTGTATATTTTTAAGTCATTAAAGTGTACATGGACCACATTAATCATATGGTCTGTAGCTTAGCATTATCTTGTCTTAAGCCATCGTCCTCGCTTAGCTTGTCTCTTGATTAGGACCCACTAATGTGTTTGGTGTGAGCTAATATAGCTAAGAATCAAGAGCATAAATTATCCTTACCCCGAGACAAATTGAAAAAAACGATTAGTCTACACAAAGTTGGCGCAACGAAACCAAGAGCATGTGTTGATGGCAAGAATTGCTTAGACGATCCGCCGCTCTGGCCTCCGGAACCTACTGGATCGCCTCTTCTCAGCATAGGCTTTCGGTTGGTTGAAGATATGCATATGTATAAGTTGTACCGAGCACCGTTGTCTCAACATTAATGAGCGGCTGCTGCTTCGCGATAGATAGCTGACACGGACCTCATGAGGATGCACGTGTTGTTCGCACCCGTTTAAAATTATAAGATATTATTATTTTCTATAAAATTAATATTTAAAATTTTTGACTAATAATTAAACTAAAAATATATACGTTTAGTGTTATGCAGGTAATATCACTAGATTTATATTCGAAAATATTTTTATATGACATTAATTTTATAGTTGTTTATATTATATTTTAAGATAAACTAATGGTCAAAATATAATATATAAAACCATGTAAAAATCTAATATATTTTATTGTCTTCGTTTTCATTTACTTGTCACTTTGGCCACTTTTAGAGGTTTGCAAATATTTGTCACTGCATGCTTACCAAGGTGGTGATGACTGTTTTGCCCTTTGTAGGCCTAAGATGATATTTAGTTGCCATGTGTATTTAAGAAACTTTTAGATCATATATCTCACTCAACTAAGGCTATTTTGGTCAGTTTATTTAGAAAAGGTTGATTGCATTGGTACGTGTGCATGGTCAAAAGTGACCAGTAAAAAAAACAAAAAGAGTATATTTTCACACGGATGAAGTGGTAGAATTCAGCAGCAATCTTCAGTCCCAATAATTGCAAAAGGAATTTTATTGGCCGCCTTGTCTTCTCAGTCGAGAGCAGGACGTCGCTAATGAACTTAATCGCCAGATAACTACACATAACGAGTAAAGATAGGAGTAACTCGCAGCCATCAATTGGTTCAATTCCGTCATGGAAGTTACCGAGAATTCAGTGGATTTGTCATGTTTCTGAATATCTCGAAATGGAGCCGTACGCCCCCGTCCCTCTCGACCTGATTGCACGGTGATCTTGTCGGGTCGCCTGACGCCCACTCGTATCAAATACCTGTGAGAGAGTAGCAAACCAGACAAACTTTCTACTGCTTGTTATGGCACACTGTTCATCGAATACCGTCTTCATCACATGACATGTACCCCCATACTGGGCTCTGCACCGCTGGATGGATGGGTGGAGCCTGACCGCGCGATGCATATGCACCTGACGAAATTATCTCCGGACCAGCGTGGCCGTGGCCCATGGCGCTCGCGTTTGGCGCAATCCATTCGGCGAGAAGAGGAGATCAGTGTGCGAGGCTGCGCGCCGAGAAAGCAAAAATGTGGCCATAATGTTGCTGCCTACCCCGGAGACTGGGTTAGTTGGTGTCCTGCAACTGCTTTGATTCTCCCGGTGAAATCTGAACCCGGCTTGGTTTCTTTGATCCTGACGTAGTAGAATGGGGTTTCTTTGATCCTGACGTAGTAGAATGGAAGAGGTGATGGTGATTTATACTGTCATCCTGGTCACTGTTCGTTTTGCCGGTACACATGTGATGGCCATTCTCCTGTGCTTGACCACTTGTGACTTGCCATGGGGTAGCACCTAGATTGGATCTTTCTTGTCTCCTCAGTTTTGGTTGCTGCTTAGCTGCGTCGTCATCTTGCATTCTTGCTTGATCGGCTAGAGCAACAAAAGTAGAATTGTGGCGGCACTACAAGGCCACACTTACAGCGTTAGCACTTAGTAGGGACGGAGGGTATGGTAGTGTTTAAGAAAGCTTTTGGCTTTGAGCTTATTACCGTTTTTCGTAAGAATATTTTCTAAAACGTTAAATAAGATTTTTTAAAAAGAATTTTTATATAGAATTTTTTTGAAAAAGCAAATAAATCTAATTTTAAGTTTATATAGTTAATACTTAATTAATTATATATTAATGATTTTTTTTTATTTTTTGTGCGGCTTATAAACAACCGTGAGAAGCACAAAGGAACGGTGTCGCTTGTCATTTGCCAACTCTGAACCCTCCTTACTGTTTGCAATTATGTACGGACGCCTATGTTTGGACCAAACTGTAACCTCACATGTCTCCATAGTGACACTGGTAAATATGAGAGTACAATTTTGTTCCCTTGTGAAATGATTGCTCGGCAATTTGCATCCTGATAAAAGCAGGGCATCCTTCATCAGAAAAAATGATTGTTCAACTTAGTTCCTGGCAGACCGTGATGAAAATTACTTTAGGTTTTAGTCAGAGTTGCGCAAATGAAAGGTACGTACAACCGTCCTTTTGTGATGGCCTCTCCCTATGAGAAGTGCCCACGGATATATGCGGGGTCATGCTTTCCACGACCGTCTCCTCAATGTTCACAGAAATCAGTAACCGCGGGCACAGTAGAGTGAGGGCAAAAGAGTTCAAGCAAATTATCAAGTACATGCACAAATGCAAACCCTGAGCATTCGGTACAGCTTTCTTGAAAATGATATAGAAACAAAATCTGGCTTTCTTGAAAATGATATAGAAACAGAATCTGGCAAGTACTCTGTATCAACGACTGGTGGTATTTTTTTTACCTTCTAACTTGTAGCTATTTCCTCAATTTCCGTAGCATATTTCCTAAAACATAAAATGATGTGTTTTTTAAAAAACTTTTATCTCTAAAAAATCAAATAGATCTATTTTTTAAGTTTCTAATAGTTAATAGTTAATTAATCATGTGCTAATAACGTTTCTCGTTTTATAAGCGCACTAGTAAACCAATTCAAACACCACCACAGCCATTTAGGTCCAAGCTTTGGATCACTGCTGCGAGAACTGGCATAATTCAACTGATTTAGTTTGGCACTGTTACAGAGCTACATTGATAATTGGTACCTGCATGATAAGTGGATGACACAAAACAGAGACAAATTCAGAATTGTACACCAGATATACACTTCCACCATGCAAGACAAGTTGTCAGGATCCCATTACATGTACACTTTCACAAATCATGACTAGTTGACAGGACCCTGGTACATGCAACACACCAAACTGCTATCTGAAGGAAGTTTGAAGGGAGAACTTTCTTTTGTACAAATCAATTCCCAGCGTTCGCACCAAAATCATCGTGTGGTTATTTCCTTCTTAACTTGCATCAGCTACACTGACAAGTATTTAGGTACAACTCATTTACATCAGTACACAAGAACATGCTAGGTCTAAGGATTATGCGCTGGTCGCATACAGCATCTGGAACTACTGACAACATCCTCCATTTTTTGCATTGTTCTCATGCTTCTGTTTAAGAGAGTTCCTCTTGACAACTGAAGAACCTTCCTCCAAGAGACTTGGGACCTCGAGAATCTGCAATAGGACACACCACATGGTATTTAAAATTTTTCTAAATCAGGCCAATACAATATTGTATTACCATTAAGTAAACAGTGTTCTCCTCAACACAATTTTATCAAGAAAACATCGCCGCATTAAAAGGTACCAAGACGACAAATAATCCTGTCTAAAACTGCATAGAATGTAGAGCTGAAAACAGTCTCTCACACACTACCACTCTTCCTCATATGTTTGGTTAAAGATCCAATAAGACAAGTGCCACGATATTCATGAACAATGCAAACTTTGGCTTGCTTGCAAAAAATCTGTTAGAAGAAAACAGAGCTAGTTGTATGCTTCAAGGATATGTAGCTCATGCACTCGTGTGCCTGAGCAGCATTAAAAAAGCGGCACATAAACATTGCACATGCAACACCATGTGCAAACATCACATTGAAAGAAATAATTACAGAGCATAAAGTCAATCATCTGGTTGATATGCCAATGAACGGGCTCAAGCATGCTCCTTGTTGGTACCACAGGTGACATGCTGCCAATATAATGCAGGAAGATATTCCATATGCTCAGTTGATAAGTCATGATCCAATAAACGTAGAACAGAAGAAATCATACACCAATGGTTAATTCTTTAATAAATAAACCTTCGAGAAATGAAGAGGAAAAAAAATATGAGTATGCCCATATACCCCAATAATGGAACATTTAAACGATATATCCATATATACCCTAATAATGGAGCATTTAAACATAAAAGATTATCGTTGATGTCTCTTTGGCTTGAATTTGGGTGCCTATTTTCTTTTTAACTATACAAAAACTAGTTCTTCCTAGGTATTCTCATTTTCTTTCTTCTGTGGATGTGATCCATATACAATTAGGATGAAAGCACTCCCAGCCATAAGCCATCAAAGGAGTGGCAACAGGATAAGGAAGATAACCATAGGGTTCTCAACGAGAAATAAAAGCAAAGAAAACTGCAGGAGTCCAGAAGTACATAATATATACTACAACAAGGCAAGAAGCATGGTCACCAAACATGGCATAACAAGGATAATTAAGCACACACTACCCAAATTTGGTAGGCAGTTGAATCCATCCAAGCATGATAAAAAAAACACGCAAAGACTGCCTCAGGCCATTCTGCAAACAAGACACAACACACTTGCTCCACAACACTCACATATGGTGATGGTATAGTGATGAAAACAAAAGACATGAATAAGCGCAGCACTAACTCAAAGCTCAAAGAAAAGGCAACATAACAGCATAGCCGTCTAAAAAATATGTGCCAAATGATCTGATGACTTCAGGTGGGTTGACAGCCCCCACTTGAAGGCTTGTCGAACAATGAGAAAGAAAAGATAAATCACTTAAAAAACATTAATCCTCCATAAACTGCTTCCCCACTGCTAGGCTGTTCCAAAGACACAACACAAATGGATAGCCAATGACCTCGATACGTAGTGATTGCTGCACTAGCAACATGATATGCAGGGCTTACAACATTCAGAAGAATATGATCATGTGTCCAAAGAAACATATGAAGCTATATCAGCAAGAATCTTATATTAAGAAGAAAAAATGCATGACAGGTTGCACTTAACGAAATAATGTTGTGTCCCAGAAGACTTCAAGTCTGAATATAAAGCCTGAACTCTGAAGCGCACTGTTATAACCAAGATACGTTACAAACTAATGTTGAGCTTTAACTTCAATAATGCTACTGCATGTAGTTAGTTTCATAAGTTTACAGGTCGACCTGTATGTATGCATTAGTTCAAATAACCAAAGCAGAGGTTAAGACTACAATGCTTAGTATAATTCTGCAAGTGGTACCTTTAATGCAAGCTCTTCAAAGCATTTCTCCACATTTTCCCTTGTTTTGGCACTGCTCTCAAGAAAAAGACATCCAGATTCCTGAGCAAAGGCAAGACCTTCTTCCCTTGTCACCATCCTTTCCTCATTCTGCAAAGTAGAACCATCAATATCAGAACTATGCACTGCCGTTTCATCTTGGGTGCTAACTCCTATAAGAAAAATGACCCAACCATTAACCAAATTAAACATGCTTCTTTCTTTGGATTTGGAAACAATCTCATGGTCATGTGTATTGACAAGTTATTTTTCTACCCCCATGCTATCTACAATACCTGTACTCTGCCATTGTTAACCTCAGTTACATAATTACACCAAATGACATCTACTATAAGTTGCTGAAGTGATACTAAAAGATGCACAAAGAGTTACAGAAGAGCTCCAACATGTTATGGATGAAGCAATAAATACTTCTATTTTCGAAATGGGGAACCATCAACAGCAGCTAAAATGAAACAAGGTTCCCACCAAATAATGATTTGATTTAAATAGGCAAAGAATGATACCTTGTCCACCTTGTTTCCGACAAGCATTTTGATGCACTCTTTATTTGTTGAATGCAATTCTATTTCCTTGGCCCATACATCAGCCAGATTTGTGAAACTTTCTCTCTTTGTGACATCATACACTAACAGAAGACAGCAGAAAGTTAAATTTCCATGAATTAACCAGGAACACCTTTGCCAGAATAAAAGAACGACTGTAAGTGTTAGATACATATTGTTCTTCCTAGACATGCGGTTGCAACAACAGTTTTTCAATTTCCCAGATGCAACATAACAAAAAGGCTGTTGGAGACTTGTTGGTACATGGTCATACCGTCATAGTAAAGTTTCACCTCAAGTGGAAAAGAAAAAAAAATCCATGATATCAGCACGGAAATGTTGAGTAACACAATAAAGCGCCATGGTGGTGGAAAGGAAACAACCATCTAAAGGCTAACTAACCTTGAGAAAATCTAACATCATAACCTAGGCGAGTTGAGGTGTCCAAGGGAAATAAAACTAATATGTGGCATTGCAGGACATTCTAGTCATTAGATTGTTCAGGAGTCACTACTGAAGTACTGAACTATATTCAAAAGATCCTGTATCAGAAGAATAACAATGACAAACGGGCAGTGCAACACCACGTTGGAGCATGCACACAAAATCAGAGGTAAACGTGACCTAAAATATTAAACATGAATGCAATACAAGAAACTTTTAGAGTTGTAGGCATTGTAGATGCTTAGAGATTCTAATTATGGCCCTGAACATAAGTTGGGAGTAAAATTACCTAGAATGATGCCATGGGCACCTCTGTAGTAAGAACTGGTGATTCCCCTAAACCTTTCCTGGCCAGCTGCAAGCAATAAAAAGCAAGTCAATGAAAACTTAAAATCTTTGGAACACCATCAAATAACATAAGCTGCAGAAGAAAAGGATTGAGCCATCAAATATGCAACAAGAGAAATTAAACTTTATATGAGAAATATCAAATGTTTTTCTGTGTACTCATACTTATTTCTATGTAGAACGCAATGGAAAGTGGAAACAGCTTTTTTCACAGGCCCTTTTTTTATGGGTACAAGTAAGCTGCTTTTGGGGTAAAAGGCAAAGGCGGCAGCTTTCCAACATACAAAAATATTGTCAAATCAACACGTGAACACTATTTTCACCAACAAACATGCAAAAAAGAACTTACCAGTGTCCCATATTGTTAGCTTCAGTTTCTTCCCATTGACAGTGAGAAATTTTATTTTAAAATCAACCCCTGGGAAATCAATGTGGAAACAAAGTAAGTTCACAGAAGTAAATAGCATGAAGTTATGGTAGTACAACAAAGAGGGCACACTTATACAGTACATCAACATAAGGTCCTGCCACCGAAGTGATAAACCTCTACCTTATTCCAGGATTAGCACATACAGAAGATTTTGCCCCGTTAAAAATTAAGATCCAGAACTTCAAGCATGGCTTTTGAATAATGACCAGATGATCATTGACAATTCATGCTTAGTATGACCAAAAAGTCAACCATCTTCAGGAAAGTTCAGTACCAGGCTTCAATTCTGTTTAGTTTTGTAATAGTCTGGGAATACAGAGGTAATGCTATCCGTTGTCTTTGGTATGTTAAAAGTTACTAAGAGATGAAGGTCTCTTGTCTCTGGTAGCTACTCATCTGCTGTATTGGTATGGACAAAATGGAAGAATTTCAGTTGCCATAAACCATTGATCACTTCTTCTTTTTTGTCGTAAAAAAATTGATCACTTCTATTTACTGATTTTCTGATTTTCACACAACGGAGTACACATGCATGATGTATGCTTAGTTGACGGTTTCACACCTAGACGACATAACAAACCCAAACTTGTCCCTTGGAATTAGGCTTGTCGCAAGCAAGGTCACTCTCAATTAGATCATCAGTACACAGATCACAAAAACAATCAGTAAGCAGTACTACGTACTACCTGTTGTGTGAAACAACACTACCAAAAAGATTCCACAAGTGGTTATTCCAGTGTTTGGTGATGATTCAGAATTGTACCACCACCATCGCATCTTTCAACGAAGGTACGTACGTATGCTACGTCTCTATAAACAGCAAACTAATACAGTATCTAATAGAGACAAAAATCAATTGCCGGCGTGCTCCCTGATCGGGACAAGGCAAGGAAGCGGACATATTCAGCACAGGAGGAGGCACGAATCAACGAGATCCAGCGAGGACGGGGAGGCCGTACGCACCTATGGTGGGCGCGATTTCGTCGTCGATGTGGGAGGCGGAGACGAAACTGACGAGCAGGTTGCTCTTGCCGACGGCCGAGTCCCCGATGAGCAGGATCTTGAAGGAGCAGTCGTAGCTGTTCGCCGGCGACGAGGCCATGGCAGGGCAAAAGGCGAGCCCTCGCCGGCTCAGGATTGGATCGAATCGCGGCGGGGAAAGCAAAGCATCCGGAAGAGAATGCCGGCGGGTTGGTGCGTGGCTGTGAGGTGTGGAGAGAGAGAGAGGAGTGGGAATAAAGCAGGGCAGCAAGGCTGCGAGGAGGAGGAAAGCGATGAATTCAGAAAGGCGAGCGGAAGTCGAAAGCGAAACGGAACGACGATGCGTCGGGTGGACTGCTTTCAGTTACGGTTGACGACTCGACGGCCACGGGGATACGTGGCCAAAAGCGGCGCTGCCCGGAAGGCCAGGTGGCTCCGCGCTGTCCCGCTTCCCGCGCGGGCCGCGTCGTGTGGTGGCGTTGCGGCGGGCGAGGTGAACCCGCGAGCGCGGTTGTCCTGCCGCCCGGAGCGAGGATGCGTGTGCGTGCGCCGTGCGGGCGGGCGCGGCGTTTAGTGAGACGCCGAGATGGATGCCGCTGCGTGGTGGTGGTGTGTTGTTGGGAGAACCGATCGTTGCGGACCGCGCACGTGTAACGTTTTCCTCTACGACATGCGGTCCAGGTACGGGGGATCGGCGCGCGTGGGATGGACGGGGGGAGCGGAGAGGTGCCGTGCGGCGCGGCGCTGTCTGCCTGTCTCTCGCTCGCTCAGGAAGTTCCAACCAGAAACCATTAAGGAGTATTAAGTAGTTTCCATGCTTATTACATATCATATGAATTATTTTTATTTATAATATAAGTAATTAATTAGTCACTTAACTCTTTCTTTAACCTATTAATTATCTTTTTTTTCTTACTGTTAAGTAGACACTATCCTTTTTAATGTAAAATTTGATAATCCTTAGTACATATGTGTAGGCGAAACAGGATAGAGGGTCCCACATACCCCAGGAGACGCGTGGGTCATCGGCTACGTTAATTCCTCTGGGGCCACATTCTCCGACGACGATGGGCTCTCCAGCTAAGCGCCCGGGCAGTGCCCGGGCCCGGGAGCGCTACCCGGTACCCGGGAGCGTATTCCCCGGGTCCGGGAGCGCCTTCCCCGGGTACGGCACCCCGTGCCCGGGTGCGCATCGCCCGAGTGCTCTTGCCCGGATGTCTTCCTCGGGCTCGTGTCTCGGGGAGCGGCCCCGGGCCCGGGACCCACAGTCACAGTGCCTCATGCGGTGGAGGGCTGGCTCCAGCGGTCGGCTTCCCAACTACCCGTTTTAATGGTGAGGCGACAGCAGAGCACTTTTGACCAAGAAGGCCCCGAAAGTCCACGCCCAGGCAGCGGAGGCAGGCGCCGTCCCGTCTCCACGCACCATCCACTCACGGCGAGGGGCCGACCGAGCGTGACCAGACGTGCAGTACCTACTCCGGCTTGGACGCAGCAGGCGGGCAGGGACGACTGGACCCTCCTCCAACTCTGGCGCAGGCGTCGCAGGCGGAGGTAAGCAATGGGACAGCCCTCCAACTCCGGCGTGGGTGTCTGCGGCCGGACAGGTGCACAAGAGGACTCACCGGAGAATATCTCTCGCGGGGTACCGGCACTGTGGACTCCCCTGCTCTATAAAGGAGGATCCGAGCCGGCGAGAGAGGGGGGGAAGCTTCAGCATTAGCAACAACGCTCTGTCTAGAGTCTGTCGGCGCGCACCCTCGCCACGGTTCGCCTTCCTCGCCATCGAGCTCCTAAGCTCGCCGGAAACTCCTTGTAAACACTCAAAACCATATTCACCCCCACATAGCATACACACAGGAGTAGGGTATTACGCTCCAGAGCGGCCCGAACCTGTCTAAAACACGTCCCGTCTCTGTTCCTCCCGGTCGTCACGGTTCGGACTGTCCGGACCCGAAACGGACGGTCCGATCTCCTCTTCTCCAGTTTGGGCCCCCTGTTCCTGAGCGCCCATTGATCCACCGGACGCCGACTTAGCCTGAGAACAACTCCCCTGGCCGAATCTCAAAAGGGGGGTCCCCCGACTTCCCGCCGTCGAGGTTTTATCCTCCGACAGCTGGCGCGCCAGGTAGGGGGGGTTTCCTTTTCAGGTGATACGCTCCATGGCAGGGGGTCACCGACCGCGGGACTCGGACGAGGAGTCAGGCGGTTTCACCCCGCCGGACAATGTTAGCCCTATGACGAGTCCGCCGCATCCCCCTTCATCTTCCCGAGGGCACGCGGCCCGTACCCGACGGACCAGGCGTGCCCCGCAGCGGCCAGGTCCCGCAGCCTCGGCCCCTTCCCTCGCAGAGGGGGCCGGCAGGTGCCCCGCCGGGTCTGCCGCGGCTTCGTCCATGAGGCGCGAACAGGCGCGCCGCACCACGGCGCGCCGTGAACTCGACTTCCAGACGGCGACGCCGCAAGGAGCCCTCCTCGCAGCAGGAGCCCTCCTGCGCCACCCCTCGGTTTTTACCGGGGGCGGAGGCCGGGAGCGGCAGTGGCTGGACGAGGTCGCCAACCTGATAAGCGCGGCCCATCGCGGGGTCGCCACAGACAGCCAGGCAGGGGCCGGGAGCACCGGCCGCACGGCTTCTAGTGCGAGCCGGCCTACTGCCCCGAACCGGAACCAAGCCCGGGGCACTCCACCTCGCTTCGCGCCCGGGGCCAACAAAAGCCCTGGCTATCTCCGTACCCGGTTAAACCGGATGCGGGACCAAGAGGACGCCCGGGTCACATTAGAGCGACAGCGCGAACGGCGCACTGACGCTGCCAAGCACTCCGAGGCCCAGGCCTCCAGCTCCAACTTGCCGACGGAGACCCGTTATCCATCGCCCGAGCCCGCGCATTATGGCGGCTCGGGCTGTTTGGCGCTCTCCCCGGGTCTCCGGCAGGTCCTTTGGCCGGCCAGGTTCCGGCCCAACTTGCCGGAGAAATACGACGGCTCCGTCGACCCTGCGGAGTTCTTGCAGATCTATACCACCGCCATCCAGGCGGCGGGCGGCGACGAGAGGGTAATGGCGAATTACTTTCCCGTCGCCCTCAAGGCCCAGGCTCGGTCCTGGATGATGAACCTCCCTGAGGGATCCATCCGCTCGTGGGAGGGTCTTTGCCACCAGTTCGTGGCAAACTTCCAGGGCACCTTCCCGCGCCCCGGCACCGAGGCGGACCTCCATGCCCTGCGTCAAAGCAGGGACGAGACGCTGAGGCGTTTTCTGCAACGCTTCAGCCAGGTCCGTAATACCATCCCTCACATTGCCCCGCACACGGTCATCCACGCGTTCCGCTCGGGCGTGCGCGACCAGCACATGCTCGAGAAGTTGGGCACCCACGACGTCCAAACCATGGCCGAGCTGTTCGGCCTCGCCGACCGTTGCGCCCGCAAGGAGGAGGCTCGGGCGTGGAACAAACCACGCCCCGAGACTCCCGGCCAGGGCCCCAGTGAGGGCCCCGAGTCCTCACGTTCCGCGTCACGCCGGGACAAGAGGAAGTGCCAGAAGGAGGCGAACGGGAACTTCGCCTTGGCGGTGACGGGCGGGCCCCAGCGCGACATGACCCGCGGGGACGACAATGGCGGCAAGCGGCCAAAGGCCGCGCGAGCGCCGCCCCCACCGGCGGCGGCCCGAAAGTGGTGCTCCGTCCACGAGACGGACCATCACGACCTCACGGAGTGCCGCGCCGTCCAGAACCTGGCGGAGCGCACCAAGAAAATCCAGCAGGAGCGGCGGCAGGCCAAACCCGCTCCCGATGCGGAACAGCCTCTCGAGTTCCAAGAACCCGAGCATATCGTCGCCACCCTCGACGGCGGGGCGCACGCTCACTCCTCGCGCCGTGGCTTCAAGGCCATGAGGCGCGAGCTGTTGGCCGCCACCCCGGGCCCAGCGACGTCTCGCAAGCTGAAGTGGTCGGGCACCCCGATCACCTTGCCGACCATCCGGCCCTGCCGACCATCCGGCCCGGGTACCCGGGGAAGGGCAGCTCGCCCTGACTGTCTCCCCCACCATATGTAACGTTAAGGTGGGTCGCGTCCTCGTCAACGGGGGTGCTGCCCTCAACATCCTTTCCCTCGGAGTCTTCGAGAAGCTCAAGGCCCCGGGGACGAAGCTCGTGCCCTCGTTGCCCATTATTGGGATTACGAAGGGCCTGACTTGGCCTCTTGGCCAGGTCTCGTTGCCCGTCACCTTTGGTGACCGCGACAACTTCCGCACCGAGCGCGTCATCTTCGACGTCGCCGAGTGCAATCTCCCATACAACGCGGTGCTTGGGCGCCCCGCGTTGGTAAAGTTCATGGCGGTTACGCACTACGCGTACCTAGCGATGAAGCTCCCGGGCCCCTCAGGCCCGATAACTGTCCTCGGGGACGTGAAGGCCGCCCTCTCATGCGCCGAGCAGCGCGCGGCCGACATCACCCCTACAGCTCCCGACGCGGCGGGCGGCGCGGGACCCTTGCTATCCCGTGCCCCCAAGGCGCGCACCGTCGCCAGCGACGTGGAGCCAATCAAGGAAGTCGCCCTCGGCGACGACCCGTCCCGGACCGTCAGGATTGGCGGATCGCTGGACGAGAAATAGGAAAGCGCGCTCGTCGCCTTCCTTCGGGCAAATTCCGACGTCTTCGTCTGGCAACCGTCGGACATGCCCGGGGTCCCCAGGGAGGTGATGGAGCACCGCTTGGCCGTCCACGCGAACTCACGCCCGGTGCGGCAGAAGGCACGCCGACAGGCCCCTGAGCGCCAAGCCTTCATCCGCGAGGAGATCGATAAGCTTCTTGCGGCCGGCTTCGTCCGCGAGGTCATCCACCCGGAGTGGCTGGCTAACCCAGTCGTCGTCCCCAAGTCTAACGGGAAGCTGCGCATGTGCGTAGACTACACCGACCTCAACAAGGCTTGCCCAAAGGATCCATTCCCTCTGCCACGCATAGATCAGATAGTCGACTCCACCGCGGGGTGTGACCTTTTGTGTTTCCTTGATGCTTATGCAGGATATCATCAAATCCGCATGGCAGAGGAGGATGAGGAAAAAACTTCTTTCATTACCCCCCAGGGGGCTTATTGTTATCTGTGCATGCCTTTTGGGTTGAAGAATGCTTGTTCTACTTTCCAACGCGCCGTCCGGGTAACCTTTGAACCACAGCTAGGCCGCAACATGGAGGCCTACGTCGACGATTTGGTGCTGAAGTCGCGCGACCGCGCCACTCTGCTCCACGACCTGGCCGAGACGTTCAGCAACCTTCGATGCACGAGGATGAAGCTGAACCTGGACAAGTGCGTCTTCGGGGTCCCGGCCGGCAAGCTCCTCGGGTTCCTTGTGTCCAGCCGCGGCATTGAAGCGAACCCGGAGAAGATAGCGGCCATCGACCGTATGCGTCTCCCGACCAGGCTCCGGGAGGCCCAAAGGTTGACCGGGTGCGTGGCTGCACTCGGTCGCTTCATATCCAGGCTAGGGGAGCGCGCCCTCCCTCTATTCAAGCTTCTCAAGAGCACCGGGCGGTTCGCGTGGACGGAGGAGGCCAATCAAGCCCTCGACGAGCTCAAGAGGTATTTAACTACGCCCCCCATCCTTGTGGCGCCGGCGCCAGACGAGCCCTTGTTGCTCTCATCGCGGCAACCCCGCAAGTGGTGAGCGCGGCGCTCGTCGTCGAGCGCCCCTTACCTACCAAGGCGCACCCGGGGCATCCGGGTCCCGGGCCCACGTGTGCTCCTGGTGGCAAGAATTCGCTCCCTCCCGAAGGAGCCGAGCCCGAGCTCCCGGTCCCTGCCAGGCCGGGATCCGGGAGCACGCAGCAGAGGCCGGTGTACTTCGTCAGCGAAGTACTCTGCGATGCCAAATCACGCTATCCTCAGGCACAAAAAATGCTCTATGCCGTTCTCGTCGCGTCCAGGAAGCTCCGCCACTACTTCCAGGCGCACAAGGTATCGGTCGTCACCTCCTTCCCCCTCGGGCAAATATTGCATAACCGGGAGGGGACAGGCCGCGTGGCCAAGTGGGCGGTCGAGCTCGCTGAGTTCGACCTCCACTTCCAGGCGCGCCATGCCATCAAGAGCCAAGTCCTGGCGGACTTCCTCGCGGAATGGACGCCGGGGCCCGAGCCGGATCCCGTCTTCGACGACGCATCCCCGGTCCCCGAGCCGGCCCCCGAGCTGCACCTCTGTTGGACAATGAACTTCGACGGCTCCTGCGCCCGGCAGGCCTCCCGCCCCAGCGCCGGGGCCGGAGTCGTCCTCGTATCGCCCGCCGGGGATGAGTTCCGCTTCGTCGTCCACCTCAATTTCGGAGCCACCAACAACATGGCCGAGTACGAGGGCCTTCTCGCCGGCCTCCGGGCCGCGATCGCCCTCGGGGTGCGCCGGTTGTGCGCGCAAGGCGACTCCGAGCTCGTCATCAACCTGGTGTCCGGGGAGTACCAGACATTGGATCCCCAATTGGCCGCGTATGTGGACGAAGTGCGGAAGCTCGAGCGCCATTTCGACGACCTCAGGCTTCGCCACGTCCCTCGCTGTCGCAACCTCGCCGCCGACGAGCTCTCAAGACTGGCTTCCTCGCGGGCGCCGATCCCCTCGGGGGTCTTCCAGGAAGCCCTCGAGGCTCCCTCGGCGCGCTCACCCAGGATCTCGGGGGCCGCCCCCGAGCCCAGAGCCGAACCAGACACGCCCTCCCGGTCCCAGGATTTGATCCTCGCGGCCGTACCCTGCGCGCCTTCCTGGATGGATGAAATCCGGGCATATCTCCTTCGAGCGCATCTCCCCGAAGACGACGCGGAAGCAGAAAGGATCGCCCGCTTGTCTAAACGCTACGTCATGGTAGAAGGGGACCTCTACCGGCGCGGCGCCAACAGCGTCCTGCTCAAGTGCATTCGCGTGAAACCGGCGCCAAGATCCTCGCCGACATCCACGAAGGAGAATGTGGCAATCACGCCGCATTTCGATCCCTGGTCGGTAAGGCTTTCCGGCAAGGATTTTATTGGCCCACGGCTTTGCAGGACGCCTTCGACCTTGTCCGGCGCTGCCGCGCCTGCCAATTTCATGCTAAACAGAGTCACCAGCCGGCACAAGCCCTCCAGGTGATCCCCCTGTCCTGGCCCTTCGCGGTCTGGGGACTCGATATCCTCGGCCCCTTTCCCCGTGCAGCTGGGGGTTATCAACATCTATATGTCGCCATCGATAAGTTCACCAAGTGGCCGGAGGCACTCCCCGTGATCAATATCGACAAGCATTCGGCGCTCAAGTTCATCCGGGGGATCACCAGCCGCTTCGGAATCCCTAACCGCATCATCACCGACAACGGCACGCAGTTCACGAGCGAGCTCTTCGGCGAGTACTGCTCCGACGTCGGCATCAAGCTCTGCTTCGCCTCCCCTGCCCATCCGGCTAGCAATGGGCAGGCCGAGCGGGCAAATGCCGAGATCCTGCGGGGCCTCAAGGCTAGATCCTACAACGAGCTCAAAAAGCATGGCGTCAAGTGGATCGACGAGCTTCCGGCCGCGCTATGGGCGAACCGTACCACGCCAAGCCGGGCCACTGGGGAGACCCCTTACTTCCTGGTGTACGGGGCCGAAGCTGTGCTGCCGTCGGAGCTGACCTTCGGCTCTCCCCGGGTAGAGCGCTACAGCGACGACCCCGGCCACAACAGCATGTACCTCGACAACCTCGACTTCCTCGAGGAGCGAAGGCGGCGCGCCTCGCTTCGCGTCGCTCGTTACCAGCAGTGCCTTAAACGCTATCACCAGCGTAAGGTCCGGGCCCGGTCACTCCAGGTCGGGGACCTAGTCCTCCGCCGTGTTCTCACGCGTGCCGGAAGGAATAAACTTTCCCCCATGTGGGAAGGCCCCTTCCTGGTGATCGGTGTTCCCCGGCCGGGCTCGGTAAGGCTGGTCCAGGAGGATGGGACCCCGCTTCCCAACCCCTGGAACATCGAGCATCTTCGCAAGTTTTATCCATAGGCGCATTCTGTAAGTTGCGGGATGCTCGGGCCAGCACCGGACTCTTCCTAGTCTCAGCGCTGGCCGGGGGCCGCCACCATGGTGCCACCATGAATATGAATATTTCAAGCATAATTTTCGACTCCAAAATCCTTCACCGAGCATCTCGAGAAGTTCCGTCCGGAGCGGTAGCAAACTGAGCCCGATTGGTGCGGGTCGGACGGTCCGACCCCTAAGAGGACGGTCCGATCGTCGGGGTTAGGACGGTCCGATTCCGGAACGGACGGTCCGAACTCGACACCCACTCCGGGGCAATCTCCCGAGACCAACTCTGGGGGGCCTGAACCAGAGCAGTGTTCGGGCAACATCGCCGGGGCAGTTGCGCGCCTAGGGGCGCGACACCCAGAGCATTCCAAGCCCGGGACCCCGGGTCCCGGTTCCATATCCGAGCCCGGGACCCCGGATCCCGGCACATATCACACCATATTCTAGTCAGGCCCCCGGGTCCCTGGGCCCCTCGCACCATAAGCGCGTGGCCCGGGATCCGCCTTCAGGGGCCCGACACCGTGGGGCCCGAACCAGGGCAGCCTCGCCAAGGCGAGTGCGAGCCTAGGAACGTGGCGTCCGGGACAACCTCAACGGGGCGCGATAACCCGGACAGCCTCGCCTAGGCGAGAGCAAGTCCGGGGAAGTCGTCCCCGTACATTCCAAGCCCGGGACTCCAGATCCCGGTACCATATTCCAGTCAGGCCCCCGGGTCCCCGGGCCCCTCGCACCATAAGCGCGTGGCCCGAGATCCGCCTTCGGGGCCCGACACCGTGGAGCCCGAACCAGGGCGGCCTCGCCAAGGCGAGTGCGGGCCTAGGAACGTGGCGCCCGGGACAACCTCAACGAGGAGCGATAACCCGGACACCCACACCCAGGCGAGGGCAACTCCCGGAAAATCGTCCCCCGTACATTCCAAGCCCGGAACCCCGGATTCCGGTACCATATGTAAGCCCGGGCCCCGGACCCCGGCGTATACCAAACCACGTCGTACATCAAGTCGCTCCCCAGTCGGGGCCTCCGGGCCAATCTATCGGTAGTCACATCCGGTAAGTTGCATGCCTCCCGGGCCGGGGGCCCGCCCGACTAGCGCAGCCCCTGTCGCTGGGGCTTGGTGGCCAGGCCGTGGACTGTGCCCCGGGCGCCGTCGGTCCCCCGGGGTCTCGGGCCTAGCCCCCCGTCGAGCCGGTCTAGATCCTCGGGACAAGCTGCGATGCCCGGTCTGGCCAGTTCATTCCCAACCACCAGCCCGAGGCGCCGGGTGCTATGCTGGCCGGGGCCCCCCATGTACATTCGTTTCCATAATCAACACTTTCATTATCAATTCCGGGCTCGTCCCCTTTCCCTTTCCGTGTGTTGCGTTCGTGACAGTCCCGCCCCCTGGGGGGACGCCTTCGGGAGGCGGTCGACGTCACGCTTCGTAGCACGGAAGGGACAAGGGAATGGACCGAGTACTCTCACAGTTCATCATGTGCAGGATAGACCTGTCCCCGGCAGGATCAGGCAGGCTCTCCAAATCTCGACCGAGGCCGGGGGCCGCCGACTAGCGCAGCCCCTGTCCCCAAGGCCTGGTGGCCGGGTCATGGACCGTGCCCCGGACACCGTCGATTCCCCGGGGTCTCGGGCATATCCTCCCGTCGGGCCAGTCTAGATTCCCGGGGCGGGCTGCGGTGTCCGGTCAAGCCAGTTCCTCGCTGACCACCAGTCCAAGGCGCCGGGTGCTACGCTGGCCGGCGACCCCGGGGACGGTCGAGCGGCCAGTCCTCGCGGCTCCCGGGGGCACGAAGGACCCCCGGACCCGGAGGACGGAAGAGGTCGAGCCAACTGCCGTAGCGCCCAGGTCCCCAAGTGCCCGGCACCTAGGGGCCGCGGTCGTCCGAACGCGAGCCTTGCAGAATGCCTATGTTCCCGGGGCAGGCAACCGTCGCGTTCGCTGCCCCCGGGGACCGAGCTCCCGGGGCAGGCGGTCGTACCAGGGCCCGGGCAGGGGCCTCAGGCAGCACGGTTGTTCGCGGCTGCGGGCTCTCGCTGTCGGATGGCTCCCTGTACTCGGCGTTCCCGGACACGGGGCCCCGGATACAAGCAACCCCCGAACAACACAATAAACCAAGGTACGAAAATATAAACATGATCATATATAAATGCAAACATCTCTCTTTGTACAAGACAGGCAAAATCGGAGCGCAAGCACGAGCGACGCCAGAGGAGGTCGCCATACGGGGGGAGGTCACCGGTGTACTTAGGACCGAACCCCGGGCAACGTCAGAAGGGGAGCGCTCGGGGGCATGGAGGGCTCCCGGGCCCGGAAGGCGGCCGCGCATGGTGTCAGAAGGAAACCGGCATCGTCCCCGGCCTCTTCGTCGGTCATCGGCTCCACCAGATGCTCGCGCCCGGAGATACCGTCGCACGGGGACGGGTCCCTGGCCTTCTTCGGACCGGACCCCGGGCGGCGACAGGAAGACTCTTCATCAGGCATCGGCTCCACAAGACGCTCGCCGCGGTCGAGGAACCCTGCCTCCGGGGCAGCGATCTCGGCCACGGTTTCCCGCGCCCCCTCGCGAACCGCCACGGTTTCCTCGCGTGCGGCGACCTCACACCCCCGAGAAGCGAGCCCGGCTGCTTTGACCCGGGCGCGCTCCTCCCGGGATAATATTTCCTCCTCCCGCGCCTCCATCTCGGACCGGGAGCGGGAGGTCACGTCGGCGGCAGATTCGGTGGCGGCCTCCGATCGGACGACGCGCCTCTCTGCTGCAGCGATCTTCGGCCAGCGGGTCGCCACGAAGATCTCGGTGGCGACGGTGCGGGTGGCGAGCTGCTGCGTCGCCAGCGCGCTCGCTGCCCCCGGGGACTAGGCTCCCGGGGACAGGCGGCCACGCCCGGGCCCGGAAGACGGACTTAGGCGCCACGGCCGTCCACGGTAGCTGGCGCCCGGCGTCGGGCGGCGCCTGCTACGCGGCGTTCCCGGGCCCGGGGCGACAAGAAACCAACAGCAGCGGACATAAGCAACGTCCGGGATCGCCGAAGTTTCCTCGCGTGCGGCGGTCTCATACTCCCGGGTCGCGAGCCGGCCTCGCAGGCCTGGACGCGGTCCTTCCGGGAGAGTGTTCCCCTCCCCCGCGCCCTCATCTCGAACCAGGCGCGGGAGACCTCGACGGCTGCGGATCTGAGGGCGGCCTCCAATCGGACGACGCGCCTCTCCGCTGCCTCGATCTCCAGCCGGCAGGTCGCCGCAAATACCTCGGTAATAACCCTACAGGCGGTAAGCTGCCGCATCGCCGTTTACTTCAGCAAAATAGGGGCCCCGCCGTTTCTCGCAAAGTACCCGGTCCCAGGCGCGTCCTCCCCGGACGCCACGCGGCGACCGCCCGCACGTCGGTCCCGGGGCGCATTCGCGGGCCACATTACCCCGGCATCCCGATCTTCCTCGGCAGTGGGGACATCAGCAGGTTCCGCGACGGCCCGCTCCGGCGTGGCCGCCGCGACCCCCATGCTCACCACTACGCTCGGCGACGGCGCGGGTGAACGTGGCAATCTGCCACCCGATGTCGTCTCCTGTCAAACCAGCCCTTTCCTGTGGCCTCGCTGCGCTCCCCGGGTTGGCCGCGCTCGGTGGCATGGAGAGCCCCCGGGCTTAGAAGATAGCCGCGGGCAGAGTGAGTAGAAAACTGCCGCCTTCATCGGCCATCGGCGCCACAAGGTGCTCGCCGCTGTCGAGGAACCCTGCCTCGGGGGCAGCGATCTCGGCCACGACTTCCCGCGCCTCCTCGCGAACCACCACAGCTTCCTTAACACATATCTTCTACATATCTTCCATATTTCCGTCCCGGGCCCTGGGTCCCGGGCACATATCGCCCATATTTATTCCCGACCACATATCCAGACTACGCAACAAGTCATCAAACTTCACCAGTTCACGGCGAACCAAGTGCACCCCGCGTCCCCTCGTTTCTACAAGACGTGGCCCTGTTCCTGCCCGGGGCTGGTCCCGGCCGAGCAACAGGGCCAGGGGCCACTGTAGGCGAAACAGGATAGGGGGTCCCACATACCCCAAGGGACGCGTGGGTCATCGGCCACGTTAATTCCTCTGGGGCCACATTCTCCGACGACGATGAGCTCTCCAGCTAAGCGCCCGGGCAGTGCCCGGGCCCGAGAGCGCTACCCAGTACCCGGGAGCGTATTCCCCGGGTCCGGGAGCGCCTTCCCCGGGTACGGCACCCCGTGCCCGGGTGCGCATCGCCCGAGTGCTCTTGCCCGGATGTCTTCCTCGGGCTCGTGTCTCGGGGAGCGGCCCCGGGCCCGGGACCCACAGTCACAGTGCCTCATGCGGTGGAGGGCTGGCTCCAGCGGTCGGCTCCCCAACTACCCGTTTTAATGGTGAGGCGACAGCAGAGCACTTTTGACCAAGAAGGCCCCGAAAGTCCACGCCCAGGCAGCAGAGGCAGGCGCCGTCCCGTCTCCACGCACCATCCACTCACGGCGAGGGGCCGACCGAGCGTGACCAGACGTGCAGTACCTACTCCGGCTTGGACGCAGCAGGCGGGCAGGGACGACTGGACCCTCCTCCAACTCTGGCGCAGGCGTCGCAGGCGGAGGTAAGCAATGGGACAGCCCTCCAACTCCGGCGTGGGTGTCTGCGGCCGGACAGGTGCACAAGAGGACTCACCGGAGAATATCTCTCGCGGGGTACCGGCACTGTGGACTCCCCTGCTCTATAAAGGAGGATCCAAGCCGGCGAGAGAGGGGGGAAGCTTCAGCATTAGCAACAACGCTCTGTCTAGAGTCCGCCGGCGCGCACCCTCGCCACGGTTCGCCTTCCTCGCCATCGAGCTCCTGAGCTCGCCGGAAACTCCTTGTAAACACTCAAAACCATATTCACCCCACATAGCATACACACAGGAGTAGGGTATTACGCTCCAGAGCGGCCCGAACCTATCTAAAACGCGTCCCGTCTCTGTTCCTCCCGGTCGTCACGGTTCGGACCGTCCGGACCCGAAACGGACGGTCCGATCTCCTCTTCTCCAGCTTGAGCCCCCTGTTCCTGAGCGCCCATTGATCCACCGGACACCGACTTAGCCTAAGAACAACTCCCCTGGCCGAATCTCAAAAGGGGGTCCCCCGACTTCCCGCCGTCGAGGTTTTATCCTCCGACAATATGTTTTCATGTTTTAAACTGTGCCTTGCACTTTCTCTCTCTATTCTCTCATAAGTAAAAAACTAAAAGTACTATATAACGGTATAATTAATACTATAAAAACGTAAGAAATTTGAGAATATACCCTCAGCCGCTCCGCTGCTTGCGGCCTCGCTGGGCGCGTAGTGTTGTGTTGGTCGTGGTGGCGATCGGGCGGGCCGAGCCGCGGTGTCACGTTCGCGTGAGCAGGTGAAGACAGCGGTGTACTCCGTATGCTCGAGAACTCAAGCGATTGGATGTAACGCATTTACTAACCGTTTGCTGTCACGTCGCTGTGCTCGCGCAGTGATTCGACAGACTGGTCCTAGTCTGGCTTGAGTCATCAGCTTCCCAGAAAGTCACAAGAGTCTGGCTAGAATAGAATTAGATCTTCTAATTACTACTTTCCACCCTCGTCTTGTATGTTTTCCTAAACATTCAAGGTTTACTAAAACGAACACGAGTTACTCCGTATTGCGTTAACAAACCTGGCATGATTGCTTCGATTGGTTATTTGCAACAAACGTCGTCGACGTCTTCTTTTGGGTCACAGGATGATGATAACGAGTATCAGTGTCACAGGTAGGATGTTTTGTAAAGGGATTAAGGGACACGAGGCCTGATGGTCAAACCACTATACTGTATTTCAAAAATCTTATGGTATAAGCACGCCATGCCACTGAATGACAACCATGTTTCGAGAATTACTTTTTCTTTGCGAAAGGAACTTCAGCCGGTGATGGTCTAACCGTAGCAATGGCATAACCTCGCCTGCTAAGGTACATTTGAAACTTCTTATTAGTTTATGTTTTTCTCTTGTTCTTTATAAGCACATCTCTTATACTGCTAAACAATATATTTTTTAAAAAACTTTCTATATATAAGTTTTTTTATAAAAATCAAATAAATTTATTTTAAAATTTATAATAGTAAATACTTAATTAACTATGTGCTAATTATATGACTACTTTGGCATGCGGACGATGAGCAGATACTAGAAGATTATTTCGTCTCGACCCTAACAGAGGTTTGCGGCAAAGGGCTGGTACGGCCTTGTTTGGATAGGCCGAAATCACGGCCCACTCCTCGTGTGGGCCGGAATTTAATTGAAAATTCCAGCCGACAAACGTAGATTGGCTGTGACTAAAGCCCAACCAAAAGAAACCAAATTTCAGAACGAGCGTTTGTTTGCGTTTTAGATGGCATTGCGTCCAATCACACTGATTACCAACCAAACATGGTGTACATCAGAGGGGTAAATCAAGCCCTACATTAGCACATCCTCTCCTCAAGTCAAGAGAAGCTGTGTTCCTCCATGCAAACGTAGGCACGTAGCCTCTCTCGTTTCACATGTTGCATCTTATTATTGGGCATTTCAGACTGCACATAGCATTGTTTTGCTCTTACTGTTCTTCACTTCAAACTCTGGAGCATGCGGCAGGGGCGCCTCTTGTCTGCCGGGTGTTGTAAGAGCTGCATCCCAGGCACTTGTGTCCCAAGATATGGAATTGCACGTTTGCTGTCTTCCCACAATCGTTGCAAAGGATCCATATCTGACAGCCAAAATAACCAAAACAATTGTTCAGCGTATAGTTTACCTGGTTAACTGAAGAACCAAGGTAAACTGAATTTACATACCATCTTCTTCTGATAGATCGCTGGCATCGGTGATGCTGCAACCTGAGTGAAGAGTTATTTGGATGGTGTCTATGTATGTATATACACGGTCAGACTCAATGGATAAGCTGCCTAATGGGAGAAGGAAACTGCACCTCTTGATCAAGTTTTTGCCATGCATGGGACATGTCACAAGCAGACCTCAGGCAGACCGGGCATGAGAACCTGGTGAAATGGCACGGATTGGCACCATATTCAGTAATCAGTGGGGAGAGTCCATGATACATATATGCATCAGATAAGTCTTATCTGTGATTACTTACTGTTGATGGGATCTCAACTCATATAGGCATTCCAAATGAATCGTGTGTCCGCAGTGCAGTGCACTGATGTCTTTTGTCGAGTCAAATAAATACTGGGATAGAAGCACATAGGGGAATTTATTTTAGTAAATTAATAAAATTCAGTCGATCTTTTCTCTGAACAACAAATATTTACCTCAAAGCATACAGGGCAGTTGTGATGCATTGCTCTTTCCACACAATGATGGGAATCCTTCAGGACATAGCTATAGCAGCATCCTGATAACCACTATATATGTCAGTTCAAATCTTTACTAGCAACAGGAAATCCATTATCTAAGAAAAACAGGAAATCAGAAACTGATGAAATCAGTTGACCCTAAACATACCACATTTGTCACAGTGAAAGAAATTGTCTGCACCACCAGTTCTGTAAAAAGTGAAGATCAGATTTATCAAGAAAGGGCTCATATTTCAGTACTTTGTCACAGAGATGTAAATTTAGCACAACTTACCTACATATGCCGCATCCATCACAGTGAAATTGGTTCTTTGATAGCTGGAAGAAGAGGGAACGCCACACAAATTGGAGAAAAGAAAAGAAATACCACCGAAATAATACTCAAAATACTATTTAATTCCATTAAAAGCACAAGATTCTAATTTGTATGTGCTTACATCATCATCATAAAAGTTGCATTTTGTACAGAAATATTTACCCAGGCATGACCCGCAATTTGAACAATCCTGTTGTACCTAAAATCAGAAGGCAGACGATTTTCATGTGATGGGCACAGCCAAATCTGACAACACCTGATAGACACTATTCCTGCTTGTTATAGGCAACTTACATCCTGTTCTTTGTTGCAGAGAGAGCAGATAACCTGTGATGCCAAGGAAGGTAGAACAGTCTCTATAAGATCATTATATGGTGGAGGAGGCTCATTATGATTAAACAACCAAAAGTGGCAAAAGGGGAGATAGTGACTCGTATCCATATCTACAAGAGAACAGACTTTGCCCGTTTCAACCGTACAAACAGATTATGAAAATTGACAACGGCTATTGGTTTTCCTCGAGTTGTCTTCTCTACTACTTAATCAGTGCAGCTGTTTGTGGCGTGGTGACGTTTTTCACTGAGTTTAAAACTATAGTATATGGGCATATAGTGCGAATTTTTTGAGATAATGATCTAGTGTCAACATATTCAGATAATTATCTAGTGCGAACATGCAACCGAACAATCTCTACAGTATGAAATTGCACAGTTTATTTAGTCTTTGAGTAACTTCTGAGACACCTGTTAGTCAGGCATCAACAACATGAGTGTGTAGTCGATGGTGTTGTGCTGCGAACCATCCTGAGTTCTTGACTAACGGTGAAGCATGCCTATGATATTTCCTCCCATATGACTTTTTTTCTTTGTTGTATCATACCATTCTTAGCTTCATTACATACTTAACATGGAGGACGCAGCTATAGTGCTGCACGGACACAGTAAATAGCCAAAATATCAACAGAATCTGGCCAAGCGTTAATCCCAAGATGCCATCCAAAGATGCCACGTAGACTCGAAATGATGAGATGGAGAAGAGAAGAGAGGAAAGAGAGGAGTCACCCCTCATGCAAATGACAATCTCCAAGAGAGAGAAAAAGATAAGAGTAGAGGTGGTGTGTTGTATATGTTACCTCTTATTTAATGTGTAGTTTCTATGGATAAAATTAAAAAATTAAAGGTATCAACTTCCTATTTTATTAAACTTGCTCTAAATAGGTACATACTGGACTGGAAAAGCGTACAGTATCAGTCTGAGAAATTCAGGATAAAACTTAAGAAGAAGTAATTAATCATTTCCAAGAATATTGTGCAGCGCAAACTACTAGTATCATGTCCAACGACAGTTAGTATCAAATGCAGCAAAATATCCGATAAAGTAGTAGTGATAGTGATACGCTGGAAAGAGCAGCCAAAATACGGAGTAACAAGATAAGGAAACCGACCAGCTTGATTTCGTGTCGAGGGACCTCGTGGCGGTCGCTAATGCTGACCTCCAAGGAGTCCTGGAACAAAGTAAGCCGAACAATAAAGTTTTTCTCCTAGGCCAGAGACAATTCAGAACATGTAAAACTAATGGTCACAAAAACAGTGTGAAGTTCTGACTAATGGTCAGGGAAAAAACAGTGTGAAGTTCTGACCTTCACTTCGTTGTGGCAGTGCCTGCAATCGAAGATCTCACCGCAGCAGGGCGCCCTTATCTTACATTTCCTCCTGTAATGCACGCACCTGGCATATGGAAGAGGAAAAAAGAGGAGAAAAATGAATGATCAGTAACGATTTACGAGCAAAAAGATCCGCTGCACCTACTGGAACGAAGACATGATGAATGATGCTTACCCGTACTGCTCGATTGCCAAGTCCGTCTCCATTTCTCGCGGTTTTCCTCTTCCTCTACCCGATGATGCACTGTCTCAAGTCTCAGTTACTGTAGCTCTTAGCACCTGAAGAGAGACCAGAACAAAGAGGCAAATGAACTAAAATAATTCAAAACTTCTTGCTCTGCCTCTCTTCCCAGGTTTTCACCTCCTCTGCATCAGCTCGGCCATCTCGCCGCCGGCCACCAGCGACCAGACCACGAGACACCAAACAAAGCGGAAGGTAAAAAAGAATCTACTCCTGCCTCTCACCGTACTTAACGCCAAAGCCGAGACAGAACAAAAATACAGAGCCGCGTGGACGAGCCACATGGCACCGTCCCACGTAGTAGTAGTAGTACCTGCGTGCGACGAAGCACCGGCCAACCCGAGGATTGCGCGGCCACGGGAGGCTGCCGCCGCCGCCGCGGCAGCAGCAGCACGCGGCCGACACCGAGTCGCCCCCCGCGCGGCGTTTGCCAAGTGCCTCCTCTCCCCTCGCGGCGGGAGCCCGAGCGAGCACGCGCCTGCACCCACGGTTATATATTGTGCTCGGCGCGGAGCGCTTTAAAAGAAGAGGAAAATGAAGGGAGAGGTCGCGTAGCATTCGGTGGCGCTTGGTCTTTATGTGACGCAGTAAATAAAGTAGTCTGGCCGCGCGTCACGCCAATACGCCATCACCCCACCCGCGTGCGCTGCCCATCCTCCAAACCCGTCATCTCGTCTGACGACTTACGCCGTCTTGTGGATCGTCGTGAAAGCCGACCGGGCGCTCCACACACGCGACGCTTGATGTTGAGCTCATTGCAGCGTGAAAACTGAAGTGCTCGGTACATGGAAGAAGAGTGCCGTGCTGTAAATTTGTAGTCTACTCATGGTTGAAACTATTGGGGTCCGAGGTTGTTGGCAGATAGTGGATGTAGGAGTCCATCGTACAATCTGCTCGTCGATGCCTTTCAAAAGGGAAAAGAAAAGCTGGTCCTTAATCGCACTGATATGTCAAGTTCCTGTGCCTGCATGAATGCATTGTTTGCTGATGATCCGATCATCTTCAGGCATTGTTCATACCTGAATGATCTCGTACACCGGTACATGATGTCGGCCATCCTCTGTTCCCGTCGAGTTTTCTGACATTAGACGACAGCACACGCGATACTTCCTCTCGTGTTCTTGGCCAAAACAAAAACCTGAATTTCTATGGAGATCCACGCGAAAGCTGGTTTCCTGTCCAGAGAAGCAACTATTGCTTTCTCTGAGACGTGTGCGTCTTTCGTAAAGGCAGCTCCAACCATGCTCCAGAAAAACTAGTAAAAGAGGCTTCAGCTTGGCATTTCCCAAAGCCATTGCAAACCAACCATTCAAGAATCTACCGTCAGGCAGCATCTCCGGTCTGAGAATGAACGCATGCCATCCGAGCATTTGACCAACTAGAATGATCGTACCATTTGTTAATGCAGTTCTATGCAGATTGGCAGCGTGAAAGCAATGCTCTGCCTGCCTCGCACATCATTTCACCTTCTCTTTGTATGACGGGGCCGTCTGATCGTCTACCTGACGCCCATCAGTTTGACCGACCGGATCAAATAAAACGAGAACAAGAGCTCAAGAGAGCATAAATTCAGGTTCGAGTTGGTGCCGATGCTTGGTAAACAAGTGCTGCGAGTTGCAGGACGGCTTGCAGGTAACCGTCAGCTAGCTCGAAGGTGCAGTTCGTGTGATGTGGAACATTTTTATGGTGTTTTTTGCGATGTAATATTGGAAGTGCGTCATGTGCCTTGATTTTGTTTAATCTTGCAAGTGTGACTTGCAAGCTGCAATTAACTAAAAGGACTGGATGCGTCGTTTTCCATTGAACTGTATAGAGTAGTAGTACTGTTACTCTCTCCACTACACTATATACCTTTTTTAATCACTGTTGGCTCACAATCATGGTACTATCTTGACGAAGCAACTGCTCATTTTTAACCTTTGTTTTAATAATATATGAAATGGAAGATGGATAAGTCCGTTGAATTCCCTTCTTTGATCTCTCAACAATATTTGTTTTGAGTGAAGCAACATCTCTAGGAGACCATTAAGGAAACATCGGTAATTAATAGGATCACAGAATTCATAAAATGCTTTTGAGACAAGTAAAATACATTCTATGATATGCATTTGCTAACGTAGTGGTAAGGACGCATGCTTTTAGCTCATTGACCTGCATTTTGGTTCTCACCAAGTTTTTTTAGTTGTTAGTCATTTTCTAAATGCGTTCTATTAATTTCTTTGAAATTCTTATGAGACATGCTATTCAATTTTTGTGTTGCATTCAAACAACTCTTTTAAAATATTCATACATTTTTCACAGAGAAGGCCTAACAATTGATCCATATATTTTTCCAGGGCTTTCGTCTATTCTGCTCAAATAAGTTGCAATTAACATAATTTATGTTTAAGTGACATATTTTTATTAGATTTTTGTGAAAAATGTTGCTAATAATTGCGCCAGCTGTCGACGAGAAAAACATCTCCATTTCTGTCCATACGATCTCGAACGTCCATATTCCATCCAACGTTACTAGATACTAGTACTACTAGTTCAGCCGCCGGCTAGGTTTTCCCCCTACTTTGCTCTCCACAACGAAGCCGCCGTCACAAGCGTTTTCCTTTTCCTCTGCCGTCTCGACGCCGCGAGCCCAAACCTGAAACCCCTAACCTCGAGACACCGCCACACCGGAGAGCCTCCTCGCCGCAGATGGCAGTCCCCGGCCGCCGCAACGACCTCGTGGACGACGACGGGATCGACGAGGAGTTCAGCGGCCCCTCCGACGAGGAGGAGCCACTGCCTCACCACCTCTTCACCCTCGCCGACGCCGCCCAGTCCGGCAACGTCGATGCCCTCCGTACCGCGCTCGGTACCGGCTTAACCCTGTGCCCTCTCTCCCGATCCTCGAATATTTGCTAGGGTTTTGTAGGCAACCCCAGCAGTTGCAACTCTGTAAAAAGAAATCGTTTGATTGGATTAGGGTACGCATGTGTTGGATAGATTGGTATTGGTCCTCACTTGTGCAGTGTAATTCTGGATTTTCCCTTCCGTGATGTGGATCAGCTTGTGTAGTTGTTTGCTACCTGAACCTTCCTATTGTGAACTTTGTTCTGGATGTTTCTGGTTTATGGATTTGAGTCGTTTCTACAGAGGCCCTCTGTGATGCAAAAACAGTAGCCACTTGAAACAGTTGTGAGTCATCATCTTTAAGGAACATGGGCACTTGAATTTGAGTACAACTCTGTGTGCAGGCACTTGAATTTGAATACGAGTCTGTGCATAAGGACTAGATGGAGACATGCTTTTGCAAAATAAAAAATAAGGCTAATTATATATTTTTTAGTCGAAATCTACAATACCATTTTGTAGGAAAACGCAGTAAACTGGTGACTAAAGGTAGCACCTAACCATGCACTTTGTGATATATGTAATTGGTGTGTGTCTAGTTCTCTGCATTTGATCTAAATTTAGCTTGGGTTTTATGTGTTGTGCTGAGGAAGTGATGGGATAATGTTAGTCACAGGAATCTTTTATTATTACAGTAAAAACAGGTTTTTATTTTTTGGTTTGAAAACAGTGCAACATAATCTCTTTTGAGAAGCCACCACAACGCCAAATGCTTCTTTGCTCAATCCATGAAATTTGGTCACGGGTGGCTCATGAAATTTGTAGGGACAACACTAGTTTGTGAATCTATGACCTTGTTACCTTTTCACCTGCATGCTATATTTTTGCTTGGTTGACATGTTATTTGCATCTCCATGAACCTATTAACCTTCAATGGATGGCTTTATGCCTTTATTTCAACACCAATTTGTGTTTAACTTGAATTTCTGTGATGATGTAATCTATGTTCTTCAGTCGTGTATTCAGAACAGTGAACTTTCATGCATATGTATGTTCTCCTGGTTAATATTTTTTTAAAAAAAATTGATTCATCTGTTTTTGTTTGAAACTTATCAAGTTCAAGAGTAGTTGTTTTTTCCCCATTAATTTTCATGGAACCTGAACTGAAACAAAGCACTTACTATTTATTGGGTAGAATTGAGTTCGGATACTGTTCTAATGCTTCATATTATCCATTCTTTTCTAGTGACGGCTTTAAGAAATTCTGTTTTTCCCCCATTAACTTTCACGGTAGCTTGACTGAAACAAAGCACTTACTATTGATTGGGTACAATTGAGTTCAGACTTCAGGTACTGTTGCCAATGCTTTGAATCTTCCATTCTTTTCTAGTGATGGCTTTAAGAAATCCTGTCCTTCTAGCATTCTTAACACAATGCTGTAAGCCTGTAATGGTTACATATGTGCGATGCTTTCACCTTGCTAATTGTCTGTGTGTTGCGAGCAATCCATTATGTTTTTCAAAACTTCGTAGTAAAAATGATTCCATGCTTAAGGTATTCCATTCTTTTTTCTGTTGGTGCATTGAACAAATACTTGCAAGTGGAAGCTGCCATTGGGAAAAGCATTTGTACATAGATGATAGCTGTAGGTGGAGATCTTTCCTTAAATTCTATCGATATGTGTATGCAGATAGTTTTGATGGCAAGATTGATGATCCAATTGAAGATGGTGATACTCTGCTTCACATAGCATGCTTATATGGCCATCTACCTTGTGTGAAGGTTCACACTGTTATCTTGAATTATTTTTGCTCTGCTTTTGGTTGCATCTAACTATGGTTATCTTATCAGCTACTGTTGGAACGTGGAGCTAGCATGGAATGCAAAGATGAAGAAGGAGCAATACCTCTTCATGATGCTTGTGCTGGAGGTATGCATGTTTAATATGCATTGAGCTCTGGCTGTTCTTGTCCCTTTTGCTGGCAGTTTATATGTGTAGTTCATGTATTGAAACTTTTCATACAGGCTTTACTGAGATAGTCCGGCACATTCTGAATTTTGCTCTGAATAGTGATGGCTGCGTAACAAGAATGCTCAACACTGTTGATTCTGAAGGCGACACTGTAAAGTTTCTTAAGCTTTCAGTATTACATGAACCTTTTTTTTTCAGCTAAATGCTATCTGGATGATGTATAATTTTCTCCAATTGCTCCGTGTAGCCACTCCATCATGCTGCCAGAGGGGAACATCTGGAAGTTGTGAAGCTCTTGCTTGAATCTGGGGCATGTCCCAAGAAGGAGAATACTTATGGCCAGGCCCCTGCCGAGATGGCTGATGAAGGCACGGAAGTCCGGAACCTGTTAACTAAAAAGCAAACTGAGGCCAGCACACATGTGAGCAATTAATTGACGTATGTCAATCCTTAGTTGAAATCGGTAAAATGAGTTACTGTCGACCTGATATCTGTAGCCATTGGAACTATGTGGTGGTATGCGGGGAACATAGGCAAACCATCCCACACCAGCTTTTTGTTTTGTACTGTTGGCTTGTTGCACAATACAAAAGGTAAAACCGGACTCCTGCCATTCGCTTCTATCTTTCGCATGTTTGTGCTTGCTTGATGTCTAGCAAGATTTTTGAAGAACTATTTCTTCCATAGTTCCATGACAACATGGGATTATTGATTGGTACGTATCCTGCCAGGATAGCACAGGACGCTATCATCCTCATCCATGCAGTATCCGACCGTAAAATATCATATCCTCTTGATATTTTTTTTTTTTTGGTTTTCTGGGATACAAGAACTTTTACATCGTGAAGAATGCCATAAATGGTACAAATCTCACCCAGTTCTCAGGGTTGATACTCGAGGCTACAGTAGGCTGTACTGTGTGAAAAACGCATATCATAAACCTTGTCCATCTAGATATTTTGATCTGCAATGTGCCGATTTATGGATGTAAGAAATATTTATAAATTCAATACGATTAATTCATTCAGAAAATTTGACTATTTAAATCGAGAGTGGCTCGTGCGAGTCGTCCATGCACCTAGTCCGAGTTGTTCAGGGTTTTTCTTATTATTAGTGAGGTTACCGTTATCGGATCATATCACTGTTATCGTGTGGTTATCGTAAGATTACCGTCAGGGTTTTTCTTATCATTTTTTAGTGGGATTATCGTTACCGGACGATATCACTGTTATCACGTGGTTATCATAAGATTATTGTGAAAAACTGTAAGATTTTAAAAACTAAGAAAATTACCGCATAGGATACGATAACCACGGAAAACTGTGAGAAGCTGAGAAGATTACCTCACAGGATAACCGTGAGGTTATCGTGCGACTACCCCGTTCGACCGATATAAGCGAACAGCCCATCTGGCCATCTCTTGTTTTGATTTCGATCGCCGATCTGCCACTCTCCCAACCACGACGATGGCGGCGGTGCAGCGCCTTCCCCTCCCGCCCGCCCCTTAATCGCGCCACAGTCCCCCTCCTCCACGGCCGCGACCGCCATCACGCCCGCCATTGCCGCGCCCTCCTCGCGCGACATGTTGTTGGCGGAGTGTTGCGATCCACCTTGTAGCATTTCCATTCGTATCTCAAAGTTTTAACAGTTGAGCATAAACTTCGCTTATCGAGATGGGATCTGTGTGGGACGCAATGGAGGAGACTACAAGGTTGTAGTCGAAGTCTAGTCCGGCGAGGATATATCCCACCAGCTCGTCGTTGTCGAGGGCCCTTCCGGCGGAAGTGACTTCATCTTGGCCATGTAGTTTGCAACACTTTTGTTGCCCTTCGTGGTGGTAGAGAGTGCATTCGCGTGTTAATCACGCGCGCCCGTGACTGCGACGCAAAGATGGCTTCGATGGCCTCCTAGACGTCGGAGGCCGTGTGCAGCGTCGCCACTTGGGTCAGAATCTCCCGTGAGAGAGATGTAAGCAAGTAACTCAGAACTTGTTGTTCCTGCGCCACCCACTGAATGTACTCAGAACTTGTTAGTCACCTTTTCGGTGACATCGTCTTTGTCTTTGCTGCTAACGATGATCGTCACGGCAGGTGCTGGAGTTGATCCGTCTAGGAAGCCGGCCATTTGGGTGCCGCGCAGGGTCGCAAGGACCTGCACCTTCCAGAGTACGTGATTGGATTTCGTCAGTTTCTCAGTCACGGCTTGGCCATGGAGCGCCGGTGAGGAGACTGAGGATGACGACACCGTGCGGTGCAAGAAGTGGAGGGTAGGGCTCTGATACCATGTAAACTTTGGTGGAAGTGATGCGGGTCTTCTCCGCTCGCGTATGTATTTATATGGGTAGAAACAGTCTCTACCGTGGTATATACATTGGGTGTTGTTATACTGTTACAAAAGATAAGAAGATTAGATACATTATCAGATAAGAAGATAAGAACTACAACTATCTATCCGAATACTACTGAGTTTTAGTATTTAAAATGGTTCGTGTGGATGTTCATCTTACGCTTTGTTACCGTTCATTTTGCGACATACGAATACCTACAATGCCAGATGGGCTCATAGGTGTCAATAGATAAAAGAGAGCAAGGCTACAAGGATTAGTTAGAT
Organism: Oryza meyeriana var. granulata; assembly: GCA_003991445.1. Classification (NCBI taxonomy): domain Eukaryota; kingdom Viridiplantae; phylum Streptophyta; class Magnoliopsida; order Poales; family Poaceae; genus Oryza; species Oryza meyeriana. Next base: position 165,070 of record RYFJ01002064.1, read on the forward strand.
AAATCATGTGGGCGACTAAAGCGAGATCTAACAGTGCTCATGGGCGTCGGTAACTGAACGATCAATTTATCCATTTGGGACCACTGAAAAACTACCTAAGCAGATGCGAGTGGCACTATTTTCAGGTTCAGTTACATCATTCGCAGACATTGGGGATAGTCCAGAACAAACAAACTTCGCTTCTTTTAGTTTTTTGACTGTGCTGAAACTTGTTGCTTTACAGTACAGTATTTTGTATTGTTGCTGTACTAATTCTCCACATCACTTTTTACAGTTCAACTGAAACTCTGCTAGTTTCTGCAAGCCTGATGAGTCAAACAGGCAGCACCACCTGGCCGGCTGGCCCTTTACTTCCTTTTGCCGTTTGCTGAACTCCCCAACCCAACAGTGGAGAAACGACGGGCTCACGGGCGTGGTTCCTGCCAATCTGCCACGCGTGCGGAGCTCGACCATGGAGGCACGAGCTGCTTCAAGGCGGAGAGGTTGTGGACCATGGCGGCCGGCGCGAAGAAGTGAAGCTGTCTGCCCCCTGGCCGGCCGGCTCGAACCTTCCATCTCCCACAGTCCCACCCGTGACGCCGTGACGTTGACCGGCGATCGCGCCTGCTCCCTCCGTCACAAAAAAAAACCAACCAAATCGGCCGCGTTCGCCGGGCCAACTGAAAATACGCGTATCGTATTGGTCGCTTTGGTTTGGTGTAGACGCTATCTTCCACGTGATGTGCCCATATTGCACTATCGCCCCCAACTAATTTCCAATATACTGAGCCTCACGCCATTGCTGCGCATGCCCAAGTCAAACACGTATTAGTAATACAGAGAAAGAAACAGGACTGAAATGCAATTTCGCGACGTATGCTTTTGTGTTGGTCTAAGTACTGTTTACGGTAGCTTAAATTGACTTATAAGTCATGTATAAAACGAAAAATATTATTAGTGTATGATTAATTAATTATTAGTTATTATAAACTTAAAAATAGATTTATTTATTTATTTATCAAAATACATTTCTATATAGAATTTTTTTTAAAAAATTCTTTTTACATTTTAAAAACCGTGCTTAAGAAAATAAGATAATAAATTTAAGTCAAAAGCTCCAGACAAAGCTGCGTAGTAGTTTTTACTTTTGACCGCCGCATGCACACTTCCCATCCCGGGAAAAGTCCAAGCAAATGCACACGCGGAACAAAAAAGCAACTCGGTCCTACCCAGCAGTGAAACCGGGCCCGCATGTCAGTGGATTTACCTACGAGAACATTAATGCCAGGTGGGACCCATGTGCCTGCCCCCGCCGACCACGTGCCGCCCTTTCACAGTAGCCTTTCCGTCGGACTCTAATGTTTTTTTCCAGTTTTTTCATGGACTTTTTTATTTTTTATATATTTTAATTTTTTATTTTGTTTTAATCATTTATTATTCTATATACGATCTCTTCCTCTTCTCTTCCCCTTGTGTTGGGTTTGATCCTTGGCATTCAACCACAACACAAGGCGAAGCCTACGAATTCCAATTCCCACTTGTTTTGGTCTCGTTCGTGCATGGAACTCTCCGGCGAGCCCGCCTCGCCGCCGCCGGAGCCGCCCGGGCAGCCGGAAGAGGAGCGGTCGCCGCGGGGGCTGGAGTTGTTCGAGGATGCAGTGGAGGGGTCGTCGACTGCCACGGAGTCGCCAGTGGCACGGCCCGGGGTCGAGGCCACCGAGTCCTCTTCGCCATCAGCGTCGAGACCGCTGTCCGGTGACGAGCCGGCGGCCGCAGTCGCAGAGGAAGTGGAAACCTACGAGTCAGCGTCGGGGCTTTTGGGGACGGGCGGGGATGAGGCGCCGTCGGTTTCTGAACCGCGAGAGGAGCCGGGAAGGGTGGATACGGGAAGTGCCGTGTCGCTGTCGGTTTTGCGATCGGAGCAGCGTGCGAGGGGAGCGGAGGAGCAGGAGAATTCCATGGCCGCCCCGTCGGAGGCAGGTTTGCCAGCGAGGGAGGAGACGAAGTCGAGGATCTCTTCGGCGCCGTCGTCGCCAGTGCTATCGGGCACGTCGACCTCGTCGTCGCCGCTGTCACAGGTCAAGCAGCAGGTGCGGCACGTGCGCACCGGCAGCTTCCAGCGGTTCCGGCAGCAGATGCAGCGCGCGTGGAAATGGGGGCCAATTGGAAGCACCGAGAGGAGCCCCAGGGAGCAGTTGCTGCGGACAACAGTGAACATTGAGGCTATGGCGAATCAGAAGCGGCAGTGGTATCAAATCCACTCCAAGTCGCGGGTATAAAACTCTCCTGATTAGTTCAGTCCTGCTTATGATACTCGTGCATTTTATTTGCAACTTCTGCTTAGGGGCGACTCAAAACTTTCAATGGATAACTGAGAACAAAAGCGCTAAATCAATCTAATAGCTTTATTCTTTGAGGTCCAGTGGAAATGTGCAGGTTCACACAATCAGATAGAAAACAACATTAGACAGAGTGCAAGGGTTCATTGTTTGCTCTAAAACTTCAATCTCCACCTATTTCATTGTTTGCTGTAGGCATTTCCAGTTCAAGAAAAATGAACAAATCACTATACTGCAAGGGTGCAGTGTGATATTTTCATGCTTTTAGCAAAGCAGTTGATGCATTCCGATGTTTTCATGAGTCATAACCTGGTGAACTTGGTATTCTTTGAGAGTTTGATCACCAGAGTTGCCAAATTCAAGCACCATAGTACCTCTAATAGCTTGATTTACAAGTATCAAATATGTCCCAAGTACAAAAGTACTTCCCTAGAGCCACAGGGATCTACCTTTTGTATTGCAGTGTCCTTGTTTAGTTTCTGTTGCATTTGTGAACTTTCCCTTGTTACTCAGCTGTCTATTTACCTTTTTTGCAGGACCAGAAGCAATATAAGGAACCAACAACACTCTTTGAACATTTTTTCGTAGTCGGACTTCATTCTTATGCAAATGTTGGAGTCATTGAGGATGCGTTTGCAAAGAAGAAAGCTTGGGAATCTAATGTTGCACATTCGGAGATTGTAGATCTTAGAAAAATTCAGTATCATGGACTTATACCAACCATGGAACCACAGGTATGCTTCTTTGAAAAATATATGGAATTCTTCTGCTTGTGTATATAACTCTAGTTTCATGGACCCTGGAAGCTTCTACCTTGTTTATACTAGGAGGGACATCCAAAGTTCTGTCCTGATTTATACTGTTGGGCTTGGCCTCTAGACTGTAGCCTCACTTACTGCTTTTGAGAATACTATATCTCCATTTATTATCCTTTATCTTTATTAAAATATGATCAAAGAGCAATTTACTTGCAGATTCTTTTCAAGTATCCACCTGGAACAAAAACGGAAATTAGGGAGAGTGATTTGCCCTCATTCTGTTTTCCTGAGGGTGTAAAGGTTAGCTAAATTAGATTTCTTGCTGAATTTATACTGCAGGTATTTTTTTTAATAAAATTGCCGTTTGATTTTCTTAGTTGAGTAGAACTGTCTCTAATGTGACAAATTTTACTGCTGGCGTATGATGTTTTCTAAATCATTCAAATTTGAGTGAAGACATCTATCATTCATGTGGATGTTTGAGATTTTAGTCCATCGGTTGTAAGACTGTTTGCTTTCAAGAAAAGCAGGGTTGTGAAGCCTTTGATCTAAAAAAAAAATAGTTCCATCGGTTGGATTTTTTTTGTTTTGTTTTGTTGAACAGATCAATTGGTTGGATTGGTATCTTGTGTCTGCAAAAATTCTTTAGTGTTATACCTGCATGATGATTAGCTAGCCTTATTTGGGGAAAAAGGTCTGAAAGAAAGATTCAGTTAAGGTAACATGAAGTTGCTTGTTGGACTTCTTTCCCAGAACCTGAGGAATGTATAACAATACTTGTTAGTGTTAGTGGTACACACTTCTTTTTGGCATAATAATGCTTTTCCCTTTTCTAACAAGTGCTATTAACAAATGATTATCTCAACTTGTTTACTTGCTGATACTTTTTATAGTCCTGGGACTTGATTCTTTTCATCTGACACTGGCTAAAAATTTAACTAAATTGTTTTAATAATTTTTTGTGGATATTTGGAGTATTAAGTAGCATTAGGTATTGCAAATGCTAACCAACCGAATTTTTTTTCTTTCCTTTCATTTTCCCTACTATTCTTATTGGGATACGTTCAGCTGCAAATACATTGATTACTTCTTAATTCAAATTTCCAGGCTCGCTTAATAGAGAGGACTCCATCTATGAGTGATCTGAATGAAGTGGTATTTGGGCAGGTGAGAACTAGTTGTAGCAGGATTTGGGAAATCTCCTGGTATTTGCCGTTGACTGTTTTACTAGTCTGTAAAATAAAAGATAAAACAAACGGTTGTTTAAAAATTTTTTAAAAATTTTGCTGGTCAATGGATAGTCTGGGGACAGTTGTCATATCTCCATTGGAAATGTAAATTCTAAACACTCTTGTGGAGATTGCATTGCTATTTCCTATCTACTTCCCCTTCTCTCATACTTGACTTTAATGTGCTTTGTTTCGAAGCATTTCATCTTGCTAACGTGTATAAAAAAATTTATATAGGAACATCTGTGTCGAGATGACCTATCTTTTATTTTCTCCATGAAGGTTTGTTCATCTATTCTCCGTTTTAATACTCCTGGATGTTAGCATTCAGATATGTATCTATTACCCTTCTTATTGTTGATTGTTGTTCACAACGCCAGGTATCAGATAATGCACCGCTATATGGTGTTTGTCTGCATGTCCAGGAAATAGTTCAGAGAGCACCGGGTATACTAGGCATGGTTTCACCACTAAACCCTACTTCTTACAAACCAAGTAGTTTCTTGGTTTCTGCACCACGTTGTTACTGTTTACTCACAAAAGTACCCTTTTTTGAGCTGCATTATGAGATGTTAAACAGGTATGTTATCTTTACCAAGTTTCAAGATTGCTTTGATTTATCTGGTCTAATAACAATATGTTCTGTATAATATGCATAGTATGTACTTCCTCAATTCTCGTTTAACCAAGTGAGCATATGGTGTCATTTATATGAACAGCATAATTGCTCAGGAGAGGCTTGACAGGATAACACAGTTTGCTAGTGAAATTGCTCTGGCAGAACCAGTCCCCTGTTCCGTGAAGGAGCAAAGTCAAGTAAATGGGGATTTTGAATCCTCAAATGGACTTTCTTACAATGACTGGACAGAATATGCTGTACCTGTCAACAGTATATCAGGTCTTGTCTCTTCATCAGGACTTCCGTCAGAGGGAGACATTCCTTCGTATTTATTCAGGAGTTGGGAGCCTAATTCTCCTGACAGTATATCGGCTAGTGAGACTTCAGATTCTAGTTATGTAAGAGAACTCGAGAAGGAAGGCAGGCATAGTTTCCAACAATATGAAGACTGTATATCAGAGAACTTGGAATCCTGTTGTGATAGCTTTGGAAGAGCTAGTTATACTTACGAGAATGGACATACTTCCCCAGATCTTCTGTCCTCACATTCACCTATCTCCAGAAGAATTGAGCGTGCACAGAGCATGGAGTCTTTACACAGGTAACCCTCATAATTAGAAGAAAAAAGCAGATATTTTCTGCAGTTGTGAAGTGCAAATTATGGTAATCAGATCTGCTCGATGTTGTCTGAAATCATGGGGTCTTTCATATGAAATTACTATATTATGTTGGAATGCATATCTTTTTGAACTGTGATATATCTAGTATTTTAATGCTATTCACCTTACTAAGTATGTTTGTGGTCATTAAGTATGTATATGGTTTCTGACAGTTCAGTGAAAGGTGCTGGGTCAGATGAAGAAGAAGAAGTAAGTGTGAAGCATCAAATAGTTGTTGATGATGAAAAAGTTATGGGATGGGCTAAGGTTTGTCTGATATATTCAAGCTCCACAAAAACCATCTGTTGGCCCTTGTTCTAATCATAGACATAATTTTGTATTTTAGGCACACAACAATGAACCTCTACAGATTGTTTGTGGCTACCATGCTCTTGCTCTGCCACCTCATGGTGGTGAACTTGTTTTCCACCCCCTTGAATATCTGCAACCTGTTAAATACACCCGGCCTGGATTATCGTCATTGGGGTTAGGAGACACAAATTTGGACAATGGTTTGACTTCGATAGAAAAAAATGAGGTGACTGTGATCTTTACAGATCTGTTTTGTAGTACTGTGCCCCAGCTTCCCTAACAACAAAATTTTATTATTAGGTCAATGCCCGTTTGGCGGCTGCAGAAGAAGCTATTGCATTATCGATATGGACTACTGCTACAATTTGTCGTGCTTTGTCTCTTGAAAGTGTATGTTGTACTCTCTGTTCTAAGTTCTACCTATGCAGTTCTATTTGTCTGTGCTTGTATTCCCCGGTTCCCCCATTTTTAAGACTAGCCATCTTGTAGCAGGGTAAGCTTGTAGTAGTAGGGATAATAATGAAGTTGTATCTCTGTTAAAATTTTCTTTTCTGCAGCCTTCATTAGCCAGCTCAGTGCGCATAAAATCACTAATTGTTTTCACTGTAGGTGCTACTATTATTTGCTGGGGTTCTGTTGGAGAAGCAGATTGTGGTAATGTGCCCAAATCTGGTATGGTTAGCTTGAGCTTTGTAACTATATGCCCTGGTTTCTTATGTTTGTTCCTGCTGATTCCAGCACCTTCCTTAAATGCTTAACTGCAGGGTGTACTGTCAGCAATTGTTCTGTCAATTATACCAATGATAAGACCATTCCAGTGGCAAAGTTTATTGCTTCCTGTAAGTTCCATCATTTCCTGTAAGTTTTAAGTTTTTCTTCAACTCTATACTTTTTTAATACCATATTGGTAATTTCAGTTTTGTTTGAGTGGGGGAGCCTGCATGACTGATTCTGCCTCTTTTTGGCGGCTCAGTATTGCTCCTTCTTTCTCATGTTTATCATACCTTGTTATTTGCTGTATGGAGGATCCATCTTCTTTGTAACTAAATAACTTCTATTAACTACTGAAAAGATCAAATCGCACTTTGATGGCTGAAATAGAAACTAGTATGAATAAGGTATGGTCTTTGTAGAGTTGGTTGGTATTTTGACGAAACTAGGGCTGTTCAACCTAGTTTCGATGTACTCGCATCGACTCACTGTGCTCCTAAGCCACAGTGTACAATTTTCTAGTAAAAAAATGGAAGTGTGAGTTATGCAGCTTTGAATGTGGTGCATGAAATGTTCGTGCGTAAGAGCAGTATTTTAACTGTTGGATTGTCTTTTGTCTATTTGCACTTGTTGTCCAACCGTAGGCATTTGCTTTCTCCAAAACAGATATATTCATGTCTAGACATGCTTTGAACATTGGACTAAAAGTCTAAAAGAGTGTGATAGATCTGTAGCTCATTTATATGCGTCCCGTTCCTATTCTGCTCTGAGGTACAAACTGCTGCTTTTCAGGTTCTGCCGAGAAAATTGGTTGATTTTCTTGATGCTCCCGTCCCTTTCATTGTAAGTTCTGAATGTTCTTTAAAGCTCACTTGTTGGTCATGCTCTTTCATGGAGTCATCACTGACCGCAATTGCCAATCCGTGCATAATCTAAATCTTAACTGTGTTCTAATTGACATATTATCTGATAGATTATATCTCCTACAGGCTGGTGTCCAACATAAACCCTCTGATATTAAGATGAAAGAATCAAGTATTGTCAGAATCAATGTAGAGAAAGATCAGGCAAGTGGGTCATGTTTTCCTATAATTTAAACTATCTTGGGAATGGATACTTAAATAACTTTTTTTTTTCAAAAGTGAATAATTTAGTTCTTGCTCTATGCCTAGCTGGCATGCTTAAATAACTTTTTTGTCAAAAGTGAACAAGATTAATAGTAGCAGCTAGTAAGTGGGAATTGATTTTACCCACTAGTGCCATTTCACTAAACCCAAACAAGAATCTCTAATTTCATACACATGTTGATTATCAAAGAACAAAAATTTCTTTATGGGTCTATGAGACCAGAGTATGAAGGTTTATACTACCAGGGTACATACTATGTATACTGTTGAATCATGGAACTCCTGGCCTGATCATGTCAATTTTGTGATATTTTATTGGTGCAAGCAAGCATATGTGTTGCTGTTATTGCAGGAAAAGGTTCATAGCCACTAACTATTAGCAACTTTACTGAAAATACGCAGGTGAAGGCATGCTCATTACCTCAACTTCCAGGTTTCAAAGAGCTTGTTTCTGATCTCAGTCCAATTCATGCTAGACTTTCATGTGAGAATGCTTTGGCTAAGAGACATCCAATTTACAAATGCAATGAAGTTCAGGTAGTAATATTATTTCTAATATGTGGAATGGGGATCTATCCTCTTTGGTGCCCATTCACTTGGAATTTTTTTTCCTTTGCAGATCTTGATCATGTAAAACTTTGTTGATCCTTCATGTTAGATTTTAGAGGACAAACAATGGCTCAAAATATTTCCCATGTATTACAACTAGTTTGGATATCATTGCAGGCTGAGGCAGCTTGGCACTTTTTGAACATCATGAGATCCTACTTGGAATCACTTTGTTCTGACTTGCGCTCCCATACCATTACCAATGTACAGTCGAATAATGACAGGGTTAGCAATATGAACACTGTAGTTTGCACTTTAAATATTGAAAAAGCATAAATCCATGAATTCTATTTGTTCGATTTTATCAGGTTTCGTTGCTTCTGAAAGACAGTTTTATCGATTCATTCCCCTCAAAGGACCGACCATTTGTAAAGGTACTTATCTGTTGAGTTCTTAAACATTGGAATCCAAGTTGTTCATGGACCCTTGGGATGGTAATTCTGTAGTATACTACATTAGAGGCATGCCAATCTTTCTCCACACTGTAGGTTCTGTTGATATGAGAGAGCTTTTAAAAGACGTAAATATTGTGTGCATTTTTAACTCCTTGCTATTCCTTGACCTAGATCATTGCTAAAAGAAAACCTAGGTCATTGGCCTAGTTTTTTTTTTCTTGAATCAGAAGGGTGGAGGGAGTATGATAAGTATCAATACATAAACAGGCCTTGGTATACAGAATTTTCTTAATGAAATGAAACTTGTAAGGATGCTAGTGCTGTATTATGTATGTTTTTCATCTAATCATCTTTCCTTCACTTTTATGTTAGTGTTATGTATCACCATCGTGCCATGCAAATTCTCATGACTTCACTGTTTTGCAGCTTTTTGTGGAGACGCAGATGTTCTCTGTTCTATCAGATTCTCGACTTTCCACGTTTGAAAATGAACTTACATAAAAAGGTTTGCTCCAGCCAGAGATCAAAGCATTCAACATTCCAGGTTTGTGGTAACAATTTCTTCTGGTGCATATCTTGTCACTTGAACTAACGGGCATTGGGAAGATAAGGCGGTCCGACCAAGAATTGAGGGTTAGACTGCGCAGGCCCCAGAAGTTTCCATTCAATGCTGGAGCTTAGGAAGAATGAATCGGACAGCCTGGGTATGAAAAATGTGATGCAGTCCAGTCTTTTAAATGGGATGCACCTGTCCGTTGGGAGGTATATAGGGGATGGAAAAGAAATGTTTCGATACAGTTGGGTTTTTTGTTCCTTGTCTTCTTTTTGTTATACAAATGTGAGCCAATATAGTGAAAACTGAAAAGAACCCTGTAAATAAAATGAGCTTGTTCATTGTAGTGCCTATATCCCTTTTTACCGTTTTGAGTTCCATGTGCACAAGAAAGCAAAAGTCATGGTACTGTTTCCAGCATACTTAACAGTTTCCTGTGAGCTATCATAATTCATTAGTCCATTGATCATATGTCTAGCAGCAAGTATTACTGACCTATCCAACTTCTCGGCAAAATTTGTTGGAAGGGTTCTTGTAAATATTTCATGCCATCGTAAGTTTGTATTAATAACATTGACCACATTAAAAGGTATGGACGCATGGTGTGCTCCATAGAGTAATACATCATCTCAGCTTTGCAAAAACCGTAACTCAATAAGCTCTTCAACAGGCAGTGGCCAATCGCAACTCACAGGTTCACAACAGCGGCGTGATCACGTGACAAAAATTGCACATCGTTGGAGCAGAAATCAGCTAGCTTGGTGATCACCAAGGATGAGTAGTCTTAGAGCCGATCACAAACGCGGCATGACTCGAGTATGAACTGCATGCGTCAGGCATCGCCAAAGAGGACAGCCTGGTGATCATTGGAGCATGACGACGTGTGGAAGCAAAACACCCGTTTCGCTCTATCTTGAGGCTAGCTGTTCACGTCCAAACCTCAGGGCAGCAGGTGCTCCTCCCCTCCATTGCCACAGGCAGCAACCTCCTCTCCTAACAAGAAAAAAGGAAGACACGCAGATTCCCATCTCTGAGCCCCAAAAACAGTGTCTTCCATGCACGCAAGAAACCAACGTGCGTTTCATTGCCGCTTCCCATTTGCTGGGATTATTATCCAGTAGCGCACACCCGTACATCGTACAAATCCACCGTACGTTGCATGGTTGCATTTGCATTCGAAGCCTATACATACCATGCGCGCGCTAGCCAATGCAGCGCACACGCAGCAGTAAGCCAGTGACCAAATTTGCAGAGATGGATCGCCGCGCTAGCATGTCTGGCCGGAGCGTCCGCGTCCAAATCCCGGATCAGCTGCCGACGCTGTTCGAGCCGCAGAAGGCCATAATGACGCCGCACATCCGCGCGAGCGTGGACGACGAGGACGACGACGCGGCGCCGCCGGAGCGACGGCTCACGGTGCTGGCACTCCAGCTCGCCGTGCTCGAGAAGGCGGCGAGCCGGCTCGGGACTCTGGGGTTCATCTGGGCGACGGTGGTGCTGCTCGGCGGCTTCGCCATCACGCTCGGGCGCACCGACTTCTGGTGCATCACCACGCTGCTGCTGGTGGAGGGCGCACGCATCTTGGGCCGCAGCCACGAGCTGGAGTGGCAGCACGAGGCGACGTGGCGGCCGCCGGTGTCGTGGGCGATCGGCCGCGTCTTCTATTGGATGCAGCTGCTGTCCGCGTCGGCGTGCGTCGCGCTCTCGCTCGTCCGCCTCGTCCACCAGCGCTACGGCGGCAGCGCCGACGCGCGGACCAACCGGAGCTCAGCGCTCGACATCTTCTACGGCCTCGCGCTCGCCGAGGCGTTGCTGTTCCTCGTCGAGAAGACGCTGTGGCAGTGGCGAGTGGGGCACCGCCGCCTGCTCGAGCGCGTCGCCAAGGAGTGCCACCTCGCCACCGCGTGCGGCGCGGTGGCCGTCCGCCGCTTCTTCTACGACTCCTACTCCCGCTGCCTCAACGGCAGCATCTTCGACGGCCTGCATATGGACCTCGTGTCCTACGCCGACGACCTGCTCACCGCCGGCTCCCACGACGAGCAGCGCCTCGGCGCTTCCGTCCTCGTCGCGCTCGCCGAGTCCGACCGCTTCGCCGACTCCACGCTGCGCAGGATTGGCACGTCGGCGCCGGCCACCGAGCGGCTCATCGAGATGCTCAGCTGGAAGAACTTGTCGGAGAAGGGCGTCCGCCGATCGGCCGCGGTGGTCGTGTCCATGCTCACCGAGGGGAAGCTCAATGCGCTCCGCGTCACCGGCATCCCCGGCGCCATCGAGTCCGTCGCGTCGTTGCTGTACGCCGACCTCGACGAGCTCAACCTCCTCGGCCTCTCCATCCTCAACAAGCTGGCGCACGACCACGACATCTGCGACAAGATCGGCAAGACGAAGGGACTCCTCGACAAGATCATCTCCTACTCGAGCATTGCCAGTGCACCAGCGGCGACTGCGCCGCCCACCGACACGAGGCTCATGGCGGTGAAGCAGTCGCTCCGCGTGGTGAAGAGGCTGGCCAGCACGACGGGCACCACCGGGAAGATTCTCCGGCGGGAGCTCTCCGACATCGTGTTCACGGTGAGCAACGTCAGGGATGTGCTGCAGCAGCGCGACGGGAAGGCCCGGACCGAGCTGCACCAGCTGGCGATCGAGATCCTGACGAGCCTCGCCATGGACGAGGAGGCGAGGGAGATGATCGGCAGGACGGGGGGCGTGGTGAGCGAGCTGGTGGCAATGTTCTTGCCGACAACGGAGACGGTCGGAGACCGGTCGACCGACGCTGTCCGGATGGAGGCCGGCGAGGCGCTGGCGATGCTGGCCCTCGACAGCAGGAGGAACTGCGGCGCGATCATAAGGGCTTGCAGCGGAAGAGTCGAGAGGTTCGTCGAGGCCCTGAGCGACCCCGTCGTCATCGTCGGCGCCGCGAGGATCCTCCGCAACCTGTGCACGTTCGCCGGCGGCGAGTGGCAGCTTCCTCTGAGAGGAGTCGCCGCCGGCGCCACCAAGGTAGTGAGAACCATCATGGTCGAGAAGGGCAAAGTGCTCAACATTTTCCTCGGCCTCGCGGCGCAGATGCTCCGGTTCATGGAGCCGGGAGAGCTCCGCGCGAGCCTCGCCGCGGCGAGCGTGACGGACGCGGCGCTGGCGAAGACGATGGTGCAGGTCCTGCAGGAGTACGGCCGCCCGTCCATGGTGGTGCCGCGGATCCGCCGGTACACCATCGAGCTCGCCGTCGCCATGATGCGGTCGGACAAGCGGTACGTGGCGCTGTTCGTGGAGCTGGGCATGGAGGGCCAGCTGCGGCGCGTCGCGGGCACCACCTCGGAGCTCGAGTGCTTCAACGTCTTCTCCGGCAGCGTCGGGCTCAGCCCCCGCGGGGTCAGCGTCTGCGCAGACGTCGAGTCGGCACTGGAGTTGATGAGGCAGGCCTGAAGATTAACTGAAACTACGTACGTGCGTGTGCCTGATCGGTCTATTATCCCGTGTGTCTGTTGCTATGTGCGTGTGTTGATTTGTGATTAGTTCATTTACCTCCAAAATTTGTTATTCATTCGCTGTATCCAAATTTGTGTACGCGTACGAGTACATTTATAGTTGTCTGAAACGAGTTATATAAATAGTATAAGGTAAACAATACTCCCTCTGTTCCCAAATACTTAGCAGCCCTATTGACCATCACTGTTCTTTGACCACTAATAATCTTTTAAACGGTTAGAATACAGTATATGAAATATTTTTTAAAACATTTACTATTTTTTTTAAAAAAAAGACGAGTGGTCAAAGTTGAAATATAAATAGTGTCTTGTGACAAATACTAGTATTTACAAACAGAGGGAATACTATCTTGATTATACATATGGACTCCTAATCCTAATGTTTTTTTCCCATGACACCAGCTAGATCAGGTAGGTAAGAGGTGAAGAGGGAAACGTGATTATACTTGGGAAACTTGGGCAAAAATGGGTTATTGTGGTTGCTATAGGATATCAAGAACAAACTGACAGGGATACTAAGCCACAAAGGATAAACAAAGAAGCACCGCAGCACGAGGCAAACATAGATAACCGAACTGGTAGTTTCCAGAAAAACAATCATGTTCCATTAATCCCATATACATTGCTGCGAATAGAAGTTACGGTAAGTCAATCCTTGTGCAAGAAACTTGGCAAGTTTCATAGCTGCAGGCCCAGGTCTAAGAACATCCGGGTTACCTGAAACTGAACATGGACTAGCATCCCCGACACCTATGCACCATCCCCCCGGCGATGGTTCTCCAGCCTGCCGGTGTAAAATTTCCTCGTCAATGTGGTTAAGAACAGGATCATCCTTGGAAAATCTTGTTCCAAAAGCTACACCGCTTTGAGTCATATTTTCTACATCATCCAAGGTCAGTAGAAGGGGCTCTTTTTTCGAAGGTGAGTCCCATTTTGAATAGTGTAGATCATGGTTAACAACAGTCCTGTTAAACTCAGGGGAGTTGCAAAGAACTGTCTGGAAATACTTCCTGTGTGGCAAGGGCATGTTAGTATAGTACATTAGCATGGTTCTTGGTAGATTATCCGTACCGATGATACAATATTCGATAAATTTCCGAGAAAGGATAACAGATGAAGAACCTGCATGGGAACAATAGGTACAATTAAATACTTCTTCAGTTGCATTATTCTAATCAATTAAATAGTTAGGTAAAAAGGACAATAACATAAGGTGTAATCAAGCTGTATAGTGAATGCCATTCTATAAAGAAATGGATACATTTTGAAACAATACATATTTTTTCCAGCCTATTTCATGAGCAAGACATTAGAATTCTGCAAAGCTCTTGTTGAGGCAGGGCAGGCAGAGTTACATGTCATTGGAGTTGTACCGATAGAATTGTCTATGTTGTATGAATATTGAGTTGCATGCACCGACCAGTTCAGCCCAAAAGCTTAGGCTTATGGGGAAAGATGGGCAATTTACTTTATATTCCAACACTCCCCCTCACGCAAGACCCCCTCAAGTCTCAAGCGTGGAATAGAAGTGGGCTACAATTTTATTTAATTGCGCGCTAGCCAGGATTCAAACATGAGACCTCTGTCTCTCGACCAGTTTAACCCAAAAGCTTAAGCTGATGGGGAAAGGTGGGCAATTCACTTAATATTCCAACAATGAAGCATTAGGTAACAAATGGGATGCCGAACTAAGTATAATGACCCCAATAAAAGGTCGACCATCACAAGAGAATTAGATAGTACACTATTTATATGGATAGCCATAGCACATAGGTCGTAATCTGATAATTTAAAACCATCCGTCAATAAAGGGGAAAATAGTCCATTAAACCAACATATGATAAAGATGTTTCACAATTTTCTGTCAACTGTACATTCCACAATTATTACCACTACAAGCCATATTATTCTATGTCCCTTATCATTATATCAAGATTAATGGGATGATCTTCTAATAAATACTGAAGCGTGTTAACGCCTTACCTGTAAATAGTTTATAAGCATTTGGCAGTTCACGTTTTTGAGTGGCATAAAATATATCAGTCCTGGATGAGAGATATAGACCAGGATCAACAACAATCGGTCTTATCTGTCTTGACCTGCACAAACATACAATGTCAAGAACTTGCATTCCCAAGTTTGAATGAACACTAAAATTCAGAATGATGGGGCACCCTTACTCCCTCCAACAGATATAACTGGTATGCTGGATAAAGTTGAGATCCTTTGGTAGATATGATAAAACATGTAGGAGATCTGCCAACAAATTAAAGTCAGGTCAGATAAAGAGTGCCATGCTCTATAGACAAGTAGCTTGCTTCACAAAATGACCATAGTTTCCAAAGCAATGAACTGGTAAAAGCAGAACATAGAGGTATTTGTGACCGTTCTGTTCTACAATTACATAACCAAGCAATTTCTGCAGGGCACAGGTTTATCTAAGTCGCTTTAGGAACAGCGTAGCAAGTGGACTTCGAATTAAACAAGCAAGCATGAAGCACATTGAAGAAACTCTAGCAGCCTAAACAGGATACAAAGATCACAAAAGTTTGCTTCGATTCTCAAGCTCCATCAAAAATAGTTCTCCATGCTGCTATAATGCCAAGCATTCACTGAATTAGATCGCATCGTCATGATTTTCTGTTGAAGCCAGATTAGATCAGAATGCAAAGCTTGCACTCTTCCTTCCAAAAGATTTTTAAAACAACCAAGACCATATGGTTTGTAGGACAGGACGAAAATCAGTAGCAAGATCAAAGGCTTGTCAGTTGTCACGTTTCCAAAATAATACCATTCCATCTCAAACCTCGAAGGAGTTGGCTTCAGTGTAGAAAACCAAGTACCACGTGCTTCGCATCAAACAGATGTGGTCACAATTTGTATTTTTGGATGAACATATGTAAGAAATATCTACTGATCTATCAATCAGGAATGCATTCCATGGAATGCCACAGAACGAAATATATTACTACTTTCCTAGGTGATAATAGGATTTTAATCACTTCAATGCAACAGCTTTTTAACCATTCTAATGCATGGAAGATGGTCTTCAGAGATAGGATTTATTTTTTATTAGTAGCCTGATTAGTCATTCACTCATATTAAAATACCCCATCCATGCAAACAATAACAATCTATAAGGAAAAGCTAGCAAGATTAATACTTTCATAATTTACCGATATGTTTAGATCTAGCCCGAACACCTCGACGATGGTAGAAACTTCTGACACACACAAAAGTACCCAAATAAGTGAAGAGAGGAATCACCGTCCGGAGTGACGAGCGGGTAGTCACCAGCGTCGAGGTGCACAAACCAGTCCCAGTCCTGGCCGACCCGCAGCAGCAAAGCAGCGCCGTGCAGCGTGGCGGCGAGCGTGGACGCGCCACGGGGGTTGGCGAACCCGGGGTCGCCGACGACGTGAACATTAGTGCGCCCAGGGCCAGCCCGCGCCTGGCGGGCGAGCCGCGCTCGATCCCCGTCGGATGCGGCGCGGTCAAGGAGGAGGAGGTAGAGGTTGCGCGGATGATACGTGGCGAGAAGCAGCCGGAGGAGGCGTTCGGCGTCGCCCGCCGAGCCGGTGAGGAGGAATGCGAGGGAGGGCGGGGCCGGCCCAGCGCTGGATGCGTCGACGGGAAGCGGGATGTGTTGGGGCGCAGCCGGAGGCGAAGCCGAAGGGGAGGAGGAGGAGGAGAGGAGGTGGAGGAGCAGCAGGAGAAGCAGCGAGGCGAGGAGGAGGCAGGGGAGCGGGCGGGAATCCTTGGGGAAGACGGCGAGGGGCAAGGCGGCTGTCGCGGCCGGCCCGGCGGGCGCGGAGGGTTGCATGGGCGATGGATTTTTTGGCGGTGGTGCAGCCGCGGGCGGAGTGGGAGGAGCGGATCGGGGGAGATGAGGGAGAGCCGAGGAAACAGGAAAAGGTTTTTCTTCCGTGTTTGGTGCACCGGCGTGTCTGATGAGACCGACGATTTCCTTGGATGGGTCAGGTTTGGTCAGGTCAAGGTGACTTTGAGTTCACTCCATTGAAAAATTAGCTGAATTTTTTTATTTTCGTGTATTTGAATTTATATTTTCAGTGTGCTGCACTCTCCTTTATATGAAAAAGTTTAATTCAGATACTCTATATTTGATGTGTTTATGTGATAGTGAACTTAAATGGATCTATTATTAATTTTTCGTCTACTATTAACCTCTCCAGTGCTCATTGTTTATTTTATGTTTAATGAATCTCTATTTTATGCTAGTACATGGACTACTAATCCTTCTATGCCTTTTCACTGGGTAGCCGTACTTATATTGAGTGAGTTGTTTTATTTATGACTATTGTTCTATTAGGAAGAACTATTTTTTAGCAAGCTAATTATTTGTCACATTCAATGACATATAACTATTACGATAGAATGTTTTATCTTTAAACTTAGAGCAGTTTATTCATGGTTTCTTTGGAAAACCGGTTGAACTGGACATAGTCATTTCACCGCTCAGCTTAGACTAGTTATGTACTTTCTCCATCTCAAAATAATCTTAAAATAATAAAATCTAGTATTTAATGTGAGACATTATCTATCATATAAATCTAGACAGGGGATGTGTTACATCTAATACTAGATTTTATTATTTTGAAATAGAAAGAGTACTGAGCTTGCAAAGCGATGTTCCAAACGATTTGTTCGGAATCGTGGATGACTACGGCCCTATTTGAACTTATGAAAAAATCTTACTCATGCTACTTGATAGCTTACACCAAACAGACGATAAATTGGTTATTGTTGAGCTGGTGAGACGAGCTATCTTCTAACGTCCAGTAGCAATCAAGCACTATACAGTCATGGCGCAGCTGTCTCCTTATGTAGAAAATTTCATGAGCAAAGCGTAATCACGTACTGTAGCATTCGTCCGGGTACTCTAGCCATCTAAAACACAATCATGTCCCATCTCTCTTCTGCGCTCTGGTGGTACGCAAGTACACCACCCAAGCAACGATTTGGCCGATGCGAGTGTTTCTCTCCGCCACCACGTGCTCCGCGGCCGTACCACCGCCCCTGCCACCATAAAAATCTCGCCTGAATGCCTGAATCCTGATGCAGCGCCCCTACGGCGACGAGATGCCAGGGCCGTGCGCTGCGACGACTACGCACCAGCACCAGGCACCAGCCAGCCCCCCACCTTTCACCCACAACCACGAGTTGTACGCGCGGACCACGCGCCTGCGCCTCTCTGATCGAGCGAGCCGCTCGTCGACGCCATGTGAGGATGCTCTACTCTCGCTCTCACCGGCCGTCGTTTTCGTTCAGGCAGAGAGCTAATCAATCAGCTAGGTGGCGTCGCTTGCCACGGCAATCCGCTGCAGTAGCGTCACCCACCCCCCCAGGGAGAACATATCACACCGGCGACACGACGCGACAAGCAGCAGCAACACTGTGCCTCGACGGGTAATAAGTACAGTACCCTTTTGATTTCGTGCCGGTGCCTCACGCAGATAGTAGATGGATGCTCAAGTAAGTGCCAGTGTCTACCGGACTACCACTACTACGGTACTACCACGAGCCAAGCCTGCCCGGCCGAAGATGGCATACACATGTCGCATTCAGACATTCAGACGCAGTGTCTGTTGATCGCTTTGCTAGTACCAGGAATAGGAGGGACCTGATAAGCAAACACAGGTAGCTCTTCCACCGCTTGCTTTGTTACAGCACCAAGGTTGCCATGGTTGCAGGAAAGATTCGAGCATGATGATGAGGCTGTTTTGATGTCTATCTTTCCACGCCAAGAACTAAGATTTGGCAGATGTTCTTAAACCTCTAATCCTAATGTCCTACAAAATGGAAATTGAAAAGAAATGGAAAAGAGATAAGGAGATGACACGCTAATCGTCTCCGTCCTCCGTCGCCGCCGGGAGGAAGCAACGGTTTTGTTCCATCACTTCTTGTCCTTGCCGGCGGAGCGCGCCGCCGCGCGCTCGGCGCGGAGGGCCTTGGCGTTGACGCGGCTGGCGGCCGAGGCGTCCTCCTCGCTCTGGCGGCGCATCTCCATGACGCGGCGGTGGGAGTTGGAGTGCAGCAGCGGGGAGAAGGTGGGGCTGTTCGCCGGGCGGTACTCCGGGAACAGGCGTCCGGACTTGAACCGCACGCCGCACGCGTTGCAGAGCGTGCGGGGGCCGTCGGGCCCCAGCCGCCACTGCGGCGTCTCCTCCACGGCGCAGTGGGTGCACCGGCGCCGCGGCGCCGCCGCGTCCACCGCCGCCTGACGCGGGCGCGACAGCAGGGGCGGGAGGCTCCAGGGCGCCGTCACCCGCCGGCGCCGCCGCAGCCCCTTGGTCCTCGGCCCCACCGCCGCGCGCGCCGGCGCCCCAGGCGCCGCCTCCACCTCCGCCGCCATGGTGTCCACCGACGGGAACGCGTCCTTGTTCGAAAGCCACTCCAGCTCCTCCTCTTCCTCCCCCTCCCCCTGTCCCCCTCCTACCACCGCCGCCTCCAAACCCTGCAAGAACCACACAAAAAATCAAAACTTTCAGCCATACGGCAAACCAACCTCCGGCTCAGCCAAGGACACGGGGATTGGAGAGAGAGAGACATACGTACCGTGTGGTCAAAGAACCCGTTCAAGCTGGCGCCCGCGTCGCCGGTCAGCTCTCCAACCAGCGCCGCCGCGTCCTTATCAGCCGCCACGCCCCCCACCATCGCCGCCGCCGCCGTCACGACTCAGGGATAAAGAAATGGAATTTTTATTCGATTTTTCTTGGCACCTCTATTTGATCCCCTGGCCTTATATCATCAGCCCTTTTACCCCTTTTTGTTTGGGGGTTTTTGCTTCGGTTTGCAGGATAAAGCAAGCGATTTTTGTCTGGGTTCTTGCGATGATGCTAGAAATCCATAGGTTTTAACGATGGTAATAACCCCATGGCGTTCACGTGGGGTGGGGTGGCTCTTTAAGTTTTGGGGCTATGGACGATTTGGATGTATTAGTATCTCACTTAGCACGCGCCCTGAGTTAAGCAGGACCTTCCATTAGGGTTTGCTTACTGTTTAAGCAGTGGAAACACATCCCAAAAGGCCAAAGCAAGGAACTGAATGAATGAAGATGAGACTACCGTTTCTATCCTTTTCTGTATCCTATTTTGGACGCAGCGGGCGCATGCGTTTCTTGTTCGTGATATATCAGTACAGGGAGTTTCTTGCTGTGATTGAACTGTACTCTATTTTCCAGTTGTTTTTTTTGTTCCTTTTTTGGGCTGCTTGATAGTATAGACGAAGTTTGTTTGGGCCGTTCGTGTTTTGACCGTATCTATGTAATTTTCAAAATTCAAATTTGATGGAGAATGTAACCAAGGTTGGAAAAAAAACGCAAAAACAAATGTGTAGAAAGATGCGCTATTTTGTAAAAGATCTTGTGGCATAGAGAGGAAAAATGGTGTTCATGGCAGAAAAATATTTGCCATGGATAGGTAGGAAGCCGACTCCATGTTTACCCATTTAAGATTGGCATTTTCTAATAAGTAAATATGGCGGTAAAACTGCACAAAGGTATTTAAGTAAGGAAGGTTTGTTTATTATTATCGAATTATTAGAAAGGTAAGGGAGACGCATTTAGTTTTTAAAGCTTGTAAACAAGGGGTGACTATAGTAGTTTGTCGTATTTGTATCAGAAAATATATGCTATATGATCATCTTCCGTTCATTCCTTATATACGGACAACTTACTACAAAATTTTTTTCTTGTTTGAATTTACTCTTGTCGGAGAGAGTGTCCAATACTATCTAATGAAAGTGAGTGTGCTATGTATTAGTTCTAGTTTTCAAGCCAATCATAGGAATTAGATATGATTTAAAGGCATAAGAATGTATTTCTAGAAAGATTTGAAAGGCGGAAGCAAATTATTTAAAACCTTGAAATAATGGCTCGGTTTTATCCTCAAAATGCATTCGGATTCTCACCAAAGGGGCATAGACGTTGGCAGCCGTACCCCACTGCACATGTGTGGCTTATTAGCCAAAAAGAAAAACTCACGATCTCTGATGGCCACAAGCTACACGGCTGTACCTGCATAATAGGAACATCCACTTCGAAATATTTGTAGGGGGTGTACGTTCAACCATTATTACGGATCCATTAGGATATCAAGAGAAACACATTAAGCTTTAGAAGTTTGCAAATAAGAGATAACTATAATTTATCGTATCTGTGCCAGAAAGTTTATCATCTCTCATCTATTTGTTTATATATAGCAATATACGACAAAATTTTGCTTTTGTGAACTGAAATTACTTTTGTCAAAGAGATTGTGTTATGTTATCTTCAAAAACGGCGTGCTATATTTTATTTCTAGTCCTTGAACCGAAAATACAAACAAATTTTTAGTGGATGTAATTTAAAGGCATAAGATTCGTATTTCTAAGAATTTGAAATACGGCAGATAATTATTTAAAATCTTCAGGTAATGACTCAATTCTATGCTCAACATGCATTTAGATTCTTTCAACAAACGGCCTAGAGATGGCAGCGACACTACATTCCACCGTACAAGGATGGCTGATTTAGGCCCTCTGCTTGTAAATCGGCTTACAAGCTTTAGGTGAAGCTTTTTTATGGCACGTAAAATAAGAAATATTATTAGCATATAATTAATTAAGTATTAATTATTATAAACTTAAAAATAGATTTATTTGATTTTTTAAAGAAACTTCTAGAGAATTTTTTAAAAACATACCGTTTAGTAGTTCGAGAAGCGTGCTCATGGAAAACGAGATACTAGCTTAGCCCAACCTCCGTTCTGAACGCAGCCTAAGGTAGTGTTCGGTTCTGTTTATAGCTTTTGCTTATTCTCTCATTTTCCGTAAGCATGCTTCTCGAACTGTTAAATGGTATGTTTTTTGCAAAAAATTTCTATATGAAAGTATCTCTAAAAAATCAAATAGATTTATTTTTAAAGTTTCTAATAGCTAATACTTAATTAATCACACGCTAATAATATTTATCGTTTTGCATGCGGCTTAAAAAGTTGAAGCAAACGCCACCTAAGGGCTAAGGCCCTCTTCTTACCGGTTTATGGGCTAGGCTTCTTTCTTGTTTTTACTTTAGCACGTTTCACAAATTGCTAAATGGTATATTTCACGCAAAAACTTTTATATAGAAGTTTCTTCAAACAAATCAAATATATCTATTTTTAAGTTTATAATAGTTAATACTTAATTAACCATGCGCTAATGATTCGTCGAGTTATTCGTGCCACACTGCCACTGGTAAGCTCCAGCTATATGCTGAAGCGAACTGGCCCTAAGGCTAAACAAACAAGTAGCTTTTTCATTTGGCCTTTTTAAAACCTAAGGCAGCTTTCTTGTAAGCTTTTGAGCTTCGTTGCTTCCTCATTTTCCGTTAGCACTTTTTCGAATTACTAAACGGTATATTTTATAAAAAATTTCCTATGTAGAAGTTTTTTTAAAAAAATCAAACAAATCTATTTTTCAAGTTTATAATAGGTAATACTTAGTTAATTATGTGCTAATGATCCGTCTAGTTTCGCGTGCTAGAATAAGCCCATGAGCTCGAGCGGTTTCGAACGAGCCCTAAGTTACTCTTATACTATTAAGCCAAAAGATAGATTGGAGTAGTTTTTTTTTGGCTTATTTAAGGTATATGGAGGACTCCACCATTGAACTTAAAACTTAAAAGCTGTATGTTCATAAACCGTATAAACAAAAATTCAGCTTAAAAGCTTAATGCACCATTTTTATTGGCTTAGCTACTCCCTCTTTTTTTTTTCAAGTACACTTCCTGAACTGGTAAAAGATGTGTTTTTACAGTAACTTTCTATATATAAGTTTCTTTAAAAATCAAATAAATCTATTTTTTAACTTTATAATAGTTAATACTTAACTAATCATGCGTTAATGATGTATCTCATTTCGTGTGTGAGTAATAAGCTTTAGCTATAAACTAAAGCGAACACTGCATAAGCCAATAAACATATGCCAAAACAAAGGGGCCTTAGTGAAATGAAAACCCACGGCTTATGATGCCCGCAGGCTGCACCTTGCATAACGGGAACATCCCACTCAGAAATCCGCGTGTACACTAGGCCCTGTTCGTTATAGCCTATGTCTTATAGATGAGCTACTCTCTTATTTTCTATGAGAACATTTCCTAAACTGTTAAACGATGTGTTTTATTAAAACTTTCTACAGAGAAGTTTTTTAAAAAATTAAATAAATCTATTTTTATATAGCTAATATTTAAATAATTATATACTATTGACTCTTTCGGTTGCCGTAATTAGCTCGACTCAACATCGAACGGAACCGGGGCTAAGCCTAGCCTGTTATTCTGTTTCAAACCACTCTCGAAGCCTCGATTTTGCTTGGGCCTATCCTTGAAGCTTTTCTCCATCCAGAAGAGGCCTGTAATCTTGGCAGCCCTTGGAATTTTTTTATTTTTATATTTTTTTAATAAAATATTTACAAAATTACATTTTCATTTCAAATATTTACAAAAATATACCCCCAACGCTCTCTAGGAGGGCGTTTTTTATGAAATCGCCCTCCTAGAGAGCGATTTGATGACATGGTTGACGGCCGTAGGCCACCCGGCCCACGGCCGTCAGCCATTTTGCAGGTGGCCCCCTGGCCGCTGAAAAACCGCCCTCCCAGAGGACGGCAAGGGGGCCGCCTGCAAAAAGCCGGCCGCGGGGCCAGCAAATTTACAGGCGGCCCCCTTGCCGCCTCCTGGGAAGGCGGTTTTTCGGCGGCCAGGGGGCCGCCTGTAAAATGGCCCGCCCCGCGGCCGGCTTTTTGCAGGCGGCCCCCTTGCCGCCCTGTGGAAGGGTGGTTTTTAGCTGGCCGAATATAAAACCCCCTCCCAGACTTCAAAAATATCATAAAATTAATAGAAATCACAGAAAAAAAGAAGAGAGAGATGAGAGCGAGGCTAAAGAAAGCAGCGAAGTTCTGTCGGTTTGCTGATTCGTCTACAGGTAAAATCTACTGGTTACGTGTACAATACTATATGAAAATAGGTTGTCACTCGTAGATTTGTAGGTTTTTAGTTAATCTGTTAGATGACTTAATTTTTGCAGAGATAGTAGTTATAAAATCTCTATTACACGGTTGTCGGAGGAGGAAACTCCAACCGCGGGGAGTCTGGAGACCCCCCCTTTTGAGTTCGGCCAGGGGAGTTGTTCACAGGACGGCAGCGGCGTCAGGGGGACGATAAGTGCTCGGGCGCCGGGGACCCGAGTCGAGAGATGGCACGCAAGGAAGACAGGAGACGTAGACAGGTTTGGGCCGCGCGGAGGCGTAATACCCTACTCCTGTGTGTGTTTTTTGCTATGTGGAGATGAATGTGGGTTGCTGTTACAAGGTGAACTCAGGGTGCTCAGGAGCTAGCCCTCTCTTCGGAAAAGAGAGACAGAGCGAGCTGAAGAAGACGAACAGAAGCGAGAGAGCGAGCTAGAGCCAGAGATCCAGCCTTTTAGACCTTCTGCTAGAGCTTTTTTCTAGAGCTTCTGAGAGTCCCTTCTTCTCTTCCTTTGCTGTTGGCATGGATCCTCCTTTTATAGGTCAAGGGGAGTCCACAGTACCAAGTATACAGAGAAAGCTAGCTACGATTTGTCTTGTCACACGCACGCGGCGACCTGCCGCGCCGCGCCGGAGGGACGTCTAGTCGCCGCTGCATGTCTGGTCGGCACGTTGCCGGGCTGCTGTGGGCGGCTGGAGTATGGAGATGTGACAGCGCGTGCCTCCGCTGCCAAAGTGTGGAGAATCGAGGCCCCCTCATCCGAAAGTTCTCTGACGGCACTAGGAGGGGGCCCACGGAAGACCATCATGATGGTGCACGCGTGTCCGACCGGGAGATAGGCGGAAGGCGCCCCATCGTCTCGCCATTAATGCGGGTAGTTGGGGAGCTGATCCGCTCAAGCCGGCCTCGTGCCCGGGGCGGAGAGCTCATCGAGCCCTCCGCGCGCATGAGGCACCGAGACTGTGGGTTCCCGGGACCGGGCAGCGAGACCCGGGGCCCGGGAACGGAGCTTCCTAGGATTGGGGACGAGACCCGGGGCCCGGGCATGGAGCCTGTGGGCCCTGGGACCGGGCACAGAGGAGTGCCCCTTCTCGAGAATGCCCCCGGGACCCGGGGTGGATGTGGGCGCCTGTCGCGAGGCGCCCGGAGAAGGCGCACCCGGGCCCGGGGAGTGCTCGGGCCCCAGGTACTTGGCGGGAAGAAGGCTGTAGCTGGCCGTCGCCGGTGCAGAATGTGGCCCCGGAGGAGCTGACGTGGCCGAAGACCCACACGTCCATGGGGTATGTGGGAGCCCCATTCCCGTTTCGCCGACAGTGGCCCCTAGCCCTGTTGCTCGGCCGGGATCAACTCCGGGCAGGAACAGGGCCACGTCTTGAAGAAACGAGGGGACGCGGGGTCTCGGTTGTAACACAGTGGATATGTGCCCGGGAACCGGAGACCCGGGCTGGAAATATGGGATGAATCGGGACGACTTCCCTGGACTCGCACTCGCCAAGGCGATACTGTCCGGGTAATCGCGCCCCACCTAGTTGTGAAAATGTTGAGGAAGCCGTGGTGGTTTGCGAGGAGGCGCGGGAAGCCATGGCCGAGACCGCTGCAACGGAGGCAGGGTTCCTCGACCGCGGCGAGCACCTCGTGGAGAAGATGTCTGACGAGGAGTCTGAGGAAGGCGGCAATCTCCTTCTGACTCCGCCCGCGGCCGTCTTTTGGGCCCGGAAACGCCTTCCCCGGGTGCGTTCACCTCGGGCCCCGGGTCCTGGGGACGTTCCCGGTCCCAGGGCACGTTACCGGGGCGCTGACCTGAGCACCCTACTTAAGCCTGCCGGGGAAGGGTCTAACCTGCACACAATGAATTGTGAGAGTACTTGGCTCGTTCCTTTGTCCATTCCATGCTACGAACCGTGGCGTCGACCACCTCCCGAAGGCGTCCTCGCGGTCGTGACCATGCGGAGGAAAAGATCATGCATAAGCATTTCACCCCCTACCTCTGGAAAAACCGATCCCGCGGCTAGCCAGCGGGGGCACCGGAGCCGCTGGGACCTGGGGCACCGCGCAGAGGGGCGCCACCACGGTCCTGTGGGCTCGACAACGCCCCGGGTCTAGCACGTGGGGACACGGTAGCCCGTTGGTAGGGAACTGATGGTTATGCGCAAAACCCAGCAGCCGTACGGGCGCGGCCCGATTATGCCCCCAGGGGGTGAGACTGCCACGAACGCAACACACGAAAAAAGACGAAAGGCACGAGACCGGGAAGGATATTAAAAATGCTGCTCTGTAAAGGGTATACACATGGGGGCCCCGGCCAGCGCTGAGATTTGGAGAAATCAGGCGCTGGCTTGGGCGCACCGCAACTTGCAGGATGTGTTTACAGATGAAAATTTGCGAAGATCTCCTAGGCTTACCGAGCTCGGTCGGGAGACACCGATCACTAGGAAGGGGCCTTCCCGCAGGGGGAAGGTTTATTTCTTTCCGGTACGTGTGAGGACACGGCGGAGGACAAAGTCCCCGACCTGGAGTGATCGGGCCCCAACCTTACGCCGATGATAGCGCTTGAGGCTCTGCTGGTTAGGAGCGAGGCTCTGCTGGTGTAGATCTGTCGGAGTTTAATTCAACGGCTAAGAGCATTGATAGACCAGCTGAGAGAAGTTTTGGGTCAGTGTACAACTGGCTGATGCGAGGCTTTCGACTGGACCCCCAGATCAACGCAATAAACTTGTATGTTGTAGTTAGTCGTGCAGTTAAAGGTTATTTTTGGGAACTGATGCTGGTGGATTGCACTGCCACTTGGAGATGGTACGTGGAGAATGTATTCCAACGTGCATACTTGTGTCGGTGTATGAGAAAGATAACACCGCTGCTGCAATGCCTGTGCAAGATGACGAGGGTCCAAGTACGACGGGGAGTGATGGTGAAGCAATGGAAGAAAATGAAGAAGGGAATGAAGGAGGGAATGAAGAAAATAGGCAGCCAACAGGTGCAGTAGATGAAGGCGAACTAATCGACACCATAGTTGAAGAAATGGATAGAGAAGATACTGAAAATGAGCATGCAGAGGATGATGATTTGTCTGATGAGGACAATGTAATCCCTGCAGAATGGAGCAACGAGTACTTCTCTAGCCTTGCCATCTTCGAAGGGCATCATGTGCCATGGGAGTACAAGGAGAATGAGGTTATCCAGAGGGCTAAGTATGCATATGTAGAGGATTTGAAGGAGGCACTAAAACATTGGGCGGTGTCACTTCAGAGGGAGTTCTCGGTCGTGAAGTCAAGTAAATCAGTGTATAAAGTGAAGTGCGTGAAGGATGGGTGTCCATGGCGAGTGCACGCATTCAAGGGTAAATGGAAGTATTATTGGCAAGTTTCAATCGTGACCGAACATTTATGCTACTTACCAGCTGTTGAAAAATATCATAGAAACATGACATCTGTATTTGTTGCAACAGAGATGTACTCCCACATTGTAAACAACTTGGGGTACGAACCAAGGTCAATTGTTAGACATATTGAAGAGAAATTTAAATACACAATTAGCTATGCTAAGGCTTGGAGAGTAAAACAAAAGGTTGTAGAGATGAGATTTGGCACATTTGAAACATCTTATGATAATTTGCCTCGTCTGTTAGCCTGTATTCTTCAGAGAAATACAGAGACCTACTACGACCTAAAAGCCTTTTCATCAATTGACCATAGTAACAAAAGTGTGTTGCAACAGGTATTCTTTTCATTAGGTGCTTGCATTCAGGCATTTGTGCATTGTCGTCCCATCCTCTGCATCGATGGGACATTTCTGACTGAAAAGTACAGAGGGCAGATATTAACAGCAATTGGAGTTGATGGGAACAACCAAGTTATACCGGTGGCTTTTGCTTTTATTGAGAGTGAGAACACTGATAGCTGGTATTGATTCCTAGAAAGGGTTAAGTCTGCAGTTGTACGGATGAGGCCAGACGTACGTCTCATACATGACTGTCATGCTGGCTTGCTACGGACAATTAAGGAATTGAGGGATGGATGTGCTGAGAAGGGATACCCACCAAGGTGATCTGATGTCCAAAGTAGATGGTGCATACGTCATATGGGTGCTAATTTCTACAGGCAATTTAAGAATAAGCACCTTATGGATCTTTTCAAGAGGCTGTGCGCCCAGAATCAAGAGAGGAAGTTCAATGAGCTTTGAAGGAGGTTGGATGAGCTGACCTCTAAACAAACAGATGAGCAGTCCAGGAGGGCTACCATTGTAGGGGATGAGGCTTCACAAGCTCTTGGACCTTTATATAGTGACGGACCTCATATGAGAAGAAGGTCGGCATCCTTGGTTAGAGAATTTTCGGAGTGGATTGAGAATGAGCCAAAGGAGAAATGGGCATTGTTGTATGACAAGGATGGTTCTCGATTTGGCATAATGACCACAAATTTGGTAGAGGTTTATAACTGGGTGATGCGTGGTGTTTGAGAGCTCCCACTTATTGGCATAGTTGAATTTATTTTGCATGACACATGCAAGTACTTTAGAGATCGGTTCAGACAAGCCGGCCCCTTAATGGCGGACAATAATCTTTTCTTTGACACACTACTGACTAAGTACCTGTAAGATAAAAGTAATAAGACCCGAAGACATCGAGTTATACCTCAAGGTACACAGGAACACAGATTTGCAGTATTGTGTGTCGACAAGGGCATACGTGAAATCTACCGCAAAAGAGTTGTGCAGGAGTACGTGTTGAAGGAAGACGGGACCTGCAAGTGCTTGTGCCGAAAGCCTACTCTGCTCCACAAGCCATGTTCTCATGTTATTGCCGCGAGTGGTGAGTGCGGGATAAAAGCACGTTATTTTGTCTCATCTTATTTCAGAAAAAAAGCAATCTACAATACCCGGAGTGGAGAAATATACGGCTTTGGTATTGCGAGGACATTTACTACAGAGTATCCTCAAGCTATCTACATTCCTGACCCAACAAAATTGAGGGATAAAGCAGGTCGCCGTAAGACAAGACGTATACGTAATGACATGGATGAGTCAGAAGCCGGTGGAAGGCATAAACGTTGTTCAAAGTGTGACCAAACAGGTCATATATATAAGAAATGTCCAAAGGATGCAACCGGTCCAAGTGCGGCAGAAGCTGGACCGTCGGGTTCAGGCGCTGATGACAGTCGTCCTACGGGTGAAGGCACAACTTCAAGACGACCCCGTCCTAGGCGTTCTCGAACATTTGGTGGTGCTGCGGTGTAGTGTATGTCTATGCTTGATCTTTGTTATAGAACGATATGTATCGTACTGTTATTTTTTATTGTCATGTAATAATGCTATAAACCTTAACAATAATTTGTAATGTGGTCATTCAATTAACTTTCCAAACTTACTCTTACTTGTTGTTTTGACAATAAAATTTACACTAACTCTCTATTTGCATGCAGGTATGGCGTACCATATACCGGAGCTGCTCGACCGAGGCCTCGACCAGTCCCACTGCTCTTACTTATCAGCCGTCGAGGGTGCACAGCTAGCCACCTTCCGTCCACAGCCTTCACGTCACCTCCTGCGGATAGACCACCGGTTCCGTGAGAGGTAAGAGCTGTGCTGTACCAACATTCATTAACATCGTTTGTACATATCTAAGTTCCCCCATATTGACTACAGTGCTATATTTTGTAAGTTGCGTGAGGCTGGACTTCTTCCGTTGTGTAGGCTAGTTGAGCCCACACCAGACGAGAGGGACCCCGCCAAGTGATGGGACGCTGACCGGTCACTTCTGGCAGCACTGGTGGATCGCTGGAGACCGGAGACACACACGTTCCACCTACCGTGTGGCGAGATGACTCCCACACTCCAGGACGTGTCCTACCTGCTGGGACTTCCCCTCGCACGGGACGCAGTTGGTTCGGTTGACGGGGCGCACGGTTGGGCGCAGGACATCACTGCTTAGTTCGAGCCCGTGCATCGTCGACCTGGACTTGGTAGGCCGGGTTCGCTACCGCCTTACACCACGAGCGGCCCCTCGCAGGCGTGGCTGCTACAGTTCACCGTAAGTGGCAGATTACTTCTAGGTGCAATCATCCAATCTATAAAGCAATAGTGGTGCTGACTATAATCTTGCGTTACAGCCTGATCAGCTAGACCCTGAAGCCGATGAATACTTGATGAGTCGGAGTTTGGAGGCGTACCTGTTGTGGCTGTTCGGCTAGGTGATGTTCACAAGCACGACGGGGCACGCGGTGGACAAGGGACTGATCTACTACGCTCGTGCGATCGCCGACAGCGAGGATGACTGTGTACCGCAGTGGAGCTGGGGATCTGCTGTGCTAGCGGCGATGTACCATGGTCTTTGTGATGCGTGCACAAAGACCGATCTAGGTGCGATTCTCGCTGGTTGCCCTCTCCTTCTGTAGCTATGGGCGGCCGAGCGGTTGGCGATAGGCCGCCCTCTGATTCATCACTCTCCCTACAAGGACGGCCTTGGAGGCTTGTACGGGCAGTCGACTGAGGACTGTCCGACTATGGGACGATATGGTGTTGCCGTGAGGTACGTAACATGAAATTCTATGTTTACCACTTATGCGTAAACACTGACGTATTTCCCTTTCCTATTTTACAACGTCGTTACACCCATACGCAGGTTAGAAGGGCCTACTCTGACTTCGTTATGGAGTTCGACCGCCTTCTGCCCAGCGACGTCGTCTGGGAGCCGTATAGTCTGTAGGCCATCACGGCCCGTGCACCGCTCGGACTCTCGGCTCTTTGCACGCGCGACCAGGCGTACTGGATGACGATATTGCCATTGGTGTTCGACATCTTCGTCAAGCCCCACTGTCCGCAGCGCGTGTTGCAACAGTTCAGCCTACGTCAGCACTTCCCTGTGCCCGTGGAGATCGCTGTGCCGTGCGACGTGCACCGGTTAGCACAGCTGTGATCTTTGTTGAGTACTATAACTCTTTAATATAGTCTAATGCATTCTCTGCAAATAGGTATAATCGTAGGGGATAGGCAGGCGGCGCTCAGTGGTATCCCCGTCTGCAGAAGTACGTGGAGGACTGGTTGTTGGCGATGGAGGAGGTCATCGACGACATACATCCACACATTGAGGACAACTACCTATCATACCTTGGGTGGTACCAGCCCCGCACACGCACACGCGTGACATTCACCCCAGATGATCCACAGCCACACGTCGCCGCTTCGACGGACACGTATCCTAGACACCGTGACCAGGACTACTTCCGCGCGGTAAGTTACATTATCTTTGCACTTTGCTATTCTCTTTATAGGTGTCCACGGTTCTAACACATATTCACGTCACATTTAAAATAGGCCAACGCAGCGCGACAGGTTCAGGCTGATGTGAACGCGACATTTGGACGATTGGACAGTGGGATCGTGCTGACTGCAGACGAGCAGAGGACGACTTTCGGGAGGATTCGTCATGCGATGCACATAGTGATTCGTGCGCTCACTTGTCGTGCGTCCAACGCGGTACCTCCTGTAGCTATACATCAGCAACAGCCACGGACAGCAGGAGCAGGAGTGCGCCCGCAGAGTTCCAGTCAACCAGCTGGTCCCCCTAGAGGTAAATTCCGCTAACCATCGGTTCATAACATGTTTCCTTCTACGACATGCACTGTTTTACATCAATATGCTTACGTGCAGCTTTCGCTACACCGTACCTACATCCCTCCGGAGCTGGCATGTCGACGTAGGGAGCGTACCACACATGACCACATGCGCAACAGGGCATGAGCAGTGCCCCCGGGCCACAAGAGGTCCTTCAGGTTATATCAAACTTTACTTTTGCCTTGCAAAATTTTGGTTTGCAATTATCAATAATTTTGTGCACAGGGTTCCACTCTACAGTACCGGGGATGTTTGCTGGCGCTGGCTCCTCCGCGCAGGGCGCACGCAGCAGCAGTTGGGCACAGGATCCTTTCGAGGGGGACGACTTGGAGGACGAGGAGATCCACGAGGTACTAGGTCCTCGCAGCTCGAAGGAGCTCCACCACCGCAGACACAGGACCCACCAGCTGCCACACCCGTGCAGGTGACCCGCGCTGGCCATGCCGTACCACCAGACCGGCTGACGTACTCCCAGGGCTAGGTGTGAACGTAGGCTAGGAGGACGAAGAGGGCTAGAGGTTACGGTCAGGGCCTATAGTACGTTGTACCAGTAGTAGTTCACCTGTTGTACATCGTGTTTAACTAATTCTACGTTTACTGAAGAAACCCCTTTACTTCGTTTACGCTCGTCGATCAAACGATGTATTCCTCACGATCTACGTTTGTGATGAAACTAATCAAAAACATGAATTTTCGAGTTTCAACTTCACGACGAAAGTAGAGTCCGAGCGATGACAACCGAGCATACGTTAATTGCTTACGAACGTAATAAAATTATCCATCCAAGGAGTACAAACGGCACATAAAATGTTTCTAGTTATCGTTATTATATGCCTTAGGGTATTTCAAATGGATATCCGACTAGATATGTAACTACTGTGTTCAGCGTGGGTACTTCCCCTTTCTCGCCGCCTCTGGCCCAGCTTCCTTTGCACGTAGTGCCCTCTCCCGCTTCCTCTCCCTCTCTGCCTCACGGGCTTCCTTCTCCTGCCGCTCCTTCTCCTCCTTCCTCTTTTGCTCAGCCTCCCACTTTTCTTCCGCCGCCCAAAGATGTTCGAGGTGGTCTCTGTGCCATTCCTACGAGATGCGAAGATACTGTGTGTCCTATGGACGGATCTCCGTATCTATCCACTGCACAAAGTCGCACAGAGACGGAGGAGGCTTCGGTGCCTTGACATATTCAAATTTACTAGCTCAAAGGTTCAAATATTTCGTACTAAAAGATAATTCGTATTAGCTCCACTGGCTTCTTCGCCTTCCTCTTATTTCTTTGCGGCTTCGGCTTCTTTGGGGAGTATGCATAATTCGCACACATCCAATACATTTGCCGGAATGTGTAATCCTTCTTACTTATTTCAACTTTGCATTCATTTCCGCACCAACACATCGGCGGAGGCACGTCAATCAGAGGTCGTTGATGACTGGACATATCAAACGCATCCATAGCAACCTACATTATAAATAAATAAACGCAAATTATAACTCGCTGGGCCAAAAATAATTTATACAACTACATACCTAGGGTATACTACACATGACTAAAAAAATAAAATATCATCGTCCTCATTTCCATCTCCCTAGCGTTTCTCGAACTAGTACTACTCATTTAGTAAAAAAAACCTAACTTCTCTCATGCGACCTATCAATGTCATTAGCCGTTATGTTCAACTATAATAGATTTACATTCTGTGGACCAAATCTAACATTTATTTACCTATCAAATAAGTAGTACAATACTGCACATACTATATCATTTGATGAATAGAAATGAAAAATACAAAGAGCCATAAAATATTACCTCCGTAAACCGGCAGGGCTTCGCTGCTTTCGTTCGCCTTCGTTCTCATCTCTCTCTTCTTTTTTCTATTATTTTGATGAATTTTATGAACTTTTTAGAGGCTGGGAGGGGGTTTTATTGGGAGGTAGTAAAAAATCGCCCTCCTAGAGAGCGATTTTTTTAATAAAATAGGCCATTTTACAGGCGGTCCCCTAACCGCTGAAAAAGCGCCCTCCCAGAGGGCAGCAAGGGAGCCGCCTGTAAATTTGCCGGCCCTGCGGCCGCCCCCTTACCGCCCTCTGGGAGGGCGGTTTTTCGGCGACTAGGAGGCCGCTTGCAAAATGGCTGACGGCCTTAGGCCGGGCGGAGAGCGATTTCATAAAAAACGCCCTCCCAGAGGGCGTTAGGGGTATATTTTTGTAAATATTTGAAATAAAAATGTAATTTTTGTAAATATTTTATTAAAAAAATATAAAAATAAAAAAAATTCCCCATGCAGCTATGTCCACCGCTCTTCCACCCGTGGAGGAGCTTTTACTGTTACTAATTTAATTTTTTTTTAATTTACAAAACTAATTTAAAAATTTTTCTTTTTACAGAAATAGACGCTTGCCGCCCTGGCCCAAGGCGACATTTAAAAACCGTCGTAGCCCAGGGCGGCAAATGGCTCGGCCGTCAGGGGGTGCTAACGGCGTGGGCCGCCGTTAAGCCAGGGGGCCACGTGGGCTTGCCGCCGTGGCCCAGGGCGGCGAATGCCTCACGGGCCCCCCGTGAGGCCGGCAGAACTTCAGCGGGCAGAATGCAAATTTGCATTCGCCGTCCTGGGGGAGGGCGGTTTTTAGCCCTCCTATAAAATTCTTTCGCGCTGGCAACCGCGATCATTTTTCCCTTCCACCTCTAGCGTTCGTCCAATAGAGCTGAGGCAAAGGAGGAGCAGTACAGCGGCGAAGCCCTCGCAGATTTTTAAGCCGAACGCAGGTATTTTTTCCCTCCCTCCGTCATGTAGTTAATTTTTTAGACAAGTGTTAATTAGTACTAGACGCGTAGTGTAATACCCGACATAGTATGAAAATAT
This sequence comes from Oryza meyeriana var. granulata, assembly GCA_003991445.1. Lineage (NCBI taxonomy): Eukaryota > Viridiplantae > Streptophyta > Magnoliopsida > Poales > Poaceae > Oryza > Oryza meyeriana. The sequence continues at coordinate 199,313 of RYFJ01002064.1, forward strand.
TAGCGGTTTGGCATAACCATCGTTAGTGTTAAATTTATTTGACCGTACTAGAATAACATAGTGGATAGGTTGTAAATTGTAGATATTTTAGAAATAAATATGCTTCGCCATGGCCATCGTTGGTATACATCATTTCGGCACGGTAGATAAACCTAGCGTATAACTTTATTAGCACCGCTGTGTTAGTTTGTAAAATGTAGAAACGGTAATGGTTTGACTCATACCTATAGCCTTTTTATGGAACGAATATTGGTTAGTACGGATTAATAACTGTAGTGAAAATCTTTTTTGTCAACAGAAATGGCAAATAGAGTTGCATTCGCGATATATCACGGTGAAGGAAATGTCAGAGAAGGACAATATGGGGTAGATTTATCGGAGTTCAACGTAGCACAAAAGGGAATTATAGCTCCAGCTAAGAGAAGTTTTCCTGGAGTTTACAATTGGTTAATGAGGGGATTCGGAGTAGATCCTCAAGTAAATGCAATTACGGTGTACGCACTGGTTAGCTGGGCTGTGGAAGGTTTTTGGTGGGAATTGATGCCAATAGATTCGACGGCCAGCTGGGTATTTTTTGTGGAGAGTGCACTACAGCGAGGATGGGCACCTAGCATCCTAGTGGTAGTGCATGACAGGGTCAGCATTGACCAGGCTGGTCCAAGTACAGCAGAAGGGCCCGATGAAACAGGGGAGCAAAATGAGGCAGAAGACGAGGGTGCCGGAGAGGAAGGAGGCCAAGAAGACATGGGACCGGGGGGTTTGCAGATGAAGAGGAGAGACACCCAGGTCTAGTACATGAGATGGAAATTGAAGACTCAGAACCTGAGTATGTGGAGGATGATGATTCTTCGGAGGACGATGTATACCCGACAGAATGGGACAACGAGGACTTCTCCGGACTCGTTGTCTCAGAGGGGCACACCGTGCCATGGGAGTATCGGCAGAATGAAGTGGTGCAAGGCGCTAAATGCGCCGAAAAAGTACAGTTGACAGAGGCTGTGAAGATGTGGACGGTGTCACTTGGGAGGGAGTTCTGGGTATCAAAGTCCACCAGATCAGTGTACGAAGTGAAGTGTGCAAGTTCAAGTAATGGATGTCCATGGAGGATGTACGCATCTAGGAAGAAATATGACGACTATTGGTCCGTGTCAATCGTGACGGAGCACAACTGCCATCTTTCGGGTGTTCAGAAGTACCATAGGAACATATCATCTGCATTCATCGCTTCAGAGCTGTATTATGCTGTTGTGGAGAACCTCCGGTTCAAGCCCAAGACAATTATCAGGCGCATCGAGGAGAAGTACAAGTACACCATTACATATGCTAAGGCATGGAGGGCCAAACAGAAGATAATTGAAAGGAGATTCGGCAGTTTTGAAGCTTCGTACAATAATTTGCCTCGCCTACTGGAAACCATCTGTGTGAGGAATCCTGGCAGCTACTCCGAAATCAAAACTTTCCCATCGTTAGCAAATCCTGGGCAAAGCGTCCTTCAGCGGGCCTTCCTCTCTCTGCAGGCGTGCATGTTTGCATTTCTTCATTGCAGGCCCATTCTCTGCATCGACGGCACGTTCCTAACTGAAAAGTACAGAGGGCAAATATTGACGGCAATCAGAGTAGACGGGAACAACCAAGTATTACCCGTGGCCTTTGCCTTCGTCGAGAGCGAGAACACAGAGAGTTGGTACTAGTTTCTGAAGCTGGTTAAGGAAAAGTTGGTGGGGATGAGGCCAGATGTATGTCTCATGCATGACCGTCATGCAGGGATGCTGCGTGCAATTGAGGAGCTGCGAAACGGCTGCGCAGACAAGGGATACCCTCCGGTGTGGGAAGATATAAAGAGCAGATGGTGCATGCGTCATATGGACGCAAACTTTTATAAGCAGTTCAGAAATAAGGAGCTGATGGCCATGCTTAAATGTTTGTGCGCCCAGAATCAACAGAAGAAGTTCAACGAGCTGTAGAGGAGACTTGATGAGCTGACAGCCAAACATAGAGGCGAGAGTTCTGCAAGACCCGCAGCTAGAGGTGTTGACGGCCCTGAAGCTCTAGGTGCACTTCCCATCGATGACGGTACATTCAGAAGGAGGCCCGGTTCCTCGGTTAGCAGATTTTCGCAGTGGATCAAGTACGAGCCGAAGGAGAAATGGGCATTGCTGTACGATGAAGGTGGAGCAAGGTACGGCATAATGACCACGAACCTTGCAGAGGTCTACAACTGGGTCATGCGGGGTGTGAGGCAACTCCCCCTTGTTGCCATCGTGGAGTTCATCCTACATGGAACACAGACGTACTTCCACGACAGGTGCAGACAGAATGGCCCATCTATGGCCGATGGAAACCTTTGGTTCGGCACAAAAATGACAGAGTACCTTGAGGAGAAATGCAAGAAGGCAAGAGAGCACCAAGTCCGAGTGCAGGGCACATGAGAGCATAGATTTGAGATATTGTGTGCCGACAGGTCCAGGCATGGCATATTCGCAAGGAAACCTGTGCAAGTGTGTGTCCTAAAGGAAGATGGGACATGCAAGTGCTCCTGCCAGAAACCAAGCTTGTACCACAAGCCCTGTTCTCATGTCATTGCCGCTTGCGGGGAGTGCGGCATTGATGAACGCCAATATGTGTCTCCGTACTTTAAAAAGGAAGCAATCATGCATACATGGAGTACCGAGATTTTTGGTTTTGGCATCGTCGGCACTTTCACTGAAGACACAAGCCCAGTTAATTTCATCCCTGACCCGACGAAGACAAGGAACAAGGCAGGCCGCCGTCAGACACGGAGGATTCGCAATGATATGGACAAATCCGAGGCTGGCGTTAGCGCTAAACGTTGCAGTAGGTGTGGAGAGGATGGATATACCTACAAGAAGTGCACGAAAGACACCGAGGCCCCAAGTGCAGCGGAAGTTCCTATGGAAGGATCAGGCGCTGTTGACGCCAAAATTTGGTAAGGCCCTGTATCAGATTTAGTCAAAGGGAAAATTGCAGTCAACTAACGGAAATTGATCCAGAAGAGACCGATTCCGGAAAGGAGCCGTGAAGACCGCAGCATGGCAGTTATTTACTGTATCTATTAATTAGGCAAGTGTTTATCTTTAGGAAATCTGACCTCGTGTCCGGTCGGGTCTTATTAGCATTTTCTGTTATAATTAGGAAATCATGTACCGTGTCCAATAAGGACTCGTGTAACTCGGGGTATAAATACGTACGCCCGGGGACCTTGTAAATTATCACTCGATCAATACAAATTCGGTGCATCGCCACCTTTCCGACGGGATCTTGCTTCTCGAGCCGGGCTACATCGGTTAGGTCCGAACTCCTGCGAGAGGGTAAGTCTCGTCACCCCGGCTACTTATCGGCTAGGACTTTCTCGGTTAGGTCCGATATTCTAGTCAGTTTATGGTAGTCGGCTTACCACGATATATTTATTTTATCTATGGCTGCATCAGTTCACTTTGATCTCATAGATTGATTAGGTATATCACATCACGTGTGCGTAGATCGTATCGGCTTACTGGGAGCGGTTTATCATCAGTTTGTGCTGCATCGGTTAGGTCCGACCTACTAAACTGCTAGCGATAAATCGTTCCTGCTAGGTTGATACTTTATGCGCAAGCGTCTTATCGGGGTGTATAGCCGATAAGTTATCATGTTTTAGCATCACGATCGCATCAAATCTATCGGCCTATCGAGATCTCGTTATTATGATCAGTCTGTGCTGCAACGGTTGGGTCCGATCTACTAGACTGACAATAATAACGTTGCTCTTAATAAGCCGATGGGTTTTATGCGATGTTGTTATCGGAGTGCTTAGCCGATAAGTTATCTGTTATTAAATATAGCCGATTATACTGTTTGCCTTGTTATACATTCTTGCCTGCATTACTGTTACGATCGGCTAAGGGCTAGCCGATTGGTTTACTCTGCCGATCCGAGCGCGAGCACAAGCAGGCTCCCGGGCACGACCTCAGGTAAGGACCCGGGCACGAGCATAGGTAAGAACCCGGGCACGGATACGAACAGCGGATGAAGATCCCGGGTGCAGGAGCAAGCAAGGGCCCAGGCACGGGCGCGGGCAGTATCTTCGTGACGACACTAGTAATTTTAACCACGATCGGCTGAAGTTCATTCAATTTATTTGTTTACGCATCCTGTTTACTTATTTTACCAAGTTTACCACCGATTTTTGAGCATCCCTTCAATGATCGGCTAGATTAATACTTGTTTATTATTATGTTATTGCTCATGCCATCATCGGATTCCAGTCGATGTATAAGTGCTACAGTGCATATTGGCCATCGGCTGATGAGATGAGTCCAGGTCGGCTTCCAGCCGATTGGCTCACGAATTTAACATTTTTCTCTCCTTGTCAATTGCAGGGTCAAATTGACTGGCACGCCTACGAACCTCAAGATTTTAGGACCTGCACTGGAGTGAAGCAAATCTCCCAGGCCTTCGCGTGTCTCCCAGACGCCGGACGGCCCCCGGCGGGTTTTCGGCGTCAACAGGCGCCGACGGAAGGCGGCCAACTGGGCAAGGCACCACTGATAGGCAGCGTCATCGCAGGCGTCCTCGTGCAAGTTCGGGTTATGTTGTGTAGTATAGACGCTGGCCTTTTAAATGTACTTTGATGTCTGTTAATTTTCTGACTATAATGCACTATGTTTATTTGAGCTAATCTGTTCCGCTTCTTTTTCCTTGCAGGTATGGACTACCAGACGCCTCAACTGCTAGATCACGCCACCGATCAGACCCATCGGTCGTTTCTCTCGGCGGTGCAGAACCTCCAGCTCAGTACCTTACGTCCTCGACCTTCTAGGCGACTCCTTCCCGTGGACCCTCGGTTCACGACTAGGTACATACGAACGTTGTACTGTGAAGCTGTATATGTGAACTTGCTAACTTGCTTTGTTTTGACTGTCAGGTTGCGGGAGGCAGGCCTTCTGCAGCTGTGTAGGCTGGTAGCAGCCGCAGTGGACCCGAATGACCCGACGAAGAAGTGGGGTATCGACCGGTCGCTGATCACAGCTCTTGTGGACCGGTGGAGACCGGAGACGCACACCTTCCACCTCCCATGCGGTGAGATGGCCCCCACGCTGCAGGACGTCAGCCTCCTCCTTGGGCTGCCTCTAGCCGGCGATCCGGTAGGCTAGTTGACGGGCTCCAAGCGTGGCGAGACGACATTCTGCAGCGGTTCGCCCCGGTTCACCGTGCTCCGGGGCTTCCCCTCGTCGGCGAGATCTCCCCGTACACGCATGCGGGCCCCCCACAGGCTTAGGTACTGAGCTACACGGTAAGAATGCTTTCTTGTTGTTTTATGTTCGTCCTTCAGTCCGTACTAGAATTACAGTGTCAACTTCCTTATATGTTACTACAGTCTGATCAGCTAGACCCGGAGGCCGACGCGTACTCACTGCAGAGAAGCCTGGAGGCGTACCTGTTGTGGGTGTTCGGCTGGGTGATGTTCACCAACTCGCACGGCCACGCAGTCGACAAGGGCTTGATCCCTTACGCGAGGGAGATAGCCGACGCCTAGGACGGTGCTGTTCTGCAATATAGTTGGAGATCGGTAGTCCTTGCCGTCACGTACAGGGGTCTGTGCGACGGCTGCAGGAAGACCGACGCAGAAGCGGTCTTCACGGGTTGTCCACTCCTCCTACAGCTCTGGGCGGCAGAGCGGTTCACGATCGGCCGCCCCGTGGTGGACCACAGTCCGTACGAGGCGAGCCTGTACATGGGTGTCCCACTGGAGGACTATCCGACGATGGGGACGGTGTGGTGTCGTCGTGAGGTATGTTCGGTGTTAGAACCATCTCGGTTTTTTATGTTACTTGGACTAACGAGAACTCTTTACCTGTTTGTAGCGTCGGTACGCTCATGTGCAGGTGCAGAAGTCGTACCCAGACTTCGTCATGGAGTTCGACAGGATCACGGACGACGACGTTGTCTGGGAGCCGTACAGCGACGAGGCGGTGACGGCGCGTGCGCCGCTTGGGCTATCGTCCCTCTGCACCAGGGACCATGCGTACTGGCTGACAATGACGCCGATGCTGTTTGACATTTCTGTCGAGCCACACTGCCAGCAGCGTGTGATGCGGAAGTTCGGTATGCGCCAGACCTTCGGCCAACCACAACCCCAGGCCGTACCGCAATACGTTCACAGGTATGTGTGGAAATGAATATTCCGTATTATTATGCATTGTGTCACTGGTTGTGCTCTGCAGGTTAAATCGCCGTGGCCAGGCCGCTGGTAAGTTGTGGAGACCCACCATCATCGAGTACATCAACGACTGGCTCATAGCCACGGAGGACGTCTTCACGGAGATCCACCCCTACACAGCCGACAGGTACGAGGAGTACCTTTCCTGGTACCAGCCCCGTACCAGACTACGGGTGACGTTCACTCCCGGAGCTCCACAGGTGCACATCGCGGGGGTGCGAGACGCATACCCGACACACTACGACCAGGACTACTTCCGCGCGGTGAGTCAATGGTTTTCATACTGTTTTCAACGGTACTTACCACGCGCAACTAACCACGCATGTCCTGTTGAACAGGCGGACAATGCTAGGCAGGTCGACACGGAGCTCGCCCTACTGTGCCAGCGCATCGAGGCTAGCATCCCTCTCACAGAGCAGGAGCAGGCGTCCTCGTTCCACCGGATGCGCAACACGATGCGCTCAGTCGTCCGTGCTCTGACTTGTCGCCGTTCCGATGCAGCCCCACCGATGCAGATACATATGCAAGGTCCCCATGGTGAAGGGACATCGGCAGGAGCGGCGGGTTCTGCAGGGGCTAGTACATCGTGGGGAGCAGGTCCTTCCGGTACCGCCGGAGGATCGAGGACGGCAGGCTCCACGATCGGGCAAGGTTTGTCAGGTATGTCAGGTTCGAACATATTCTCCATAACTAACTGCACTTTTTATTCGGCTGACATGAACTTTTCTTTACCAGCCCCACGCGGCGGATCTCACCACCACCTGGGGGACACTAGGCGGGGATCTGCCCGGAGCACCTATGATTGGATCTCTGCCGAGGACGACCTCGTTCTGGAGCAGGACGTGATCAGGTCGTCACAGCTCGGAGGTGCACCAGACACACAGCCGCACGACGTCGGTGCTTTCCCTACTGCTTAGGCGGTCCGAGCCACCCATGGGGTAGCGGCAGACCGCCTGACGTACTCGCGCGGGCACGTGCAAGCGCAGCCTAGGAGGACGAGGAGGCGTACGGACTAGGGGCTATTGTTGTAGTTATTTATTTATAGGTCTCGCATAACTTGTAAGGCATGAACTTGCCCATTATGTGTAAGACTTGGTTTATGCAAATTATGTTGTTAATTATATTAATATTGTGTTGTTAGAAGTAATCCCATCTCTTCAGTGTTTTTTGAATTATATTGACACTAATATGTGTGTTATCTGAAGTTATCTTTATGCAAACGCCATCCCACCTGCCTGCGCCTGCCGGCCTTCCCGCTCGCGAGTTAGAGTACCCTAGGGATCGAACCATTGCCCCCACCTGGATCGGACCGTCCGCCGTCATATCGGATCGTCCGACAACCAAAGATCGGACCGTCCGCATTATGATCGGACCGTCCGCATACGGATCGGACCGTCCGATTTCTTCAAATTTGGTAATTTGAAAATGGCTCCAGAGGGCCGAACGCAAAAATGCATTCTGTATTTTTGCGTTCGGCCCCCTGGAGCCATTCGCCGCCCTAGCCCAGGGCGGCAATGCCATGTGGCCCCCGGCCCGCTGACGCCGTGGGCCACCGTCACGGCCTGGTGACGCCGCTGTGGGCCTCGGCCATTTGCCGTCCTGGGCCACGGCGGTTTTTAGATGCTGCCCTGGCCCACGGCGTCAAGAGTCTATTTCTATAAAAAGAAAAATTTTAAAATTAGTTTTGTAAATTAAAAAAATATTAAATTAGTAACAGTAAAAGCTCCCCGTGGAGAGACTAACAATTCGCATGTGTTGGCCTAAGCGGCCTCCACCGCATGGGCGAGGTGTCTCACGATTTCACGGGCGAACGGCAAAGCCGGGCCGGCTGCTCGCCTTCTCTTCCGCGAGGCGTCCGAGGTGAATGATTTCACGGCGAGCACGGCCCGCGAGGCTTACGAGGGCCGCGCATCACGGCTACACGGTTCACTTCGTGTGCCTGGGCCGCTCGTCGGGGACTCGCTGCATGCAGGCGTGGCCCGTGGAGCGGGAGGAGGAATGCGGCGGGTTCCGTTCGGGCAGACACGGGCACACGGCGTTGTGCTGCTGGGCCGCGGCGCGTGTGAGTGCCGCGCAAAAGCATCGCCAACCAACCGCCGCACGGATGCCGGGCGCGCGGCGCAACGCCAACCGCCGAAATTTTTTCTTCTCAGCCACGTCGGCGAGACGGCGAGGCTAGCCACCTCTGATTAGATTAGACGTGTCGGTGGCTTAGAGGCTTGGAGCTGGAGATTTCACCAAACCTGGCAGAAACCGGCCGTTCTTGGTGCAACTGGCTTACGTGAACAGTTGAAGCATATGTGCAGACCGGAGATTGAATCGACAGATCCAGTTTCGTCTGTGCATCAGTGCATCGTCCAACGTCCATCGGTGATATTGGTACGTATCATGCCCATATGCATGCGCTAGGATTAAAACCAAATCATGCCAAGGAAATTATCTACGGATGCAACGTGCAATCTAATCATATTAGGCTCGGCTCGGGGATGGCGGAGCAGAGCTCTAACTCTATTACCAAGTGGGCACTGTTTGTGAACTATCCAGCCTTTCACCACCAAACATATATTCTCCTCCTGATACTGTACACTAATACAAGCAATACGTCTTAATTAATTTATGCACCAAAGCGCCTAACCAAACAAGCATGTTCACCCAACTTATACAGGTGTTCTTACGTCGGAGGTTGGAGCTTGCCATTGCAGAACAACGATCAGCAAAAGCAACACGCATGCATGTGGCCAGCATATACGTACACTACAGTCTACAGGAAGTGATAGATAAAGAAATTAATTAAGAAAAACGACGCAGCCTCGCGACTTAATTTGGCAATTGCTCGTAGTACTATATAATCAAATGATAATCCCAACATATAACAATATGGTTATTTAACTGATAGTACATATAAATGACATTTTCTTGCTTTGTTGTCTTAATTAGTTATTGGCATGTTACTTTCACTATAGCTAACATTGCATTTCCTGAGAGGAGGAATATATTGGAACAACAAGCGTACTGATGCCCTTTGGAAACTTCCCTTGTTCAATTATGGAAATCAACGAACATCAAGGAGGAAGAAAAAACCACGATTAATAATGGCTCAATAATCTGCCGGCACGGAGGAGAGAATTTTCAGAAGTAGCAAAGCGGGGGCACTTCACATGGCCCCCCATCTTAGCCCCACGCTGTCTCTCGCAAGTCGCAATTAGAAAAAAACGGAGAGGAGAGAGTACGGGAAGATGGAAGGCCATGTGTGCGTGCATGTGGGCTAGCGAAGCTAAGCTAAGGCCGAGTTCAACCGAGTTGCCTGCATTTGTTGCAGTTGGTGGCTGCATCTAGCCCTGCATGATTGCATTGCGGCTACCCCCACTGGCTAGTATGGTTTCTACTTTCCTCCTCGCCTAAGCTTCATAATTTGTGCCTGTTGAGCCAAACATTTGCCGGCTGCATCTCAGCCTCTTGGTCAAAAGAGCATAGAAGTGCATCTTACATAACTGAATTGCAAGAAGTAAAACGGCTGTGTACCTGTGTCTTATGAAGGGAAACAGCAGGGACTTCAGATTGTCATATGACTGAGCTGCTACATCATTCTTCAGTAACTACTACACATTGAATTTACCTTAGCTGGAATGCTGTAATCAGAATTCATTGGTTTATCATGTATGCCTGCCAGGTGGGTCCAATAATTGTTTCCTTTGCTAACATGGAAAGGCTCTGAGAGTACTGCTTCAACTGTTCTAAAATAAATTTATCTTTTGTCTATCTTATTTTTTTTATATTTTTATTTTTAGAGCAATTAATGCATTAAATTTTATTAAAACTAGGGACAAATACATTAGGAATTGCTAAAGCAGGAGACAAGTGCATTAGAGTTTGATAAAATAAAGAGTATTTTAATCTTTTAACTTTGTATTGGTACGTACGAGATAGATTAAAGATGAACTTATTTTTATTACGGAGGGAGTATTTGTTAGCATTATGTTATTTGTTAGCAGTTTTTTTTAGGATAGTACACTTCATAAAGGTCGAAACAGTCGGGTCAGTTGGGCTGACTTTTTGAAGGGAGGACAAGGGTCCTGTTGCTGCTTGTACTTTTCAGTGCTTGTTTATAACCTGATGTCCCCCCAGAGCAAAGTATTTGCTATTGCTACATGACAACCAAACAAATTTGACAGAGCAAAAGGTGAATTGCATTAGAAATGTGAAAATGGTTATCTTTATGCGGTGATGTGCATTGTTCTTGCAGTTGCTTATCTGTTGGCTTATGCTCAATACTAGTTACTAGAGTGGTTCCAAGACCTTTGACGTAATAATAACTGAAATTGCTGAGTTTGGTAATAATAGTGTGTTTCTTCTGATCTGCTCCAGTTACTGCTTGCTATGATCCAAGCGCATCAACAGACGTATGTAATCTAGTAAATGATATCCTTCAAAAGAAACAAAAAAAATTGATCAGGTAAAACAATGGCGTAACTAAGCAAATATAAGTTCAGATCATGTCATCATGACAGCTTCATATTCATACAACCAAAGTGTAACATCAATCAAGCCATCAAAGCTATGCTTTCCAAGCACAAAAAAGAAACATGTCGCGTTATAAAAAAAAAAAAAAAGAAACATGTCTAGCCGCAATGCTGATTGAAGTTATTGGACTTGCTTGGGTCTTGGAAGTTAGTTACTACTCCCTCGGTTTCAGTTATAAATCGTTTTACTTTTGGTTAAAGTCAAACTCTTTTAAATTTAATCAAGTTTATAAAATAATATAGTAATATTTTCAATACAAGAGAAATATGCTATAAAAATATATTTAGTTTTGGATTTAATGAAACTAATTTGTTATTTTAAATGTTGGTGTATTTTTCTATAAATTTGATTAAATTTAGAGTAGTTTGACTTTGACCACAGTTAAAACGACTTATAATATAGAACGGAGGAAGTATATAACAACCTTTACCGTAGTAGAAACTCACTCCCAATTCCTTTTCATGGCATTGTATCTTCCATATTCAGAGCAAATAATCCAGAATAAACTTTACTGGTACAAGATTATGTACGTATTATATTCATGGTCAATTCAGTATTTATTTTAAGATGGCAGGTCAATTCAGTTTTGTTGTGTGCAACGGAAAAAATTGAAGTGAACCCCTGTTGGTTAAGACCCCTAAATTTGACAACATAGTCATGAATGTGCTACAGGAAACTAAAGCTTAGTGTTCTCAAGAATCTAATCATCAGAGAACAGGAGGCTCTTCCATGTGATGGAGATTATTGGCCTGGGTCTGGGCAAGTTGTATACCGTGTACGCTCTTCTCTACCGCAATACAAAGTTTGTTTTATGAATAATGAACAAAAAAAACTTGTGGCATGAATTTTACTTCATAATAATAATTCTTACTTTTGAAAAAAATTCATTTGACAAATTTAGCTCAGAGATCACAACATAGTAAGTGACCCGTAGCATAATTTGTTGTTCAGTAGACCTGCAACTACATTTCTGCCACTGTTGTAATGGTTCGCTGGAATGGTTGCTGCAGGAGATGATTAGAACCTTACTCAGACTAGCAGATGTTATGCACTACTGCCAAAGATCCAGAAGCTAAGCATACAATTGAGTCAGAAGATTAGAAGATTCTCATGTCACTTTTTACTCCTGGTATTAGACAATTAAGTATGAGCTATTTATCACACCTGGAAGAGAATCTTACAGTCCCTGCAGGGCTATAGCTCCACCACCAGGATCACTGACAAAAGTTCCGTTCAACCTGCAAGATAAGATTAACGTGCTAATTTATGGTCAATCATTTGTTCAACACCAGGACACGCTTCCATCTCTTCCTCTGCATGCATTAAAATCTAGTAGCACATATGCAACTAAAGTAATCTTGGTGTTAACTGTGCGTGTCCATTTTTGTAAAATTCCATTTGTTCAGACTACTAACTTATGAAATCATCACTTCTGTTTGTTTCATATATGATGGTAGAGTTCAACTGAAATTTTTAAAGCTTAACTTCTTCCAAAACACTAAAATGGTGTTAAAATCTGCTTGCTGTCATGCTTGAACATTGAACAAAACTCCTGAAAATTAGTAGTATGTACCAATGAGAACACGGTAGAGTATAAATATACTGGAATGTGTACTTCAGATCGTCGACAATAGAACAGCATTTCCATAGTTTCATGCCCATACTTCTCTGCAAAAAAACAGCCATGTTATTGACACATCGAAATAGGGAATCGACTCCAATGAAAACTTCCATGTTCCGTGTTTACAATGATTGCAATTCTCTTGTTTAAACCAACAAGACAAAATTCTCTCTCTCAATGACGAGTGATCAAGCTCCTTTCGCACATTCTCGTAACCACATGGGTCATGTCTCCCGAAGCTCAATAATTCCAAGAGCATTTTCCAGCCTATGTCCATGCTCCATCCTAACCTTTACACTCTCATACCAAGCTGTTGTTGTGCTATCCATGGCCCCCACAAGGCTACTAAACCATGTACCTAACACTAACAACACACACACTAGCACACCTATGCATTAGCATGCCACAAAGTAGTATTTTATTATCTCATCCCTCCCTCCAAACACATAGATTAATGCTTTAATCCAATCCTAATCATAGACATCCTCTTATATACCTTCCTATGAGTTTCCCTCCATTTCTCTATTGCTTCAAACAAGGCAATGAAAACACAAAACTAGAACTAGTGTGTGAGAGACCAAAGGAGTGTAGAGGACAAGGGAGGAACAGAAGAACCGAGTATGACGAGTGCTACTCCAAGGCCAAGTAGCACTAGACACTTGTTCTTCTCCTTGTCCTTCTCCTTCTTGGCACTCTTGAGCTGCATTGCCGTGTGCAATGCCGCCGCCGCTGCCGGTGATGAGGCGGCGGCGTTGCTGGCAATCAAGGCGTCTCTCGTCGATCCATTGGGGGAGCTAAAAGGATGGAGCTCTTTGCCGTCCTCGCCTCATTGTACATGGAAGGGCGTGCGCTGCGACGCCCGGGGCGCGGTCACCGGCCTCAACCTCGCCGGCATGAACCTGAGCGGCGCCATCCCAGAGGACATCCTCGGCCTCGCTGGGCTCACCTCGATCGTCCTGCAGAGCAATGCGTTCGACGGCGAGCTGCCGGCGATGCTCGTGTCCATTCCGACGCTCCACGAGCTCGACGTCAGTGACAACAACTTCAAGGGCCGGTTCCCGGCCGGCCTCGGGGCGTGCGCCTCGCTGACGCACCTCAACGCGTCGGGCAACAACTTCGCCGGCCCGCTCCCGGCCGACATCGGCAACGCCACCGCGCTCGAGACGCTCGACTTCAGGGGTGGCTTCTTCTCTGGCGGGATCCCGAAGGCCTACGGGAAGCTCCAGAAGCTCAAGTTCTTGGGCCTCTCGGGCAACAACCTCAATGGCGCTCTCCCGCCTGAACTGTTCGAGCTCTCGTCATTGGAGCAGCTCATCATCGGCTACAACGAGTTCAGCGGCGCGATCCCGGCCGCCATTGGCAATCTTGCCAACCTCCAGTACCTCGACATGGCGATCGGCAGCTTAGAGGGTCCCATACCGCCGGAGCTCGGCCGGCTGCCGTATCTCAACACGGTTTACCTTTACAAGAACAACATTGGCGGCCAGATACCCAAGGAGCTCGGCAACCTCTCCTCCCTCATCATGCTTGACCTCTCCGACAACGCCATCACCGGCGTGATCCCGCCGGAGCTGGGGCAGCTCACTAACCTGCAGCTGCTTAACCTGATGTGCAACAAGCTCAAGGGTGGAATTCCGGCGGGCATTGGCGAGCTCCCGAAGCTGGAGGTGCTGGAGCTGTGGAACAACTCCCTCACCGGCTCGCTGCCGCCGTCGCTCGGCAAAGCGCAGCCGCTGCAGTGCTGGACGTGTCGACGAACGCCTTGTCCGGCCGGTGCCCGCCGACTCTGCGACAGCGGCAACCTGACGAAAGCTGATACTGTTCAACAATGTCTTCACAGGCCCCGATCCCAGCGGGCTCACGACGTGTTCGACTCTTGTCCGCGTCCGGGCGCACAACAACCGGCTCAACGGCACGGTGCCGGTGGGGCTCGGGCGGCTGCCGCGGATGCAGCGCCTGGAGCTGGCCGGCAATGAGCTTTCCGGCGAGATCCCAGACGACCTGGCGCTCTCGACGTCGCTCTCTTTCATCGACCTCTCGCACAACCAACTGCGGTCGGCGCTGCCGTCGAACATCCTCTCCATCCCGGCGCTGCAGACGTTTGCGGCGGCCGACAACGAGCTGACCGGCGGCGTGCCGGACGAGCTTGCTGATTGCCCGTCGCTGTCCGCCCTTGACTTGTCGAACAACAGGCTGTCCGGAGCGATCCCGGCCAGCCTCGCGTCGTGCCAGAGGCTCGTTTCGCTAAGCCTCCGGAACAACCGGTTCACCGGGGAAATCCCTGCGGCTGTCGCCATGATGCCGACATTGTCCGTGCTCGATCTCTCCAACAACTTCTTCTCCGGCGAAATCCCGAGCAACTTCGGCAGCTCGCCGGCGCTCGAAATGCTGAACTTGGCGTACAACAACCTCACCGGCCCCGTGCCAGCGACGGGGCTCTTGAGGACAATCAACCCCGACGACCTTGCCGGGAACCCGGGACTCTGTGGCGGCGTCCTGCCTCCGTGCGGGGCAAACTCTCTCCGCGCATCGTCGTCGGAATCGTCTGGCCTTGGCCGCTCACACATGAAGCACATTGCCGCTGGCTGGGCCATCGGCATCTCTGCCGTGATTGCGGCATGCGGAGCCATGTTTCTTGGCAAGCAGCTGTACCACCGGTGGTACGTCCACGGCGGATGCTGCGACGATGCCGTGGAGGAAGAGGGGGGCGGCTCGTGGCCATGGCGCCTCACGGCGTTCCAGCGGTTGAGTTTCACCAGCGCAGAGGTGCTCGCATGTATCAAGGAGGCCAACATCGTCGGCATGGGCGGCACGGGGGTGGTGTACCGAGCCGAAATGCCACGCCACCACGCCGTCGTCGCCGTCAAGAAGCTGTGGCGCGCGGCCGGATGCCCCGAGGAGGCCGCTACGGTCGACGGGCGCCAGGACGTCGAAGCGGGAGGAGAGTTTGCGGCCGAGGTGAAGCTTCTCGGTCGGCTTCGGCACCGGAACGTCGTGCGAATGCTGGGCTACGTGAGCAACAACCTGGACACGATGGTGCTCTACGAGTACATGGTCAATGGCAGCCTGTGGGATGCGCTGCACGGTCAGCGAAAGGGCAAGATGCTGATGGACTGGGTGTCGCGTTACAACGTCGCGGCGGGCGTCGCCGCCGGGCTCGCCTACCTGCACCACGACTGCCGGCCGCCGGTCATCCACCGCGACGTCAAGTCGAGCAACGTTCTCCTTGACGCCAACATGGACGCCAAGATCGCCGACTTCGGCCTCGCTCGCGTCATGGCGCGCGCCCACGAGACCGTCTCCGTCGTCGCCGGCTCGTACGGCTACATCGCGCCGGAGTACGGGTACACGCTGAAGGTGGATCAGAAGAGCGACATCTACAGCTTCGGAGTGGTTCTCATGGAGCTCCTCACCGGACGGCGGCCCATCGAGCCGGAGTACGGCGAGAGCCAGGATATCGTCGGGTGGATCAGGGAGCGGCTGCGCAGCAACAGCGGGGTGGAGGAGCTGCTCGACGCCAGCGTCGGCGGCCGCGTCGACCACGTCCGGGAGGAGATGCTGCTCGTGCTGCGCGTCGCGGTGCTGTGCACGGCCAAGTCACCCAAGGACCGGCCCACCATGCGGGACGTGGTGACCATGCTCGGGGAGGCGAAGCCGCGGCGGAAGAGCAGCAGCGCCACGGTGGCCGCCACCGTCGTGGACAAGGACAAGCCGGTGTTCACGACGTCGCCCGACTCCGGTTACCTGTAATAGAACTTGGTTTTTCACCGGAGGCACTGACGTGACAGACGCAAACACTTGCACTAGAGGACGTGTTTGTTTTGTACCTATAGTTCTTGTAATCCGCTTCAACATTTTACATAGTTCTGATTTACAGTTGGTCCTGTTCAGGGACTACGAATTTATGTAAACAATGTTTATACATTTTACAATTTTAGGATGTAAAGGAATTCAATTAGTACCTTCAAATATGAGGCAAATTCTGAATTTCGCCTATAATCCACGGCTCAAATCAAGGCTGCTCCGCCATAGCTCCAGACCTTTTCTCCTAGCCAACAGATGTTAGATCGGACGGTTCAAATGAATCCGTCGGTAGGATCGCTAGCAACGATAGAGACACCATTCCGCGGTGGGCAATCCTATTAGACTCGTACTGGGCATGTACGCCCAGCTCAGCCCAGGAGAATCGCTACGCGATCACTGATGTAGAATGGCTAGGTTGAGGGATATCCGCTTTCTTGTCTCTCATAGCAGATGAGGCGTCAAGAAGATGTAGAAAATCGTATCCTTTCTTTTACAATCACATCATAGAAAAAAATAATGAACACAGGAAACATAAATATAGAGGTGTTGCTCTCTCTTTATTAATCAATGATCAATGTATATAATGAAGACACCCTGCCCTTTTATATTTATAGATAGAGAAGGTTAGAGACATAAATATAGGGCTGTTACTCTCTCTTTATTAATCAATGATCAATATGTACAATGAAGACACCCTGTCCCTCTATCTATAGATAGAGGAGGTTAGAGATAAGAACCATAAATTTATCTCTAACTAATTCGATTGGTCCATAAGAAAGAATTTTATCTCCTAAAGATATAAGGATTCGTAACACTCCTCCTTGGGCCTATCCACGACCAACTCATGTCTCGTCAAAACTCCTACCAAAACCTAGTGGAAAAAAATGTTAGGAAAAAGAGTACATAGTTGCTGCCATGCGTCACACACCGTTGTTCCGTTAAAAACCTTGAGGATCACAAGCTCCACTCAATTAAGGAAAAAAAAAGTACAACGCTGTGGACTCGCCGATCCACTGACTCGACTATGTTCAGGGGTTTAACTCCCCTGAACCCTATAAGTCTCTAGGTCTTCTCATCCCAATTTCACGAATAAACTTTCGAAAAGTACAAGCGCGAAGAGACTTAGTGAACAATCTGCCAAGTTGTCACACGACTTGGACTGCAGGATCTTCACTTCCCTTTACTTCTGAAGCTCATGAGGATAGAAGAATTTTAGAGCAATATGCTTTGTTATACTGTTCTTAATATAGCCTAGCTGCATCTATGCGACACATGCTGCATTATACTTATAGATAATGGTGGAGGTATCGAGGATACTCAAACCACATGATCGCTCAATATGGAGAGTCATCCTCTTAAGCCATGCACACTCTCGTGCGGCTTTATATAATTGCAATGGGATCTCTGAGTAGTTTGTGGGACGTCGCTACCAAAGTCTGTTTATAGACCACTACAAATAAATACAAAACCAGTTTGAGAACGGGCATTATGGGGATCAGACAGATATCCTGTGTTTGTATAGCCCACCATGGTTAAATCTCATTTGCCGTTGGAAAGAAGAAGCCGAGATCTTATGTATCTTGGAGGTATCTAAGTATTGTTTTAACGCCAACCCAATGTCTCCTAGTAGGAGACGCACTATATCTTGCTAGCAGATTTACTGCGAACGCAATATCAGGCCTGGTGTAGTTCGCAAGGTACATCAATGCTCCTATGGTGCTTAATGTATGATTTTCTGGTCCCAACACTTCCTCAGTCTTACTCTTAGGACGGAATGGGTTTTTGTCCCGATCAAGAGATCTCACAACCATGGGTGTCTTTAAAAGATGAGCCTTTGATATGTTAAATCTCTCAAAAACATTTCTATTATAGGTTGACTGGTATACTAAGATCCCGTTAGGGAGATGCTCGACTTGTAGCCCAAGCAAAACTTGGGTCTGACCTAAGTCTTTTATCTCAAACTACGTCTTGAGATAGGCAGCCACCTCCTCAATGTTCTCTGCGTAGTCAATGATGTTCAAATCATCGACATAGATTGAGATAATATAGAAACCTCTCTAGGACTTTCTAATAAACACGCAGGGACAATCCTCACTATTGACGTATCATTTCCCCAAAAGGAAGTCACTCAGCCGGTTGTACCACATACGACCAAACTGTTTTAACCCATACAGTGATCTCTCCAATTTCACATTGTACATATTGCGATTTGCTTTGTCCGGGACCTTCAACCCGTTAGGGACACACATGTAAATCTCCGAATCCAATGATCCGTATAGATATGCGGTCACCATATCCATTAACTATATTTTTAATTCCATGCCAGCTATCATAGACATTAAGTATCAGAACGTTATGCCAGTTATGCCACTCATTACAGGAGAATATGTTTCATCGTAATCGATGCCGGGTTTTTACATAAACCCTTGTGCTATAAGCCTCGCTTTGTATCTCACCACTTCATTGTTTTCATTTCGCTTTCGGACGAAAATTCACTTGTACCCAACATGACGCATAGTGGGGAGCGTCAGGCTTACCGGCCCAAAGACGCCGCCTCTTAGCAAGCGAGCGTAATTCTGTCTCTATTACTTCTTTCCATTTGACCTAATCCAAGCGCTTAAGGCACTCTGCCATGGATTTAGGTCTATGATCATGATCCATCATATTAGCAATATTAGAAACGAAATTTATGTCGACATGTGTAGTTTTCCGGTCATACAATTCTCCTAAAACAAATAGTTTGTGGCAATTCTACTGCATGTCCCCATATATGTTCTCCTGGTCATCACCCAAGAAGTCGTCGCCCTCCATGTCGAAGTCCCCGAAGTCTCCATAGTCATCCTCAAAACCGGCATCAGCATTCTGAGCAAAACTTGGGATCAACATCCATGGCAGCACGCTGCCATCAGCAACAGTAGTAGTAGACTCCTTAGGAACTGCAGTAGGTTCCTTAGGAGTAGGCTTCTCACCGGTCATTGACACCTAGACAAAGTGAGATTCTAGGCCCTGCCTCTTCTTCCATTTCTGCGTACTTAATTCTCAACGAGATGAGGTTTTGTAGTGCAGTTGCACGCCCAATGTTTCGTTGAGCCGCATTTGAAACAACCCTCACCACCCTACTGAGATCCTCCAGCAGCACCATCATTGACCTTGCGCCCCTTGCGGCTACGGGGTTTCTAGCCCCGGTTGGCGGCCTTCTTGAACCTCACCCCATTTGGCAGTGTGCGATTCCCGGGTCCCTCAGGGCCTCTCACAATGTGAGAGGTTCACGTAGCTCAAGGTATTCAGCCTTGAGATTCTCATGAATGTGCTTCCTGATGAACGCAAGTACCCTTGCTCGCTTCGCTACCAGAAGTGGAGCTACACGAGACCCTTGCCGACGGATGGCCTCGGATAGCTCTATCGTGGAAAGGTGGATTTCACAGTCCATAGTCCAGGTCCGATAGTTTACCCCATTAACGGGAAGAACGGGGAACTTTTTCTTATTGAAGTCTGTGTCAGACATTGCCTGTTGTCATGCAAAAAACCAATGCCGGGTTAACTTGCATGAAAACAAAGTCACAAAATAATGTAACGTAGCCATATGTAATTACTGATATTTTCCCAAAATTTATCTTGCATTTACCGATTTTCTATGATTTTATTGGCCTTATGGCATTAAAGTAATAATTTTATGCTCGCAGAAAAATATCATACATGCAAGAAAAAATAAACGCAAATAATGCTTCCAAGGGAGGGGTCACTAGACTAGGTGATTAAACATGTTTATGGAAGCATATTATCCTAGAATCATATCTAGATTATATAGTTAGAGTTGCATCAAATTTAAAAGCAAATAAATGATTTAAAACACTATCACATGGTCATTAACGAGTCCTAGGACTCACATGCAAGAAATCAACTAAAGAAAGGTCTACACAGCAAGTTTATAGCCACTAAACACAAATTAATATAATTTCTGGTAAATTAAGGGTTCAAACTGTAAATATTACATGAACAGTGACTATTGGCGTAAAAATCAACCTTTTCAGGGACTTAAATGCAAATTGTTAATAAAATCGAATTTAATCGGACCGAAAACGCCATCGGGCCACGATCTTATTGGGCCGCGCGCCCAGAACATGGTCTAAATGCCAAATAGGCCGAATTCCGGATTTAAGGCCCATCTATGATTTCGGATTTATTATTTTTATTAATTTGTGTGTGGGCCGGCCGGTGCTGTTGGGCCAAAAGCGGTCGGACGGTGGTAGGTCGGCCCAGCCGGCCCGCCTAAATGACAGAGATAGGGGAAAGCGGGAAATAGGGCTTCCCCTATCCCCACCAGCACCCGCGGCGACGCCCATTGTCCAGCGCGCCGTCGGACGGCATGGTGGCGGCGATGGAGGACGCCGACTGTCGGTGGCAGTGGAGATAGAGGCGGTGCATGGAGAGAAGGTCGGCTGGCGACCCATCGACTGCTCGGTGGCAAGACGGCGGCAGCGGCTTCGCTCCCATGCAGCAATCAGTGTGGCGGTGGCTCGGCGTTGTGCGCCGGTGCTCCGCCACGACCCACACATCCTCAAGACGGCGGCAAGGCAGAGCTCAACGTCGACAACCAAAGCTCCAGCGATGGCGACTGATTCACATCCAACCACGGCGTCCCGGTGGATCCCAATCCAAGGTCGGCGGCCGTTCATCCCATCGACCTCCCACCACGGCTCCAAGGCGCGTCAGTGAGAAATTGACGGCGGCGGCTACCCATCCTTGGTATCAGGTCCTGCGGCGGTGGCGTCATGGAGGTATTCCAGCCACAGCGTCCCGGCGGAGTCTTGATCCTCTAGCGGCGGCCGATCGTCCTATCGTCCTACCACGGCTCAACGGCGGCGTCGGCGAGAGTTCAACGGCGGCGGCTGCCTTACCTCGGCATCGAAAAACCAGCGGCGGCGACAACATGGGTTTGGGGCTTCCTCCAATGATGGTGGTCTCCCGCAGCGGCACCGGCAGCAAGGGCCGGTGATGCTTCTAGCAGCGACGGCGAGCGACAGCCACACGCGTAGATCACCCCAGCAGCGTGGGCGATTCCACGGCAGCGGCAGCGGCGGCAGCTCCCGGCGTAGCATCCATCGGAGAGAGAACAGAGAGATGCGGGAGAAACGTGAGGAAGACGACCAGTTCGATCCAGCCGAACCGGGTTCGCTTCCAGAACAGAAAAAGACCGATCAATTACTATTTATTACACATGGTTTTACTCCAGTTTTCTCCGGTTATCAACAGATGCAATTGTAGAATAAAAGCAAGAAATAAATCTACTACTAATAACAGATCTACTACAAAACATGCATATAAAAAAACCAAAGAATAAGCATCCACCAGTCTAAAATAATCTACAATTGATAAACAACCAATTTTGTTACCATAGATTGATTGGCGCGAGAGGATTTGACGTCAGCCCAGCCAGTAGGGCTGCTAATAACGGGTCATAGAACGGCTACGTCGACAGATTGCCCAAATCCGCTCCCTTCCCTCCACAGCAGATGAGACATCGAGAAGATGTAGAAAACCATATCCCTTTTCACACAATCACACCACAGAAAAAGACAATGAACATAGAAAACATAGATATAGAGATGTTGCTCTCTTTATTAATCAATGATTAATGTATATAACGAAGGCCCCCCTACACCTCTTTATAGGTAGAGAAGGTTAGAAATAAAAATCATAAATTTATCTATAACTAATTTACTAATTTAGATTGGTCAAAAAAAATTTATCTCCTGATAAGGAATGTAACAATCGCTACCAAGTAGCGCGACAAATCTTTGGTGGGCTGAAAGGAGGCGGAACAGAGGTCAAAGAAGACTTGGGCAATACGGCCCACACAACGTCGACATCTGACAACCAGTAATAGCAACTAGCAAGTGCTCTGAACACGGTTGATTTGTGCAGATATACGGATTATTGAAGAAAGTCAATTTCACTCACTTGAACTATTTTATTAGAACACTTAACCCTCTAAGCTATTTTTTTACTCATTTTACCTTCTAAATTATTAAAAATGGTTCACTTTTTTTTTCTAAGTCTAATACAAGGCGTATTTTAAGATAAAATTTTGATTAAATTGCATTTTGTATCGGGTAAAGCACATCCTATTTTACTTTACACCAGATTTAGTATATACTTTTACTTTACAGTAGATTGTACTAAAATAAGTTTCACTTAACACCAAAATACATAATCAAACCTATAGAAATTTCGTGAAAGTTTATACAATCCGAATGAAACTTCATGAGACATTGTCTAAATTTAAAAAGTTTTATAAGTTTCACCCATATTTTGCAAGATTTCCCTCTAATTATATGACATAACCCAATGTAAAGTAAAACTTATTTCAACCTAACCTGATGTAAAGTAAAAATATATATTAAACCAAATACAAAGTCTACCCGATCTAAAGTGCAATTAGAGTCATAGATAACACCATTATCAAAGTCCAAAATATTTTTAATTTTTTTATGACTACATGCTTGAAATTTAAAATCACAATGTTTAAATCAGTTTTATATACTTCCAATCTATGCAAAAAGTGATAAAAAAAATTCTAAAAGATAAAGCGAACCCTTTTTAATGGTTTGAGGTATAAAATAACCCGAAAAACAATTTAGAGGAAAAGGTATCCGGAGAAATAGTTCGAAGATTATAATAGCATAAGATCAAACAGATGCAAACTAGCGTTATTACGACTATTTTTCAAATGCAAACAGGTAGTATTACTCTATCCCGGCAATTAGGGTAAAGTTAGGCTAGTTTTATCTGCTTTAATAGCTTGATAAAGCTATACAGGAAGCGTTAGCTTTTGAAGATGAATGCTTTATAAGCGTAAGCTCGTATAAGTAGGAACAAAACTTGGAAAGCAACGAGCAAATGATTAAAACAAGAGATTCGACTAAAAAGCATCACCGTCCAATATAATAACTATGTACGCTTAGTACCACCGAATGGATCCCATGCTTGGACATAACACCATCTCTTACTTGCACGGGCCCAAATCCGAGCCCCAAAGGCCGGAACAATGCCGCGCTTTTTCATGTCAAGTTCATCATCAACGTGAGAACGTGGAGGGCATTATTGCTCTTGGTTACAGTGATGAACGCGACGTGGCTTTGCCTCTCTGACTTGAACTAATGGCTGGCTGTTCGTCAACAAGAGGCCCTCATTTCCTCTCCAAAGTACGGGGCACCAGAATTTTCTAGTATAATTGATATGTACAAGGTGTCAGTCCAATTTACACGGAACAGAAATGGGGAATATTATACATATACTAGATTATACTAGCAATTATGGATGGTTGTACTACGAATGTAGGTTCCTGTAGATACCATGAGCTTCACTAAAATGCAACTTAAGACAGCCATCGTGCAGAGAACAAAAGCAGATGCCACTCTCAGCCGTACCAATTAATCGGTACTACGTCCCGCAGTCCCATTTATATCAGAAAGGACCACAAAGGGGAAAAATGAAGTCATATGGACCGACACAATGAACCAGACATAGCTTGAGAGCATGATGAAATTCTTTGCATAAAATGCTCCAGATTCTAAAATATAATCATATATCATATCAGAAGTCTTCACTTTCAAAAAAAATCATATTAGAAGTCAATGCCTGAGACAATTTTGGTTGCACCACTAAACGACATGCTAATCTAGATAGCTGACATGTATTGCATTTCAAAGCTAGCAGGGCTGCCAGAATATACCTGAGACTTTGAACCGTAAATTCTTCTATGCCATCCTTCAAAGAGCCGTGATGTGTTCATCAACCTATTACACAAGCATAGAAAGGAGGTAAGCACATCCTCATTTCAACACTGCCATAAATGCTAACAAAATAAATAATGTTTTTGAGAAATCAATGCACTACTGCCCTTCAATTATGACACCAATAAGCTCTAAATTCCCAACCAGATGAATCTGAATATGAAGAAACAAGTCTCAGACAAAAAATTGATCTCACACGGCCAGATACGAGTTTCTTACATAATTCAAGCAGTCTAGCAGGCAGGATAGATAGCCATGAACTCATTCTTATCAGAGCTAGCCAAAAGCCTAGAGAAATATTAATCAGTAAGAAGACCATTGAGGAACTAATCACTGTTTGATAGGCAATAGCATCTACCTTATTTAGCTCATCATTGGCAAGCAAGTTCAGATGGAGGTAAGTAACAATGGGATTTGTTATTTATCTATAGTCAACTATATAACCTGTCAAAGCTATTGGAAGAGGTTTCCACAATCATTTATTGGAGCAGCCCAGCCCTACACAACTGAACAAACAGAAACAAATGTCCTGCTGCCATTATCTAAAAAATGCCCTTAGGCCCCGTTTGATCTCAAACCTGCAAGGCTGCATCCTTCTGAAGCATGATGTGTGATCACGAAAGTAATATCTTGCATGAAAAAGATCATCTCAACAAAATATCTCCTCGATTGCTTACTAGTTGTGCGTATGAAAAGATAGTATACACAAATTCTAAAGCATACACATACAGCAAAGCAAACAAAACAAAACACCACCAAAATTGATATACCTATAAATCCTGTAAGGACTTACAAAGGATTATTGAGCAAAGCAAAATAAAAATTAGAGTGTGAAATGATATTTATAGGGGCAATTCGAAGGCGTGTGCCATTTTCCCCTGATCATCTTTTGTGACAGACTTACACCTGTAGGGGCTAGATCATCAAGAACATACATGATCACCAGAACTACTGCATTGGGGGATCTTTGACCTATGGGCAAGGTATTTGCATCAGAGCTTCTTCAGAGAGGTTATCTACTTCCATTCCGTCGATCACATATCTAACTGTAGGTTAGTTCTGACCTCTTTGCTCACTTTTCCAGGAGTTCTGCGCAGCTTTAGTAGATGGATTAGTAGAATCTCCACCTTTGTCCTTGGGCTTAGAGAAGAACGGATCCCATTCATGAGGTCCAATTGTCCTCTGCCCTTCTTCTAACAGATCATACTTCCAGCTATTCTCTTCAACAAAATCTTTATCTTCACGATCTTCGATGATATCTCTTCTCAACTGTGTAACCTTGTTAATGATTGCCTCTACAGAAACATCAAACGCATCCTTCAGGGTTTCCAGCTTTGACCTTGGATCAGCATATATTACCCTTGGAATGAGACTGATGACCTCTTCCCTCATCTTCTTGACCACATCTGGATGGATACTTTTTAGCCTGCCCTCAATGCTGACATGTCCCTTACGGATGTCATCTTCAGGGATGAAGACAGAGTACCTCGTATAGTTCTTTGGAAGATGCCATGTATATTGGACATAAGCTGAACCGGGATGAAAGAAAACTGGAATGCAACCAGCCAGCATCGAGTCGAAGGCAGATCTTCTCGTATATGAATCACCTTGGGGCTGCAAGCAGAACAAAGAGTTCTGGAACATATTCATGATTGCACTAGGGGAATGGCATTTGCTCTCCCCAAGATCACACTTCAGCAGTTTACAGACACTTGATGTCCTGCATTGATCAATAAGCTGACCTCTGATGGACTTAGGATCATCAGGACGAGGAGCCCCAGCAAATGAGAACAACCAAGGCCGTTCCAAGCTCCTCATTCTATCCTGCCAAAGCAAAACATCAGCATCCTTGGCAGGGTGGAAGTAAGTAGGATAAGGTATCGCAAAATCATTGGCATTCCATGGGCTTGACTCCACCACCAACATCGACATATTCTTCGCAGCCGGCAAGAACAGAAGCTTGTTGCCCCAATCCGACTCTTCGTCTGTCAACCGCCTGAAATCCCACGCAATCCTGCCGCCAACTAAGAAATGGTCATGCCCACCCATCACATCCCATTCAGGCCTCTTCCTCAGCCAATCTATCAAATCCAGCGACGCGGCATCCCTCATCGAAATGTTGTATCCCCAAAGATACCTAGCCACATCAAATCCGGCGTAGAACGGCACGAACACCGCGGCAGCGATGGACGAGTCATTTGTCAGGCACTCGTACTGCTTCATCCGGTTACTGAAGATGACATCCACCGCAAACTGGTTCGTTGCATACCAGCCGGTGTTGGAGAAGACCCCTTCCTCGTTGCCCAACGGCGGGCCAAGCCCGTCGTTGCTCACGAACTTACACATGTCGGTCCAGATGCTGAGCCTCTTGCATTCCCGGAGCATGTCGTCGTTGAACCGCGGCGGCAGCTCGTGCACGTAGATGTATCGGCCGCCGCACGAGTCGCTCTTATTCTCCGCAGTCTTGAGCGCCCGCTGGAACGCGTACTCCCTGGGCGCCTCCTGGTGGACGACGGCCGTGGGCTCCTCCTCTTCCACTTTGGGGAGATTAGTGGTGTCAGGTGGTGGCTCCGAGACGGTGGCAGGCGGTGGCTTCGAGACGAGGTCAGGCGGAGGGAGGGGAACGACGGGGTCGGAGACGCGTTCGGGTTCAGGAAGCGGAAGGTCGGCGTGGGCAATGCTCTGTCCGGCGGCGGCGGTCTCCGCCCCGGAGGAGCCAACGAAGAAGTGGAAGTAGAAGATGAGGACCCAGAACATGGCGCAAAGCGTGGCGAGGAAGCAGAGGCGCGACTGCGGCGGCTTCCCGCCCACCTTCTCCATGTCGTCCTGGTGGGTCGGCAACACCGGCCGCCGCCTCATAGCAGACATCCGCCGCGCCCGCGCCGACCCCGCAGCCGTCGCGCCGCCCAACTCACAGGCCAGGGTCCGAATCCCGCCGCATCAACACACCCAAAACCCCAGCGACAAACAGGATGCGCGGAAATGGCGCGCTGCTCCGGACACGGAGCGGGGAAACCGGATCGGTGGATCGCGTGGAAAGCCGCGGGAGTGGAGTGGAGGGGGGAAATGAGCGATGGGTTTAGAGGCGAAGCTTTTGGTCGCGATTTTTGTTTCCTTCTTCGATTCGGGAGGGTGCTTGTGTTTTGAATGCGGCTTGGTGATGGAGTAAGCGGCGAGGGGGAGGAATAATGAGGACGAAACCTGGTGGTGGTGTGGGGGCGGCGAGGGAGAGGGGAGGGGGGGAGACGTGGCGACCGACCCGGCAGTCTCAGGACGTGCGACGGTGGGGTAGTGGCGTGGGCGTCCATAGGCGCGGTCGCATGGGGCTCCGGGACGTGGCGGTGGGAAGGTGAGCTTCCTTTCTTGTTTTTTACCGTATGATTGCTCATCTGTTTTTCCGAGGTGTTTTTTATGCTTTCACCGGCACATGTCGGTTGGATGGTTGGTAACTTGGTACAACTTGTTACACAGGGCCGAATATTTTTTACATCTCTGTTTCACCAGGAGAAAATTTGCTTAGCTAGGTTCTCTCGGTTATCGTTTAGGACGCACTCCCACTAACCCACTTCGGTATCCCAATAAATATATTTCGTAAAGAGAGAAAGTAACTAAAATATTTTTTATAAATAAAAAAAATAGTATTGGTAGATGAGTAAATAAGACGGTAAGCCTATAAACACCCACACCAAAGAGAGGTAAAAAGTAGAAATTTATTTATTTTTAAATAAAGTTTGAACTCTAGAAATTGATTTATTTTGGGATGAAAGTAGTGCTAGCATATTACATTTTTTTTCTACCATATGTTTGTAAAACGTATCAAACAAGTGATGTAAAAGTATTTTGATGACAAAATATGACCATCATTTTCATATAAAAAATCTTGCATATATAAAATGTCTCTTTGTTAGGTTAGGTAGTAGTCCCTTTATTTTTAATGTATTTTTCTCGCTAGTATAAAAAACTCAAGGGCCATGGTTATCTTTTTCTTATATTGCTGCATGCCAGCTAATTTTCTTGTCTTGTTTCCGTCCCTAAAAGACTATTATTTTAAGCTAATAATTTGTCATATAAAGAGTGCTCTTTTACAGTAGGATTCAATAGATCTCTTTAATATTATTGTTTTAACTATCTAAGCAATAGCACTTTCTCCTCCTCGATTTCTTTCTTTTTCTTTTTTTCTCTTTAATGAAAGACATAGTAGTCTTTTAATCTTATTTTTAATATCTCTTTAATTAGCTAAAACAATAATCATTTACAGACAAAGGGAGTAGGTTCTTAGAAATTTGAAAATATGTTCGTATTGCTCGATCCCTCTTATCAAATACAAAATAAAAGACAATGATGTCCCTTGGTAAATTTCTAGTTTTGAATTTGCTGTTGTATTTTCTGTGGAGTTTGCTATGTGGTGCGCATGGCCATGGTACGTGAAATGTAAATATCTATGATCACAAAAATCATTGTTTTTACTAAATTGTCTCACTCAGACTTGTTTGGCACGCAAATTAGTCTTATTTTCTAGGACTTCGATGTAGTGTTAACGGAACTCGCCAATGGAAATTCTCAAATACGTTTTTGGCTTTTCACAGCAAACAGCTCAAAAGTTACTCAAATCCTACAGACCATCTAGCTGACTAAACAATATGAAAATCCAATACACGGTGCACTCGCCTGTTAAATCATTGCACGTTGATTTCGACATAGGACTCAGTCACAGAACATTTTTGGCAGGAGGATTACACTTTGTTAGGCGGCTTCATTTGTAACTTACCGGCGTTCAAATGGCAGCAACCACAGAAATCAGAAATGAGGCAGACAGGGACGGCCGGATGGCGCGCCTTTGCAGCCAAAACATGCTCTCTCTCGCCGGCGAAATCGTCGGTAGGCGGTCAAAGCGGGGGGAGACAGGCAATGTGCGGGCTGTGACGTGCCGGTTGCTGCACCGGTTGCGCCGGCTGTCCAGCCAGCCAGCGCAACGGCAAGCGCAGCTTGCGGCAGTCGCCGTCACGCGGTGCCGGATCCGCCCAGATCCAGAATGAAACACGGGATCAAAAAAAAAAGGAAGCTATTTGCACTGAAGTACAGCAGTGGTCTGGTCTGCCGACAACTGCTTTTGTTTACTGTTTCATCCTCTTCTCCTACCCACCGAATCGTTTTCGGGCCTCGATGCAATGCAGACGGCAAAATCAACCAAGGGTATCAGACTATCATTTTCTGGTTTTAAAATGGCAATGGTTAAAGACCCGGAGCCACGCGCAAGTTGTGTCTTGGCATCAGCATGGCGTAACATCGTTAAAAAACCATTATTACGAGTAGTATAGTACTAGTACTACAGGATATAAGCAACGCTTAGGCCTCCTTGGTTAGACCAAAGGCACATGACACGGCAAAACACACAAGCACAAGATGTAAATTTGGTCGAAGATCCCAGAAAAATTTAGGAGGTCGTGTCTGATGAAGCACTGCCTACAACTTATCACCATTATTTACGACCATTATATACGCACTTCCCGTTGGTCCCCGGCACATCATTGCAGGAAATGTACCCCTGAACAGGGAGGGAGTGGGTCTCACGAAGGTCGTCGGCATGTGCGTCCGAGTCTCCCCGGTTACCAAAACTGCCGGGAGAACACGCCATTTGTCAACTCATTACGCTCCAAATGGGAGATTTACACCCCGTTCCTTCTAGCTTCTTCTCTCATTTCGTTTGAACACGTTTTTCAAATTGATAAACGATATGTTTTTTATAAAAACTCTCTATATAAAAGTATTTTAAAAATCAAATAGATCTATTTTTTAAGTTTTTAATAGTCAATGTTTAATTAATCACATGCTAATAAAATTTTTTGTTTTACGTACAGTTTATAAGTTAGAATAATAAGTTAATTTAAAGACCACCTCAGCAGCAAAGAAATAGCCATCAGGTTGAGAGACTTGCCGGCCGGCCGGACGGACCCGGCTTGGCGGCACGCGTGACGTTTGTTGGGTCCACGATCACCGGCGTGTTCGTGTGTTCCCATGGGCTCCAGGCAAAGCCTTCAATCAGAAACAGTGCGTTTCCCTTTCAATCCATGTTACCATGTCCGGGCAGGACTAACCGAGACAGTGACGCACAGAGTTACGGCCTGACAAAACAGCAGATTAGCTAGTGAACGTGACTGTGCTTATTATATTCTGTAACTCCAATGTTCTGTGCATAACTTACGGTTTTGCTACGACCATTGTGACAGTGCATCGAGATCCGGGGCGGTCGGAAAGATACTCCTTGGTGATGGCCTGCACGGCACGCTCGATTTCTGCGCATACTGATGAGGCTGCAATGAGACATTCACATAGGATAGGAGTGATGTAGTTAGCCATACACTGGAGTACCGGATTATACTTCATTACCAGAGCTTACAAATTGGACAGACTAATCGCCACCCCACCAGTTATTATTAATTACGAATTTCATAACTATATTACTCCATCGGTTTCAACTTTTAGTTTTTACATAACTATTAAGAAAATAAGTAAAAAATTATTTACCTCCTTAGGGTGGGTATAATATGGGACCAAGCTAGATAGGATAGGATGATAATAAAGTTATGGAGTAGTATGTGTAGTTCAATGCTAAAAGTCATATTATATATGTTTTATGTTATATTTGAAATAAAATTTAAACTTAGATGTTATTATATTTTTGAAACGGAGAGAGTAGATTATACAGTTCATGCTATGTTCAGTTGCATGATTTATTTCACGGACTCTCAATAGATGGTCACTATACTACGCTACATCAAATCAATGCTTAAGTCTTTCCGATTAATATGCGAGTTTTATGAAAGTGTGCAATTGGCATAAGTATGTATATAAATAGATATGATGATTAATTTAAAACTGATGGCACAATTGTTGACTATAGATTGACATAGAAACAGATCTGAATTTACGGTAAGTAGTCATGTACAGATTAGAGAAGAACTTCAGGTTAGGCCTACTTAACTGGATCTGCATCAACAAAATTTAGGCTGTTTTGTCCTGATGGTTGCCGACAGTGTACAGAAGGTTAATTTAGGTGTAGTTTGAAGGTGAGGGGATTAAAAAAAAGATCACATAAAACAAGCTAAAATATTAGCGTATTATTAATTAAGTATTAGCTATCATAAACTTAAAAATAGATTAATATGATTTTTTAAAGCAACTTCTACGTAGAAAATTTTTAAAAAAAACACACCGAGTAATAGTTCAATAGAAAACGAAAAATAGGATCTTAGAGCATCTCCAAGAGATATTGTAAATGGCTCCATAAGATTCGATTTAAATGTTTAGGGGTAAAACTCGTTTCCAACCGGCTCTCCATCGGCTTCTCCAACTTTCCCCATCCTCTATCCCACGAGTTCCGCTCGGAAGAAAAGGCGAGTCTCGTCGCTCGGCTTTCTGGGCCGCTACTCCCTTCCCGCGCGCCCCTCCTCCCTTCCCGCGCGCCTCATCTGCTGCGCGTGTCCCTCTCCCACGCACGCTCTATCTCCCGTGCACGCTCCTTCCACGCAGGCGCACCTCGCTTTTTTCAGTTTCCTCGCGAGCAGTGCTGCCGGTAGCGCCGCCCTGCACGCCGTCGCTATGCCCCAACCGCCAGGTGACCCAGTTCGTCCCTCCTCGTGCCAGGGATACGGTGGATGGTCCTTGCCGGTTCCCCCATCTGCCGGAATCAGGGACCCCTCTTCAATCCGTTCAGCCGGTGGGTGCGAGCAGGAAGGCCAGACCTCGTTGCACTGGTTGGAGGGTGCCGGAGTTGTTGGCCAGCACCGACGAGTCCTTGCTCCCGCTGGTGTCAATGGCCGGACTCCATCTTTCTCCTTCAACGAGATGCGCTCTGCTGAGATGGCTGCAGAGATTTCCTCAGGTGAGATGCTTCTGTGGTGGTCTGATACATGCTGTGTAGTGCTATTTTTTTGGCAATTGAGATAGGCGATGTGTGGTAGTGCTTAAATTTGTGAGATTGATTTCAGTTTCTTTGAGGCAGCATGCTAATGTAGTAGATGAGATATCAGTAACAGGTACAAGTGATTTTTCTGCTAATTTTTTGATGTGGTCAAGAGAAAGTAGTGAATTAGTTAGATTGGAGTTCAGATTAGATTTTATATTCAGTTAGTCAGTGATAATAAGCCATTCATCCACGGATAATACATGAGAGACTCAATTATGATTTGCATATGCTTGTTAAACTCTGCATTTGAACTGACTGCTAACCATATTGGGACTGAATATTCCAGCTGCTGCTCCAACTGTACCAATCTTCAGGCTTCAGATAACATTTTTTTGTGTGCAGTTTTTTCATGTCAGTAGATACATAATTGTTCCATATCAGTGATTTTTAATCAGAGCACATGCTTTCCTTCAACACAATCACTCATAACTATTTTTTGCTTGTTTGTCACAGCTGCCATGGATCAAGGTGGCGGATTCACGGGCCTGATTACACGTGGAATTTTTTCAGAGGCTTCACTTGCCAGTGAACCACCTACAGCGACTGTACAAGCCAATGATGTGGTACTTTCATCTGTGCAAACGAACCAGAAAAGGTCCAAGAATTTCAGTGTTGAGGAGGATGAAACGTTGGTCTCAGCATGGCTCAATGTGAGTTTGGATCCAGTACAAGGAGTTGATCAATCACGTACCACGTACTGGAAACGAATATATGACTATTTCCATGCCAAGAAGACATTCATTTCTACTCGCTCGCAAAGCTCTCTAATGAACCAGTGGTCTGCTATACAACATGATGTAAACATATTTGCTGGTTGTGTTTCGAGGATAGAGGCTAGAAATCAAAGTGGATTGTCTAGTGATGACAAGGTTAGATGATATACCTTGCCCTTCCAATTGTCTATCATTTTTTCTAATTCTCATGCATTCATATGTTTTTCCGCTTTGCAGCAAGCGAATGCATTAAAAATGTTTAAGTCTGAAGACAGTCACAACCGTAATTTCCCCTTCATGCATTGCTGGAAAATCTTGAAAAATCATTCCAAATGGGCGGACAGGCGCAAGCACATCGAAACTCAGAAGACAACAACTAAGAAGCAGAAAACCACGACCAATTCAAATCCTGGTACTTCGTTACCATTAGTTCCTGCAGGGAAAGGCGCAAGCACAACGGTTGGTGTTGATGGTCAGCCAACTTGTACACTAGAAAGGCCTGCAGGGAAGAAGAACGAGAAAGAGAAATTATGGTACCAATCTAGCATCGCAGCATTGGACTATCTTATGGCAAAGAAGAAGGAGGTTGGTGCAGATAAAGAGTTGAAGAAAGAGGAGAGGTGCAAAAAAGCCTTTGCTTTGGAGGAAGAAAGGCTCAGCCTTGAAAAAAGAAAATTTGAGCTTGAGAGAGAGATGCATGAAGATAGTATTATGCGTGTTAATCTTAGTACCATGTCTGCCCAACAGCAAGAGTACTACCTTAGCCGCCAGGAGCAAATTCTTGCAAGACGTCTGAATTACTAGTGTTAGGATCTACAAGTGTCAGATTTATAGAGTTTGGTTGAACCATTACCGTTTGATTTGCTGAACTATTAGTCTTTAATTTGTGGCTTGCTTTTCTCAGTTTCTTAGATATATGTCTGCTGCCCGTTCTTTGTGCAGCCATGAGAGATTCAGTGAGTCATAAACAATAATCATCCATTACTTCTGAGAGCAATTTCTTACATATAAATATAGAACTTGTGACAGCAAGCTGGAAATGAACGAAAAATCAAGCCATGTCTTGAAAGTAAATATGGTCTCATAAAACTAGGACATCAATATGTCCTTACAATAAATCTTATTATTCAAACTTAATAGGTAAAGTTCAATCAACAGTAATATTGTTGTACAAATCTGGATGATTCTGCCACAAGTGCTCAACAAGATCGGCTTGAAGTCATGTGTGAGTTTCCTTGTCCTTAATGCTCTTGTAATTTTGAATGAAATCTTCAAGCTCAGGTACATTGGAATGGGATATTTTCACCTTTTCTCCCACATCATCATAACTTAATCAACTTCATCATCTCGCTCATCCCCAACTATCATGTTGTGCATAATGATGTAAGCCCTCATGATCTCTCCAAGCATATCCTCGTCCCACGGATGAGCTGGCCCCCGAATGATAGGAAAGAGAGATTGTAGAACCCCAAATGCACGTTCACCATCCTTCCTGCAAGCTTCTTATGCCTTTGCAAAGTATTTGTTCTTATTACCTCTTGGCTCTGGTATGGTCTTCACGAATGTGGCCCATGACGGATAAATGCCATCTGCGAGATAATAACCCATTGAATAATCATTCCCATTAATACTATAATTAACTTGTGGACCTTGACCTTCAGCAAGCCTTGTAAATATTGGAGATCTTTGGAGAACATTGATGTCATTGTGTGAACCTGGCATCCCAAAGAATACATGCCAAATCCAAAGATCTTTAGATGCAACTGCTTCCAATATGATTGTAGGCTCCTTTTTATGCCCCTTGTACATGCCTTGCCATCCAACAGGACATTTTTTCCAGGTCCAATGCATGCAGTCTATGGAACCAAGCATGCCCGGAAAACCTCTGCTCTCACCTATTGCAAGTAATCTAGCAGTATTATTTTCATCTAGCAATCTCATGTACTCGGGTCCAAAAACCTGAACAACAGCAGTGACAAACTTTCTCAAACTTTCTAGAGCAGTACTCTCACCAATCCGAACGTAGTCATCCGTACCATCAGCTGCAACTCCATAAGCTAACATTCGAAATGCCGCTGTAACTTTCTGCAAACAAGATAGTCCTAGGGTCCCAGCTGCATTCCTCTTCTGCACGAAATAGTCGTCATGCTCTTCTACGGCATTCATTATGCGCATGAACACGTGACGCCTCATTCGAAACCTGAGATAAAAAAAATTATGACCCCATGTACACTTGTATGCAACATAACTGAATTAATTGGGTCTATAATCAAACCTTCCCCTGAAATAATTTGGCCCGTATGTAGGATCATCTGAGAAATAATCTTGATAAAGTCTTAAATGACCCGATACTCTATCACGGTTCAATACCCGATGTCCCTCAATAGAGCCACGACGCAACAGTTCAGTATAAATGCCCTCTGTCACAATATGTGCAGCCGCAACATATATTTCATCATCATCGGAATCATCCGAGGAATCCACCACTTGATTAAATAAAGAACTTCGAAAATTCATGATGGACGACTACTTTGGGATCTAGGGAATACACAAAGTGATAGAGGCGTTGTAATTTTTGGTCCAGCACAAAAATTATAGGAGGCCACAGCCATCGGAGACCTACCTGCCTTGGCCCTGGTCGGCTGTACACTTCCCGGTGGTTGGATGGCCGGCTGCAGTACCTCTTTGGCCGGGTACAGACTCCTGGCGGACGGCTGGCAGATGGCTGACGAAGGGGCTATGGGTGGCGGATGGATGGCAGCACCGATGACAAGCTCCTGGCTGATGAAGGTACGGGCTATGGCTATGGGCGGCGGATGGATGGAGGCACCAATGATAGGAGCGAATGGCGGCTGATGGTTTGCAGCACCGATGACAGGGCTTGCCCGTGTTGGACTGGATCACGCGGTGTGGCGCGTGTGAACAACGTTAGAAACGGATTCATTGACGTGGCCCATTAAATATGGATTACAGAGTGGATTAAAGAAGCTGCTGTGGTGTCCCAGTAATTTAGCGACCTATCTATTTTAGAGATTCTCTAAATTATGTTTTTTTAGAGATCCATTTTACAAAATCTCTTGGAGATGCTCTTAGAACAACTCTAAAAGACTTTCTATTTATCTTGTGAAGCCAAAATCTAGCAATTTTACACAAAAAAAAATAAAAAATAGCCTTCCAAAACCATTGGCCATTTGTGAAACCTACGTGACAAACCCTACCACATCAGTCCGAAATCTCTGTAGCTCCCCGCTTGTGCGCCTCTTGGCCCGCCGCTGCCTGCCCCTTCTCCTCCCCGTAGCTTCTCGGCCGGCTGCATCGTCTCCGGCCTCGCCCACAACCCGTCGCCTCCCGCCTTCTCCTTGCCTGCCGCTGGCCCACTGAGAGGCAGCCGCGCGCGCCGCCAACCGCCCGAGACGCCGCCGAAGCTTGCTGCCAGCCGTCCTGGTACCGAGGACGTGTGCCGTTCCTGCCTGCGCTTGCGCCTCCCCGTGCCACCTGCCTGTGCATGCGCCTCCTTGCGCCTATGCCTGCGCCTTTCCCCTCCTCCTGACTGCGCCGGCTCCCCCCGCCAAATCGACGACGCCATCGCCGGCTGCGCTGCCTCCGGTGGCCGCCGCACCTACACCGCCGTCGATGCCTCCCTGCCCGGCGCCTCCCCGGTCCCTGCGCCTCCCCTGGCCACCGCCTTCTCAGCTAGCTTCTTTGAGAATTTCTTGGTCAAGAAAAGGGATTTGATTTGCTCCGCCTCATCCAATTGTTTTCTTCTTCTTCTTTCTTGCAATTTTTGGAGCTCTGTTTCTGTTCTGCTTTGCTTCTTTTTGTTGCTGTGGGGGAGGAAGAGCACCTGAGGATGTTGTTGCTGCCTTCTGTAGCGGATTAATTTGACCAAAGGTGCCCATCCTTTTCGAAAAGGGGTGATTTGTTTTTGGTTTTTGATTAGTTTGTTCCTCTTTTTGGCTTGGGCTGCCTGCTTGCTGGATCCTTTGCTTCCCTCGCCGGACATTCCTCCTTGCTCTGAACAATTGAATCTTTGGAGTTTTTGGTGAGAGTTTGTAAACGAAGTCGAAGTGTGTAGAATTTTAGAGAGAAAACTAGCCGTTGGGATTTAGAGAGTGAGAAATAGAAAGATTGTTAAAGTGTACAGGAAATATAGAGAGAATTTTTTTTAGCTAGCTAGCCAAATAAACAATTGGCAAGCTAAGATTTGGAGAAACTTTTTTAAGATGCTCTTAGGCCTTCCATAGGCGGCCGAATTTGAATTGGGCTTTCCATGTGACTGGGGCCCAACTATATATCCCGGAGAAATTATATCAGACCAAGTGGATCCATTATTATTTTTTTAACCATAGATGCCTCCAGCGCATCTTTATACCTGACTTGTATTAAGAAAATCAAGTAGTATAGAAAAGACCATGCCAAAAAAGAAAAGTATTACTGTATATCGCAAGAAATATCGTTTTACTTCCTCATTGTCCCATTACATCTTGGGCCGAATTCATGCAGAGAAATATTTGGGCGATTATACATAAGCCCAAGAGAGGAACATCACATTGATGGGCCATTTATCACATAAATCCATGGAGTTCTATATCTTATTTCAGCCCATGATGGCCTATTGTTTGCTGTTACTCTTTTTAAAGAAGAGGAAAAGGTCCGACCCACTAATCGAAGACTAAGGCCCATCGAGGTGCGCTAACCTGTGATTAGCGGCCACCGCTCCGCTCCTCGCGAGCCGCCGCTTCCCTTCACTCTCTAGGGCTCTCACGCTCTCCGCCAGATCTTGGCGAGGCACGGATCAAAATTTTATTTCAACCGCTTAACCTACAGGTTTGCAATATCACACGATTATTTTATAATTATCATAGTTACTATGTGTGATAATCTTTTTAGTTTTTGAAACCTCATAAATTTTTATAATAACCTTACGATTTTTTGTGGTTACTGTGTTAACGGTGATATCCCTGGACAACAGTAACCCCATAAAGAAAGCACTGTCTACAACCAAGCCCGTTGCATGCTTCTGCATATCCACGCATGGCCACCAACGCTGAGGTGAAATCAAACTACTTTCTTATTAATATCTCTGCTACTATATAAAAACAAAGCCATTGTCCTCCTCTCTCAAACACCGTGTTTCTCCACATAAATAAAAAATAAATTATACTTTGCATCAAGTAAATTATATCTTTTTTTACTTCACCCTGAGTTTAGTACATACTTTTATTTTATAACCGCGTATATTAAAATAAGTTTCACTTTGTACTAGATTACATCATATAATTGAAAGAAAATATGAGTAAAACTTATGAAAAATTTTAAATTTATACCATGTTTCATTCAGATCATATGAAATTTCATGAATTTTTCATAGGTTTGATGATATATCGTGGTGTTAAGTGAAACTTATTTCAATATAACCTGGGGTAAAGTGAAACTATGTGTTAAATCTGGTGTAAAACGAAACGCGTTTTATTCAGTGCAAAATACAATTTACTCTTAAAAAACATTCTCTCTGAAAAAACCACTCTCCCTAAAATAGACCACACCCAAAAAACCGTATTCTCATAAATAAACCTAAATAAACCATATAAAACCACTCTCTTTCGTATAAATCTCATTGCAGACATGACACTAATAAATATGAAAATCAAACTACTACTTCGAATCTCATGTTTTCCCCTCAACTTAACTATGATCTCTAACTATTTTGGTCATTTGACCTTTAGCTCGATTGGACACCTCCGTTGGTGTTTGCACCAGATGCCGTCGACGCGCCGGCGCCGGTGTCGTGCATGTCCTTCCTAAGCTTCTTGACTCTCTCGATGACCGCTTTCACCGTCAAATCCACGGCGTCCTTGACAGTCTCCAGCTTCGACCTAGGGTCCGCGTACAGCAGCCTCGGTACCAGACTGATCACCGTCTCCGTCATCTTCTCCGCGACGTCCGGCGGGATCCTCCGGAGCGTCTCCTCTATGCTCACGTTGCCGCTGCGGATGTCCTCCTCGGCGATGAACACCGAGTAGGCGTCGTGCTCGTGGGGGAGGTGCCACTTGTACTGCGTGTACGCTGACGCCGGGTGGAAGAACACCGGCACGCAGCCAGCCAGCACGGCGTCGAACGCCGACCGCCGCGTGTACGTGTCGCCCGGCGGCTGCAGGCAGAAGCGCGTGCCCTGGAACACCCGCATGAAGGTGCTCGGGATGAGGCACTTCCTCTCCCCATTCCGGCACTGGATCAGGTTGCAGAAGCTGGACGCGCCGCACTGCCGGACGAGGTGGTGCCGGATGGAGTTGGGGTCCCCAGGGCGCGTGCCGCCGGCGAAGGTGAAGAGCCACTCGCGCTTCATGCCGCGCATCCGCTGCTGCCACTGGAAGATTTCGGCGTCCTTCGCCGGGTGGAAGTAGGTCGGGTACGGCACGGCGAAGTCGTGCTCCGTCCACGGCGTCTTCTCGACGAAGAGCACCGTCATGTTCTGCACGGCCGGCAGTCGGAGGAACTTGTTGCC
Organism: Oryza meyeriana var. granulata; assembly: GCA_003991445.1. Classification (NCBI taxonomy): domain Eukaryota; kingdom Viridiplantae; phylum Streptophyta; class Magnoliopsida; order Poales; family Poaceae; genus Oryza; species Oryza meyeriana. The sequence goes on from RYFJ01002064.1 coordinate 238,459, forward strand.
CCACTCCGAGTCGCTGTCCGTCTGCCGCTGGTGATCCCACGCCGTCCTACCAGAGAGCACGAAGTGGTCGCGGCCGCCCATGGCGCGCCACTCGGGGCGCCGCGTGAGCCAGTCGACGAGCTCCAGCGACGCGGCGTCCTTGACCGACGCGTTGCTGCCCCACAGGTGCTGCACGACGTCGAAGCCGGCGTAGAACGGCACGAAGACGGCGGCGGCGCGGGAGGAGTCGCCGGTGAGGCACTCGTACTGCTTCATGCGGCTGTGGAAGATGACGTCGAGGCCGAAGTGGTCCGTGGCGTACCACCCCTCGTCGGCGAACGCGCCGTCCGCGTTGTCCACCGGCTCGCCGAGGCCGCCGTTGCTGAGGTACACGCACATGTTGATCCACTGGTACCACTCGCGGCAGTTGCGCAGGATGTCGTCGTTGAACCGCGGCGGCAGGTCGTGGATGTAAACGTACCGCCCCTCGCAGGCGTCGTCGTTCCCTGCCGCCGCGGTCGTCGTCGTGACATCGCGTGCGGACGGGAGCCTCCTAAGCTGCTCCTCTTGCTCGAGGAAGAAACGCTGCGCGTCCTCCCCGCCGTCAGACACGACAGCGACGAGCGACTGGTGCGGCGAGCCGACCGGCGGCGCGCCGTCGAAGACGGAGAAGTGGAGGCAGAAGATGAGAAGCCACGGCGTGACCGACAGGGCGGCGAGGAAGAGGAGGCGAGGCAGCAAGCGTTTGCCGCCGTGGGCTCCGGTCCTCTCCATGGACGTGGAGAGTTTTAAGCTTCGGACAACAACGAGAAAACTCCAAACGAGTAAACGGCCATGCATGTGTGATGAAGACCTAAGCTCGCATGCATTGAGCAGTTAATTAGTTGGAGAAAATTGATGTGCTGATGCGACTTGTCAGTTGTTTATGGTGTAGCAGTAAAACTAAGCTGAGTACCAATCAAATGCATGCAAGTGTGCGTGAGTAAGCGGTGCATGGATGCACGTGTTATGTATCTTTGGATCCCTTGACAAAAAGGTCCGAACGATCGAGGGGTGTCAAAGTGGATCAAATGGAAAGCCCGCGCTATAGCGTGCTGCACCAATTTGGAGATTTTCTTTTTCTTCTTCTTCTTTTAGTAAATTTCACAAAACCCTATATTTTAGAACAAACATAACATAAAATCCTAGGTTTTATAATTTATTTTAAGGAACCATATATTTTAAGGCAAAATGTTTTAGAGAACCCTATGTTTATGTAAATTACTCATTTCCATTATTATATATGGTATTTTAAATATATATTCACATATAAGTAGACTCAAAATACATATCTCTCCCGCATAATTTTTCTTCTTCCTCACTCTCGCATGGCATGATTGCAAAAGCTTAACACAATTCTCACTATTAATGATACATTAACTAGTTACATACCTAAAACGACTTATAGTATCGATAACTAACACACATTAAAAATACGGCTAATGTGTATATATACTTAAAAATATTATATACTACTTATTTATAATTATTATTCATAAATATATTAGTAAAATAGATAATATAAGCTTGAATGTGGGGTTTTTTGAAACATTTTGCTCTAAGATATGGGTTCCTTGAAACAAATTGTAATAACTGAGATTTTTGTATTACGTATATCACAAAAAATGAGGTTTTGTAAAATTTAAACGACGCCAGTTTGGAGAAATTCAGCAGGTAGCTAGGTGCAATCGTTTTCTGGCCGAAGTGCGTAGAAGAATTGATCAGAGAGAGAGAGAGAAGCAGGTAGCTAGGTGCAGGTGCCTGCTTCGAGGTTGAACTGGAGCGAGCCGTCCACTGGCGTGGATGCGATCCCTATGGATCGCACGTGGGTTGCACGGCAATCGCCTCCCCTGAGGAGTTGACACTGGATTATAGTTTTTTTTCCCTTCACACTATCTAAGATCAAGACTAATTATGACAAGCATTTACTCTCTACCCCTCTCGCTCTTCGTAGCGTGCACCCGCGCGCCGGGTCGCCGACGCGCTGCGCGAGACGAGACGAGAGGCGCGCTCGCATCGCATCTCACGATCCCTCCCGCGCGCGCGCACAGCCACGCCACGTATGGAAACCGAAAGGGGCGCGGCGATCTAGCTCAACTTCGGCACCGGCTGCGTGATGCTGAAGCGATGGAGCATTTGTGATGTGAAGCGTGCACGCGGCCACGCACGGCGCTTTGCTTTGACGGCATCACGCCATCACGTGAGGTGGTATGACCGAGATGCGTCCTCCTGCGAGGCTGCGACAAGAACAGATCGCACGGCAGAGTAGGCCGCCGGTGGAATTGCACAACAGCTCGCGCGAGCTGAGCGTTTTGCTTCGGTGCTAGTACAAACCAACCGTTTTCTATGGTCTGAGGTGGTACAGAATGGATACGGACTACAAATGCAGGCAAGCTGCTCGCAAAAGTACCGGTAAGGTGAGTAATGTCCTTGACAATATTCCTTTCGAATTACTCTCTCTAACTTAAGATAAAAAAAAAATCTAAGTACTGAATATGATATATCATAACACTGATAGATTTATAGTGCTATAATATGTCACATCCAATACTGTATTTTTTTATTTTAAGATGAAGGAAGTACTCTAGCACTCTACTGATCATTTTAACATGATCAGCTAGGTATTTACTGAGAAGGTAGTCCCTAATTTGGACGGATTTTTCCAATCAACGTTACGAGAGAGGAAGATCCACTTTTCAGGCAGTGAACTCCCAATGGAATTGCAGGCTGAAGCGCAGAGTAGTTACAAACGGAGATGTGTGCTAAAGCACGTTTGTTTTCCAACCCATTCAGTTCCAGTCCGTACATGTACGACCAAGGCCGTGGGTCGTAAGGTGCAGATCTTAATCTAAACGAATTTTGGAACAAACTGAAGTATTGAAAGATCTATATGATATCAACTTGTGAAACTGATGCTAATTAATATCAACTCATTCTAAATGTTGAAAATTGATCGACTATTCTACAATTAACTGATGAGTTTGCGTCTTCTAGCGTCCAGTGCTTGCCTAGATCGTTTAGGCTGGAGCCACGATCTCGCGTAGCCTCCCCAAGTCATGGCGACTCTGTCGATGATCCCCTCGACCGCGACGTCGAATGCGTCCTTCACCGTCTCCAGTTTCGACCTCGGGTCGGCGTACACCACCGCCGGGATGAGCCTGATCACCTCCTCCCGCATCCGCTCCACGGTGGCGGCGGGGATCGCCCGGAGCGTCTCCTCGATGCTCACGTTGCCGGCACGCACGTCGTGCTCGGAGATGAACACCGAGTACTTGGCTTGCTCCCTGGGGAGGTGCCACGTGTACTGCAGGTACGCCGTCGCGTTGTGGAAGAACACCGGGATGCACCCGGCCACCATCGAGTCGAACACCGACCGCCGCGTGTACGAGTCCCCCGGCGGCTGCAGGCAGAAGGTGGCCTTCTGGAACAGCCGCATGATGTTGCCCGGGGAGTGGCACTGGCTGCTGCCGAACGCGCAGCCGAGCTGGCTGCACGCGCTCGACGCGTTGCACTGCGCGATGATCTGGGAGCGGATGTTCTTCGGGTCGTCCGGCCGCGGCGCGCCGACGAACGCCATGAGCCACCGGCGCTGCATGCCGCGCACCCTGTCCTGCCACCGGAACACGTCGGCGTCGGACCTCGGGTGGAAGTAGGTCGGGTACGGCACGGCGTAGTCACTGCCGCGCAGCAGCGAGGACTCCAGGACGAGCACCGACATGTCCCGTCCGCCCGGCATGACGAGGAGGTTCGTGCCCCAGTTCGGGTTGATGTTGGTGTCTCTCCGGAAGTCCCACCCCGTCCTCCCGGCGACGAGGAAGTGGTCGCGGCCGCCCATGCGCCTCCACTCCGGCCGCCGCATGAGCCATTGCGTGAGGTCCACGGACGCGGCGTCCCTCGTCGAGTTGTCGTACCCCCAGTGGTAGCGGACGAAGTCGAAGCCGGCGTAGAACGGGACGAACACCGCGTTGGCCACCGCCGAGTGGTTGGTCAGGCACTCGTACTGCTTCATCCTGTTGTGGAAGATGGCGTCCAGCGCGAACTGGTGCGTGCCGTACCACCCGGCCTCGCCGGTCAGCACGCCGTCGGCCCGGTCGACGAGCGGCCGGCCGAGGCCGGCGTTGCTGACGAACCCGCACATGTCGGGCCAGTGGTCGCTCGTCTTACGGCAGTCGCGGAGGATGTCGGCGTTGAACCGCCGCGGCAGGTCATGCACGTAGATGTACCTCCCCAGGCACGGGTCGGCGCTGTCGTCGCGGCCGTGGCCCAGCAGCAGCAACCCGCCGCTGAGCAAGGAGAAGTGCCAGTAGATGAACGAAGTCCACGACACGACGGCGAGGACGGCGATGAACCGCAGCGGCGGCAACAGGCCAGCCGCCACCTTCTCCATCCCCTTCGCCCCCACTGCCCGGCGTTGCTGCCGACCACCGCCTTTCCGCGCGGATTTGATCAGCTACCGATCGAATCAAGATCCAAGAATGAGAAGCAGCACAAAGAACCTCACGCATGCACGTATATCCATGGAGTAAAATGCAAGGAAGAGATCAATTCGATCAAAAGGAAAGAAAATGTGAAGCAGCTTTGGATGTCAGAGAGAGATTTGTGTGTGGCTCACCACTTGTATGATCGATCTGGTCACTCTAATCCGCATGTTGAGTGTAGAGTAGAATATATACTGCAGCAACACCAATGTCTCGAGAATTGATTGGAGGAAGACGAAGACTCAGGACTGTGCCTATGGAGGACGCCTCACCAAGCAGTCTTCCACTGGCCACACTCTATGCTGCCATGGAGATTTGGGGGGAACTGACCGAGACTCTAGAGCCTAGGCTCAAATCGTTAATCTCCAAGTTGCTAGATGAATAGCGCACACTTGCTTAGGTGCAGAGTTGACAAGGGGTACATATTTGTTTAATGAGTTCATATTTGTTTAACATTTCATTGAGTTTTATATAACTTTAAATTGTGGCTCAAAAGAAGTGTGACATAGGAGTACTTGGTCAACAATTGTACATACTACGTGCTTGTACCGTCGTAATTACTAATTGATTTTTTTAATGGGAGCTCAGATTTGTTTAAGATGACATTGAGTTATTCTGTGGCTCAAAAGAAGGGTGACATACTCGGCTCAACACTAATAGTTCTATATACGCGCTTGTACCAGTGAACAATATTATTATTGAAAATATAAGTACATGTTAATTTAATTTATTTTATAAATAAATCGTGACATTAATAATATAAGTAAACATAACTATGTAATCTGACCTAAACCTGTATATGACAGCAATTAACATGAATAGATTAAACAAAGGAGACATAGTATACGCGCACCTACAGCCCTGTTTTGAAGCAGACATGGGCGTAGCACGTACCGCACGAACGACACGCGGTATTGGGTGATGACGATGACGCACAGCGCTCGAACGTGGAGGAAGACGAGCCGTGATGGGCGCACAGCGAGCAGTCGCGTGTAGCGCTTCCCAAAAACCTTATTCACCCTCTCCTAGTACAGGACGTCAAAGACGACGGTTCCGGAGACCTGCTCTCCCAATCCGCCGGTGCACGCCGACGAACAGGACGGAGTAAACGACGAACAACAGCTCAAAACAGAAGAGATGGCAAGCCCTAGATTGTTTTCTCATATGTTGCGTAGAGACAGCAGCTCGGTATTTATAGAGATATTAGAACGCGTGATTAGGACGCCCGCGCGATCTCTATCTCGTAACCGAACCAGATAAGCTGCGCGTATCTTATCCGGACTTCACGCTTATCAAATTATCCTGTGAGTTTAAAACAAACTCCGGATAAGTTATTAAGATTTGCAGTAAAACAAAAATAAGCTGCATCTACGCAAGCATGAGAAGCCAATTTTGACGGACCATTCACGCGCATGTCGCGTACGCGCGCCGCCTAGCCTGACGAGGCGAGTGCGTACGTGTTCCTCTAGTTCTCTCTACTATGTATGTTTTAAGTGGCTAGGAGAGAGCTCATCCTTATAAGGAGATCGCCCTCTCTAGAACTAGCAAGACGGTACTAAACTTCTCATGCCACTCTCTATGAAGTGGGCTTTTGAGATTTTTCTAGAAATTATTCTTCACATGGGTCTTAGCCCACTTAGTAATTACAACAATTATAGCACCAGTTGCCTGAACACGAATGTATATATACTAGTTTTTGGATGAGTAGCGTGCCACGTGAGCCAGTATCTTACTGGGTTCATCTGCGCTTCCATTGGATATTTCAGATCTTTTAGGGAGAGTTCGGTAGATGGGGAAGGTGGAAAAAGCTTCAGCGTACACAAAATAAGGTAAGTCATTAGTACATGATTAATTAAGTTTTAATTATTACAATCTTGAAAAACAGATTTTCTAAATGTGTCTTAATCACTGGCCCAATCACCATCGCTGCCTTGCCGCTGTTCTTCTTCTTCATAGAGCTTCCGATCCCGACAGCTCTTCTTCCTCCTCCATCCATTTAGATATCATATATACTAAAATTTTTTGTAAAAATCGGAGGGTAGGCTAAAGCCTGATGAAGGCTACCCCTTGGATCCGCTCCTGGTGGGGGGTGTGTTTAGGGAGGCAGGTAGCGGGCACACAAAAGCAGGAGGGAGATTAAAGCAAAAAAAAAACACTAAACTCCTAGGCAGAAAATAGGCAAGGATAGAGACGGGCTAAGCTATATGCCGAACAAAACTCGTACATGACTAACGGTCGATTCCACACATTGCTGCTGTCTTGCACAATCCGGTCCACCCTCTCCGTCCACAAGTGCGAGGAGACAAGGTGGATGAGAGAGTCGAAGCCCTTCCTGTTCTGTTTCTGAAGTCGGCTCCGCGAGAGATGCCACCAATCTTGAAGCGACAAATCACGGCTAGGCGACAGCTCGGCCAAGCTCAGCAACTTGAACCAAACAGTGGCGTTGTAATCTAAGCTAGAGGATCAACTTGCATTTGGAAAGCAGGAAAGGGGATGAGTGGTGAACTGATGATACATTCTTATAGAACTCTTATAAAGCCCTCAAAAATTGGATTCAACTAGTTGGAAGTGACGAAAAATCAAGATTCAATCCTAATATGCCACTGTAAAATATTTATGATTTTCCTTCTACAACTCACTTCTTTTCAAGCCCCCCTCCCTCTCTCTATCTCGAAGAAAGAAAAAGAAAAAAAACTATATTGGAAGAACACAATCAAATTAACCTCTAATTGCTCATAAATATTACGGCTCACAAGCCAACCAATCACTGGTGGAAAAAGCTTAAAGTTTTTACTAATGCTATCTACCAATGCCACAAATTTAGACATATATTTAACCATTTATTTTATTTTAAAATTTTGTGTAAATATTAAAAATATAGGTCATGCTTAAAAGAATCTTTAATGATAAAATAAGTCATAACAAAATAAATAATAATTACATAATTTTTAAATAAAAAAATAATTAAATGTATATATAAAAGTTAATAATGTTATTTATGAAAAACCGAAGAAAGGATAAGCAACTCGGCCAAACAACCTAAGGCAAATACCCGATTGCTTTTCCCAAAATACGGTCATCATGCAGCCACTGCCCGGTGTAGAGGAAACTCCTATCGGTGACAGGGTTCTTGTCATCTTTAGTTAGGATCTGCCTCGCGCCGTCGTGCCGCTCATGGAGCTCTATAACGCGACGATGAACGATAGGGACGGCGTGGAGCTCGGTGCTGAAGAGGACGATGTCCCCCGCGCGGATGTCGTCCTTGCGTGGCGCACGTATGATGAGCACGTCGCCCCGCCTCATGCCTGCCTCCATGCTGCCGGAGACGACCACCGACGCCGTGGTACCCGTCGCCTTCCCCAGGAGCAGAAGCGCCAACAGAAGGAGCGTCGCCACCAAGCCACTCTCCATCGCAATCTCGCTCTCCGCGCGTGTTCGTTCACCGGCGAACGAGAGGGAACCGGGGAGATCGATCGGGGTCACGGTCACCGCGCGCGTATGCGTCGTATATACGGGCGCCGTGGTTGGGACTCCTCGACGGAATCGGAGAGATAGGCTTGGTGCACGTACGCCTGCTTGTACACGATGGGGTCTGTTTCATCCTCGCGTCTCGTCTCCGGTTCCAAGTTCCAACTCTTTCTATCTCACACGCACACCACAACAGCGGATTGATAGTCCGACGCACTAAAAAGGTCAGATTGATAAAAAAAAAACTCTGAAGGGTGAAAATTACAAGCAATAGCGAGGCTGTTCGGTAGGCTTGGGTTGCGGCTGTGCTGCAGCCATCTGCTACAGTCCCTCCATGTGTTTGTAGCGTGCGGCACGGCTTCAGTTGCAGCCAAGCCTATCGATCGGTCCCAGTAGTATGAAGAATGCTTTTTCTTGGGTATTCGAGCCCGAGGGAAATATCGGACGGTCTACAATCTTTACATAAAAAGCTGCATGCAAACCAGAGCAGCGTGAGCTGACATCTAGTAGGATGCGAGCAAGCAGCTAGTAGTAGGCAAAGCATTAAAGTATAAATGTTTCAAATAATTTTTGGATTTTTTTCATAAATTATCTATGTAATCTACAATCCGATTATATCGTTTTATTTATTATAATTGAATATTTATAAAAATATCTCTTATGATTATATTATGATAAAAACAATGTACTCCATCCGTTCCAAAATACAGTTATTTCTAGGTTGTTTTAGATGCACTAAGGAATAAAATAAAAAGAACATATTGACCTTTATTAATGCACGGAAAAATTTAGGAGAGCGCAGTGGTTGGTAGTTGTGGGGTGGTAGGCATAGTAGCAAAACTCGTCGTTAATATTGAGCGGATCGATTGCTATGCCACCAGATCGACCTTCGCACCGTCAAATTGACCTCCTCGGTCGACCCGCCAGATGCTGTTGGGTGCAAGAGGTGGAGATGCGACCTGGAGACGACGACGAACACTTGATGTCGAGGTAGGACAGGACGGGGAGGGGTGTAGAGCGGTGCCACGACCCGATGAGGAGAACCACGCGTTGACACCCTTCTTGCAAGTTCGAGATGGCCGCTGCCTATGTTGCCATTATGGCCATCATTCGTGCCCCAAGACCGCCGCTGGGGTAAGGGGTAACGGTGTTAGCAGCCCATCTCAGGGCCATCACCGCTGTGGGCTCCTTCTCCTTTCTTTGGCGAGCTCACCACATCTGAATGCTAGAAGCCGGTCGCACCAGATCCGAAGGTGGCAAGGCCTTGGCGGTGGCCGATGAGAGGAAGCTCACAAGTGTCTGCTAGGGAGGAGATCAAGGAGAGAGACGGCATTGGACAAAGCAGCAAGGGATGGCATGACAAGGCTCGCGTCACGAGCCACCAGAGTGGAACGGAGCGAAGGAGGCGACGCGCCGCCATGGGAGAGAGCGAGATAGGGAGTGCAGAAGGGTGAGGGGACGGTGGCTAGGCTAGTAGGGTTTGGTAGTGGGACAGGAGATGGGTGTAAGGTTTTTCAAAAGGGCCACCATACTTTCTATTTTTTTAAGGCGCAGTCCTATTTTTTGAATTTTCACTTCTTCACGTAGAATTTCTATTTTTGTCTCTATACAAGAATCCAGAACATAGAAACCTACGATAAATACGATAAGAGATCTATAACAAATTATTAATAAAAACAAGGAATTTTTGCAAAAGGCTAGAGTTGGCACAGGCGCACAAGAGCTCGCGAAATTCCACTTCTTCCAGCACGGGACAGTCTCGGCACGTGCGGATGGCTACGCCAGTCCAAAATTCGGACGAAGGACCAATTCCCAACAATTGCTGGTTTGAAGATTTTAGATTAGCGTCGATGAGTTTGCGCCCCCCCACCCCCTTTTTTTTTTCTTTTTTTACGTACTGAAAAGGATTTTACCGTTGCTACTACTAGCGCTGTTAGGTGTTAGCGACTTGCAAACCACGCCGCTAGCATGGAGCACGAGATCGTGGGAAACGAGGAGAGGGTGCCTTAGCTCCGGCGTCCGAAGATCCAGGGCTCTCGTACTAGTTAATTACCAAAATCTAGTCAATGCAAGATGCAATGAAGTCGTCAATTACTTCAGTGAATAACCCGTTTAGGTTTGGGCTATTACTGACCTAATGCTTCTAATCTATACTACTAATTACTGTCTAACCGACAGATCCAGAAGCCGGAAACGAAGCGATCGTTCTGAATTCGATCGGGGAATCCAAAGAAGTTGAATCCGACTATACTGACACGCCCGGAAATAGGATTATTCAATGAATCAATGGTCAATGGACTCTGTCAGCTCGATCTACCAATAATTGAAATTCTCGTCACCTTTTAAACATGTCTAATCGCTCCCTTATTGTTGTTTAAATTTTATCATAAGTAAAACATTTATATATCCGACTATCTAAAATTTATTATCATAAGATTTATATTTTTATATTTATCTTAAGAAATACTTTCATATATAATTCATATATTGTTAAATTTTATATTTTTAGAAAATTTATGGTAAAAATATAAATATTTGAATTAGAATAAGATTAGAATGATGAGTAATTTGAAATGGAGGGAGTAAAGTAGTAAACTGTCTCGAACGAACCGATCGAACGGGCTGATTCAGCCCATGGGCCCCACGTTAGCTCGGCCTGGAGCTCGAGCCGATGGCCTCATGGCCGCCACGCCGAGATCTCCAAGCCCAAGAGGACGGCATCGATCGAGCGGTCCAAGTGGCTGGCCCAAGGAAAGGGAGAGGCGGGAAAGCCGAGACGCGCCGCCGCGCCGGGAGACGGGGAGGGAAATGGATGTTGGCGCCGGCGCCGGCGGCTGGGAGGTAGAGGGGGAGGAGAGGAGGAGGAGAGAGCTCGGGTCCCTCGTGGAAGCCATCAAGTCCTCTGAGGTGCGTCGTCTTGCGCATCCTCGTCTTCGCGTCCCCGTTCTCTCCGTTTTGCTTTTGCTCCGTCCATTTTCCGTTCCCCTTTACTAGGGTTTAGGTTGATACATGACTCCGAGTGCTGCGGCTGCCGGTGACTGCCATGAGTAGGGAGTCCGGTCGAGTGGAATAACTGTAGATTTGGGGGAATGGGTGTTTTTCTGTGGTGGGATTTAGCACTCGTGGTGGTGCTCCGCGAGTTTCTGATTGGTGTTGGCCGTTGCGGGTTTGGGTGTTCTCGTTACATCCATTTTCTTCCAGGCATTATTAACATGGTTTATGTGAGCAGGTTTTGGAGAACAGAACTTCCCTTATCAACCAACTTGAGGATCCCTTTCAGTTGTGTGCAGAGGATCTGGGCCTAGTACTTGAAAGTCTGCTCGTATCCTTTGCCCCTTTATTGTCTAATCTCATTATGCTCCCCTTTATTACTTGATAATCATCAGAGACGCGATGATATATCTGGCCAATTGGATGACTCGCTGATTCGTTGTTTCTTAGTTGATGTTGTGAGTGTTTGCTATTAAGGAGTTCTCTTGTGGTACCTTAACGGCATCTTATGTATCGTGGGATGATTCCACATGTTCCGGTGTATCACACTGCATGCTACACAAGTCGGTTTTGCAGGTTGCTCTTAAATGCTCATATTTAGATACAACCAATTGCTTGGGGCCATTTCTTGCTCTTGGTGCAAAGGTACTTGTTGCCATTCCAAATGCCTGCCTATCTGCTTTCCTGGCTCAGCCAATCAAAAACATTGTTTACTGTTGGTGCACCTATATCAGGCTGGCTCATGGTGTGTGAGGCATCTCCTGTGGTCTGTTGAATCTATTGATGAATCTGAAGATGCCCAAGAGGAAGAGCACTCCAGATTATTTCCTGAGGTCAAGAGAGCTTTGCCTTTGAGTCTCTCTCTCTAAAAAGATCTGTTTGTATTTCATTGCAATACATATAGTTGTCAATAACAGAAAGAACATGTAGACACTAGTATTTTCAATGCGTACCTATACATTTTTAAGCATGAAATGAACCCACCAGTTCATTATTATTTTATACTCCCTCCGGTTTTTAGTGTTTGATGCTGTTGACTTTTGGACATAAGTTTGACCATTCATCTTATTTAAAAATTTTGTACAAATATATAAAAATATAAGTCATGCTTGAAGTACCTTTAATGATAAAACACATTACAACAAAATAAATGATAATTGCATAATTTTTTTGAATAAGACAATGGTCAAACGTATGTCAAGTCAACAATGTCAAATATTAAAACCGGAGGGAATACTTGATTGTTCTACATTTTGGAGTGCTATTGCATCTTTTATTCATTTCCGCAACGGTGATTTTCTATAGAATTTTCTGATACAAGTTCAACTTATTTGACTGTAGATAGTTGCTCTGACATTAAATATCTCTTCCAAGCTCCTTCCCGTTGCATCTAAATGTATTGCCAAAGATACAGTGCACGCGGTTGGCGATTTTATTTTGGAGTTGTTAACCCTGACAGAAAGCTCAATACTTGACAACAAGGTAACATTTCCTATATTTCGCAATGGTCGTATGAGCTGGTTTAATTTATCCACTTTAACCTGCATGACTGAAAGCTATATTTTCTTTTATGACCATGCTGCTTTATTTGTCATAAGATAGTTTTATATGTTACCTTGCATAAATATCCTCCATCTCTTGAAAGTAACTTAACAACAAAATCTAAAGGGGAAATAGTAAATAGTGCGCTAAATATGTCACCTCCATGACATTACAATTATAGAACTTATCCTTTTCAAATTACTAAAGGTCTTTTTGTACTCCCAGAAGAGATTTTTTTTGTGAAAATATTGGAAGTCCATCCTTTTAATGAAAGTGCTTCGTCAGGTTAAAATTGATTTATGATTTTTCTGACTTTGATCATATGGCAGTGCTCTTTTCAAATCATTGAAATATTAATATTGCAGAAATGATGTCATGGTATATGCTCTCTGATAGATATCTGTTTGACAGAAAAACGGAACTACAGGACATATTGCTAAGGCTGCACCTGTTTTTCTAGATGAAACCATTAAATTGTGCAGAGGGTACTCTGAGGCTGCAAAATCAGATCAGTTCATAATGAGCATGTCTAAAGAAGAGACAACTGTGGAACACAAAGAGCCAGATCTTACAAGTGACGTTGCCTGGATTACAGCATGCACTATTCAGACCTTGTGTAAAATAGGAACCTATGCAGCATCCAGTGGTGGAAGTCAGGTGATTTTACTGAATATATCATGGAAGGGCATAATTTCCTTACTGCAGCTTGGTAAAGGAAGGATAGAAGGAAAAGTGAATGTAAGAGAGATCATTTTAATTCCTATCTCCGTTGCCATTGAGTCTCTGAGGGTTGCTACTGAGACATGGTGTGTGCCATTACAAGAAGTCCTTAGTCCTGCTGAAGCTAGAAGGGCGTTCTTACCAATCAAATATTTCCTAATGAACGCCATAAGGATTTGTTCTATATATCCATCCGAAGCAATGTCAATATACAAGAACATAATTAGGTGTGCGCTGTTGATTTCATACTCAAGCATTCTGTTCTGCAGAAATCCCCAGTTGAAAACAGCAAGTGAATTACTTTTTGAGTTATTGGAGCCTAGTTCCTTTCTTCTGCTAGACACACTTATGAAGTCACCAGAAGTAAGTCCAGAGTCCAAATGCCAGCTTGTGCAGTATTTTTTGGAAAAAAGAGAAACTAATAATCCAGAGCACATGGGACAAGTTGATCATAGAATGAGTTTTGCTTCATTTGGTTGCATTTTTTCTATGGATTCTGATGTTGATAATGTAAACAGGGCACTTTTACCTGCTGAATTTATTTTGTTTTTGCACTTCCTCAGTGCTTCCCCATGGTTGAAGGAAGAGGTAGTCATTGAATTATGTAAGAAGCTACATCTACTTCTTAATATCTTAACGATGGAAGATGTCTACTCTTATGTCCTTGGCTGCCAAATTCCTGCCCTAAGTGATGCTGATGATTCTGTTGTCTGGCAACCTGTATATACTTCTCTTATACAAGCCTTGAAGACTTTTATGATTGCTGCTTCTGCTTCAAGTGCTGCTTGGAGTGAATTTGAAGTCATCTTACTTGAGAACCTTTTCCATCCCCATTTCCTTTGCTTGGAAATTCTAACAGAGCTATGGTGTTTCTTCGTGCATTATGCTGAAACTGAAGCTTCGACCTATTTAATCAATCAGCTACTTATTCTGTTAAAGACTATAGCATCACCAGAGGAAGTTTTTGCACCTCTCAGTTCTCTGAGGAAGCTTGCACGTGCATTGTGTACCATCTTGAGCTATGCATCGTCTGCGACAATTGATCAAATCTACACTTGTGTGCTGAATGATAATTCTTCCAAGTCGTCGATCTTGTACTTAGCACTATTGATGGAAGGATTTTCTTTTGATTCATTATCTGTTGGTACAAAGGAACTTGCGGTGAAGACACTGTTCACTTCATTTGTTGGGTATCTACAGAAACAGAACTACTTGAAGAATCATCGAGAAATCGACTTGCCAACTTCTTCTAGCTCGGGTGTAATAGGGCTTCCTGTACATGCTCTAGCCTCTGCGTTGCAGAGTTGGTAAGTTCCTTCTGTGTTACTGTTATTCAGTCTGATGCTAGAATGCTGCTTTTATTTTTGAAACTCAGAGAATGTTGCTTTTATACACAATCTTTTATGCAGTGAAATAACAGACGCTATTACCATAGATGAAAAAAGTATTGCTACTATATTCAAGATCACCATCTCTCTCATTAATGTGTATAGAACTTCACCTGATGGCAGTAAGAACCTCCTTGTCCAGCACATCAGTTCCATATTGGTTATTATTACACACATGAGGCATCTTTGTGCCTTCAGTGAGTTGGAAAAGTTAACTTTGGAGCTGCACACTCTGTTCATGCCCAGTCCTGATAATTCAAATGTAGCCCTCTCTAAATGCAAACCATCAATGGCTTCATTTATGGCAATTCTTGGTCATTTGAACACTACTGAAGATGACGCTAACATACTTTGTTCTGCAATGTGGGATCTGTTCCATTTCTTGCTGAGGGAGCGGCATTGGGCACTCATTCACCTTGTGATGGGCTCCTTTGGGTACTTTGCTGCTCGCACATCTTTTGCACAGCTCTGGAAATTTGTTCCTGAAGATGCTGCCCTTTCCTATAACACAAGCACGGGGGTGGATATAGATGACAACGGGTTCATGTTGGAATTGAAAGCCTTCCTTGAAAAAGAGGTAGCCTTGAAAGATGACAAATGGTCCGAGGAGCAAATATGTTTTCTAGTTTCAGAGGGAAAAATGCTGAAGAAACTGGTTGAATCATGCTCTAAAATTCCACTAGCTCCAGAGCCTGAGAATGGTTCGATTACTAATGATGTGAAAACAAAGAGGAGGAAGATGCCAGATGGAATTTGTGAAGCTCCAGAGCCTGAGAAAGTTTCGATTACTAATGACGTGAAATCAAAGAAGAGGAAGATGCCGGATGGAATTTGTGAAGGAATGATGCTTGTACAGAACGGTCTCAAGATCATGCGGAGTGCTCTCAGTGAAACAGACTTGGCGGAGCTGAAGGACAGGTTTGCTATACACTTGTCGCGCCTTGAGGACGCTGTTTCTCACATTGCTAGTTTCTCTGATAAAGTATGAGAACTTCATTGTAAATGTGCAGCCATCATGATTCAGATGCTATGCCAGTTCAGTTTCTGCCAGTGTAGAAGTAAAAAACCCGTTGTGATTGATGATGCTAATATGCTATGCATGACTGAAGCCCAACTAATACTGCATGATAATTTCTGCTGCAAGAAGAAAATGCACGTGAAAGTAACCTTTTTTTCCCAAAACGGATTACCATAACACTTAAGTTACTTTACTGCTTTTATAGATTGTAATCCCTGCAGAGGACGCAGACACACACTTGTAAGATCATTACACGGAAGCAAACAGCGCAACCATGAAACGCCCAAAGCAAAGCAACCCAAGGACGTGACAGCTGCAGCAAAACTCATGCATGGTCGAGCACTCCAGCTACTACGCGAGATGGACGGTGATCCTGAGCAACGTCTCGGCGCCGTCGGTGACGTGCTGCCCGGAGGCGATCAGCGGGCGCACCTCGGCGAAGCCGCAGGCGCCCTTGAACTTGCCGGTGCCGCCGGTGATGGACAGCCGGCACATGGCGGAGCCAACCTTGTACACACCGAAGAAGTTGAGCGTGTCTCCGTACTCGCCGCCCTCCATCATCGCGGTGAACGCCATCATCTGCGACGACCCGTCGGCGGCGCTCGCCACGTACACGCCCTGCGCGCGGCCGAGCGGCTGCGCGCCGAGGTCCGGCCCGCTCGTGAGGACGTCGTCGATGACGGTGATGGTGCCGAACCCGAGGCTGAGCCCGTCGGGGCCGAGTTGCACTTGCGCCGGGGCAGCGGCCGCCGAGGCGCCCTTCGCCGGCTGCACGAAGCCGGCGCCGGCGAGGCCGGTGTCCAGCGGGATGCCGTTATTGCCGTTGTACGTGGGGATGGCGCCGTTGGAGTTGGGGATCGGCACGCCGTTCTTGGGCGTGGCGAAGCCGATTGGCCGCGCGAAGGGGACCTGCCCGTTGTAGATGTTGCCGAGCAAGCCGGTGATGGGCCGCGCCGTCGGGCTCGAGCCGCCGAGGATGTCGTGCATGTACAGCTCCAGCGGCTCGTGTGCGCCTCCCGCGCCGGCGCCTACGCCGGAGACGCCGCCACCGCCGGACTGTGGGTTGGTCGCGGAGACGGCGGCGCCTGTCGTCGCCGCTGCGGGTATCTGCGCGTGGGTGGCGGCAATGTGGAGCGCGGTGATGACAAGCACGGCGAGAGGAACAGCCGGCGATGCGAAGCTAAACATTTTTGGCTAATGCTCGCACGTTCTCCTTGTTAGAGCTCAACAGATTAAGTTCCTGTGTGTTTTTTTGGTGATCACACGGTTGGCAAGAGGCGAGTTTATATATCTAATATTTTTGTGCAATTTCTAAGCAGGAACAAGTGAAGCAGTTGTGTTTTCGCACCAGAAGCACCTGAAGCGAAGTGTGAAGCGGTTGGCTTGGTCTACCAGAACCACTACACACAAAGATGATTTGAAAGACGAGGGAAAGGGAAAATAAGGTGTGCCTCGAAATTCAGAGAAAGACAGCTGCATCTGCCTAATCCCACAACCTTACATCAAATTCTCTAAACATAAGATTCTAATTTGGGTATACAACAAGATAGATCTAACACTCAAGTTCTTAGGTTTTCACCGTTTATGATTACAATTACATAACAATATATACAACAGCTTTACGAGAACATAAACATACGACCTCACACATACAAGGGGAAAAAAAGGACACATACGCCAAATAACTTCTCAAGTAGCTCTCTGTGGCAATGTCTCGAACGCAGAAACGGTGTTCGTAAACTTCATACGGTGAAGAGGCGCCCCACTTGGCTTGATAGCACATGCAATCTTGTCCTCGAGGGGGCAGCGGGCTCTCAACATGGAGAAAACATGGTTATTGAGCCTTCTAGCTTTCCTCATTGCTTCAAGGATACCCTCGTAACCCTACTTGCACATCATGAATGTCAGAAATAAAAATGAAGCACGATATTAAGAGTATCATTTAACTTCAGATCAGGGACATCAGGAAATGATCTCACCTGTAAGAAATTCGGGCTTTTGTTCCTATCTGAAGATTGATAGAGTGAAACTGTTGCATTTTCTATTTCCGCCACGTTGAGAAATTGGTAGGAGAAATCGAAAAGCTCAAAATGCTGCTGCTGTCCCAGTAAATACATGATTGTACAGCCAGCCCATGCTACAGAGTCCCCCAACACTTCTTGTTTCCTCGAAGGATTGATGCTCTCTTCCAAGTAGCTCTAAAGAAAAAAAAATGCAAAAATATTTATTACCATAAAAAGGATGAAACGATCAAATGAACGCTGGAGACATAAAGAAGAACATCAATAGCTCTGAAGTTCCACTTCCATGGCAAACAAGGACCAGTTTACTGAATAAGCGTATTGTAGTGTCACCCCAAATAAGAGAAGTAAAATTCTTGTACTTTGTTAGAACACTGGATATCTAAGGAGGAACTTTGATATCGATATATTAAGAGAGGGTGAGGAGCTTGGGTTTGAACTCAGGCCCCCTACCACTGCACCACCTGCCGTTCTCTACTTTGTCAGAACTTTTGAAGCAGGTCCAGATTCTAGATTGATTTCTATTTGCTTTAGGGAAAACAATAGCAAAATGACATAAGATTCCACGTCCTTGTTCCTAAGACGAGAGAAACAGGTAAAACAGGTTGTTGTCAACATGTCACTTTAATCATAAAGTTTTTTCAATTTTATTTTGGGGTAAATAAGTGGAATGGACAGTTACCAGCTGTTGGCTAAAAATTCTGCAAATGATGGATAGCACAGGCATACTGTAACAGACTTTTGATAATGAAGTCTACTTACATACTGAAGACCGCTAAAAACACGATAGAAGTCCTTTGATGTGGTGATGTCAATAAACCCTGTCTTTGGAGTCGCACTCCATTTACTGTAATGCCTATCCAGTGCAGCACTTGTGAAAGCAAGGGCATACTCCAGCACACTCCCAGAATTTAGGTTAGATTTGTAGAGTAGACCTGTAGAAAATATTTCATTTATCAAAACTATTAGCTGGGACTAGATGAATGGGCAAAGAACTATGGAATTTCAACCAAATCTTTGTGTTCAACAATGATTAGGATGATATGCCACCCGTATTGAACCCGTCCAAGCAAAGCCTAACTGGTTTAGGTAGCAATAGCATAACACCATTTCTACAATTGAGATGGGCCATTTCCTGCTAAACCTACAATCTGGAGGGTACGGCTCCACAGAAAACTCTTACTGTTTTTCTTTTCTGATATTTAAAAGTCCAACACAAAAATATCATCTGAAAATATGATTCAATAAATGGGCTCTGCACTTACTGGCAGCTTCTGCTTGCTTTGCCATGACAAGAAACGAAGATGGATTTGGGCATGCAGGACTTGATGCAAATGCATTGGTGGCGCCACTTAACAATGTGGTAAATGGAGTATTATCAGAGCAAGCATGCTTCACTTGCCCATCATTTCCTGGAATCAATCCCAACCATGGAGCAGACTGCATGAACTGTGTAGTGTCTATTTGTCTCTGGAAAAATGAGCATGCATGTCACTAAGATAACAAGAATACTTCATAACAAGTATGTGACTGGAACAAAAAAAATCCACAATTGAAAGGACTTTCATTGCATAAAGGCAAAAACACATAGACCAGTAATTTATAACGTTCATAAACTGAACAACATAACAGTGAGCAGATTGGATAAAAAAAAATTGACATGGGCAGCGACAGTTCCAGCAGCATTATAGGAGGTGAGGAGACAAACTTGTCCTGGAGAAATCTTCGGGATGCAAAGCCCGCATAAAATACAAATGACTAATAATATGGCTTCTCTACCTCATATCCTAGGTGCAGAGACTAAGGGATGCTCAGCTCCTCTCAATACTTGTACTGCAAGACTGTGTACTCTACGTACCGTTAAATTTTTTTTTTCCAATATCTACGATAAAACAAGCTTACTTTCTAGGACACAAGCTTATATGTGACAGCAAAGAGAAGGACAGCAGGCCACAGTTTTGACTATCAAAGAAATTAATTAAGTTGCGTACAAACATATGCTCACCAAAACAATGTCCAGAAGGCTCATCCAATACAAAGCACTCCCAATTTCCTTGAGATCATGAAGAACTTCAGTTTTCACTTCTGATTTTGCTTCCCAAGTCAATATTTCATGAATTATCTTCTCACAACCTATGACATGCACAAGCTGCAGTAAGTATTAAGTGTGTGGAGAATTTAATGATATTTAATGTGGTACACGGTGACTATAAAGGAGCCTGGCAAAAAGCCAAAAACTATAATCTCCAGAGAAATTGAGACCATCCAATTCTTAAGAAAGATTGTGAACTTTTCATAGCAACTCAACACCACCTTAGGAATTACACTGGCAATACACCAAACTACCAGCAACTACTTGTCCTTTAAAGGTACGATATAATAATATAATTACTAATATATCACCTAAAACAAAACTTATAAAACTCAGTTCCCCTAACAAAATGAACTTAAGAGTGGAATGCAGGAATTTGGTAGGAACCCTATGGGAACCTAAAAGACCTAAAATTAATTGAATAATTGTAGAATACAGTCAAGAATAGCAACAGCATCATGTTGGCTAGATTAGATATATTATGGAGTGCTATTCGTCAATGCTATCTCATATTTCAATTGAACTTGAGTACTCCTAAGATGCTAGATGGTTCCTTCAGATATAATATGCTTTGCCTTTTCTTCTGGACAGGTATTAATGGGCCAAAAGGAAACAGAACACACACACACACTGTAATTTAAAAACCTGATTGCCACCAGGCACCAGCTAACATGTTACCAGTTACCTGCTATACCACCATCAAATGAAAGAAGTCCAATAGATTTTGGCAGTGCTTCTTGCAATGCAGTTATTTTTGGCACCATAGCTGTTATCTGAAAAGGAAGAGCAAATAATTAGGTACTACTACCTCCATCCCATATAATAAGTGCACTTCTAGAATTCAAATTTGTCCCACAAAGAGTGCACTTCTAGAGCATTACTTTTCCCTCCAACCACCCCTCATTTAAATTTCTCTCCATCTTACCCCAACCACCCTTCATTTAATGAGGGGTATTTAGGTCATTTTCCTTCTCTGATAATTTGCTAGAAATGCACTTATTGTGGGACAGAGGTAGTAGTAAACTTCAACCGTTTTCTGGGTCTGTCTCAGTGTTTTTTGTTACAAGAGATACAACCATCAAGCTTGTCAAACTTGCCCTTCCACTAAAATAAATTTTGGGTTATGAGTTAGTGTCCCTTCATGTGCACGATAGCTTAGACAACTCACCTTACTTGATATATGATCCAATAAAGCACGGATAATACCAGGTAATGATCTGGAACCAAGAAGCTTAACAACTGCAAACATATGAGGAATCCCAAAAAAGTCATGGTACAAACCAGCAATGCCCTTGTATGCCATGGTCAAATCCTACAAAGAAAATGAGAGTATGAAATATTGAAATAGTAGAAATCAAGGTGCTATTCTATAGCTTGTGGCCAGGTAAAAATGTAACATTTGTTGGTAAACGAAAAGGAAAAATTCGTAATGTATGAGATGCAATATTGGAGAGATCTTACAATTTATAATGTACTGACATTCAAGCAAAACGTAATTCTCAGATCTCATCTCCAAATAATCAGAAAACCTTTTTTTTTAAGACAGCAGTTGCTCATTATTCAATGATGGTATCAATTTCCTACATCATCGTACTATATAGCTCTAACTTTAAAAATTGAACTGTATACGCAGCTTGAAAAAAAATTCAATTACATCGGCGCTTCAAATTTACAAGTCAAAACAAAGACTCGAAATGGAAAGCAGCAAATATAACAAAAGAACTTACATGTGATCCACAATAGAAATAGGCCTTCCCGGTAGAGGCGCTTGATCTCTGCGAAGAGTGATGGGTTCCTTTTAATGATCGAACAAAGCGCTGTGTGGTGTTACATAGGATAAAATTGGGCAAAAAATCTGTCTGCATCTCATTCCATATCTGCACCAACCAGGAAATTCATCATATTAGGGTAAATGTCAACTGGATGCATCTGAAATTTTTGCATGAATGAACACAAAGGAACAGAAGAATAGAGGATGTAATCATCATTTATAAAGGTCCTACAAATAAGACATACATTCCTAAACAGATCTATCCACAATCCACAACGTATA
Organism: Oryza meyeriana var. granulata; assembly: GCA_003991445.1. Taxonomy (NCBI): domain Eukaryota; kingdom Viridiplantae; phylum Streptophyta; class Magnoliopsida; order Poales; family Poaceae; genus Oryza; species Oryza meyeriana. The sequence continues at coordinate 260,248 of RYFJ01002064.1, forward strand.
TTTTCAAGTGCATAGAACACACTATCACCACCAACCCCTTTTTTTCAAGCAGTATATGCCATCAATAATACACCACGAAGAAATTTAAAAAATAACAAATTAGAACAACTACCATTCCATCAATAACTGGTAATTTCTTGCTGACCAATGGAAATGCAGAACCTAATATAAGAAGCTGATTATAAACCATGATTGCCAGGCAGGAATGGTGGGACCAAATAATATTGCATATATCAAATGTTGAAATAAATATATCAGATGTTCTTTTTGCATAAATTAGATAAAGAATAGATGTAACATGGTAGGGTTTAGGGACCCAAACCTGAGAAGAGATGCGACTAGAATAAGAAACCAATGAAAGATTCTCTTGCATCTCACTAAGAATAAGAGAGTAAGAATCCAACTCAAGAAATTTTGATATTGACTGATGCGTAAGCTCCAAAATATCCAACAGTTGTTGCAGTTCCTAATTCGAGAAGACAAAGAAGAAAGGTTGGTCAACCAGAACCAGCATGTAAAATGCCGAACAAAATAGAGCGGAGTAACTAAAAAGGTTTAAATAAAAACAAAACAATCTTACCACTACACCGCATAAATCTCCGCTTTCAAAGTGCTCCAGTAGGAAATCAATATTTTCGCGGAACAGTTTGTTCATTCTCTGAGTAATCAGGCTTCTTAGGTCAATTATCCTCCCGAGGACCTGATATGAAAAATGCAATGCTCACAAATAATGCAAAACAGTAAAATCAATTATATAAATATTAACCTGAAATGAATATCTTAGCAGGCTTAAAAGTACGCCAAGCACGCTGAGCTTGAAATCAAACAATTCTGTCCCCTCGACTCAAAGGGATTGCACTAAGGAACAAAACATTGAATACTGATTTAGAGGCTGAAGACAAAGCTAAAAGGTAGTAACTGAAAGGTACCTTAGACCAAGAAGCTAAACATTCAATAATCAGTGCTCCCTCCATCCCAAAATATAGCAACTTCTAGCATTCAATTTTTTTCCCAGAATATAACAACTTCTCCAACTACTTCATCTTCTCAACCAACCACAACCATCTCCATTTAATTTCTCCGCCTACTTCCTCTTCTCAACCAATCACAATCTTCCCCCATTTACTTCCACCTACTTTCTTAATACCTGTGCCCAACTCTAAAACTTCTTATATTTTGGGACGGAGGGGGTAATAGTTTAATGCTGAAAGCAAAGCTACAGAAGGTAGTTACAAGATAAATTAGGACCAAAGTTTGATTGTGTACTGCAGGTTGGAATAGAAAATGAATGGATATAAAAGAACTGTATGGCACCAACAAAAGCACGCTTGACACTAGTATCCTTATAATATGTGCAATATCTATTGCATGGCTCTTTTTCCAAAAACATCTATTTCATGGCTAGGTACCACTTGTCAAGCACAATTTGAAAACAGAAATACCTCATCCTGGCTCTCAACATATAGAATAGTAAAAGTAACTATTCAATTTGATATCAAGAAATATATAGGATTCTAATATCTTGGAATTATGGTATATGACACATACAAACACAGGAGCAGTTGGACTCTTGATCAACAAATACTGAAGATCTCAACATAAACCATATTCATGGACTTACCATTACTCTTCTTAACTTGAATATTGCGTCAAACCGCAGGGGTTTGACAAAGTACTTCTCACCATCATCACATAAATAGGTAAATGAATTATCAAGAAGAGTACTGCATACAGGGAGGGAAATAGGTCAGCAGAAGAAGGCATCCAACATCAACCGATTCGCTATTCACATTTCTTGGTCAACATACGGACAATTCCCAATACTAAAACAGACTAAACTGAAAGACAGATACCTTGCTGCACAGCTCTTGTAATATGTAAAGATGATCTCATTAAGCTTTTCAACAAGAAGATCAAAAGAAAGATCGACCTACAAGTCAGCGCACAAGTAATACCAGTAAGATATTTAATGCAAAACAAGGGATAAATTGCAATGCCACAAGTATTTCCAGCCAAACCAACGCATAAACTTTGCCTAAGGGCTGACCCAGCATGGTTCCTCAAGAGTTCATATGCATCTAGATTAAACAAGTGAATACCATAACGGGCCGACATATGGATTAAATTATTTGGGCCTGAACATTACGTTGATAATGCACACATAGTCATGCATACATATTGTTTATAATTATAGAGTAAAATTACTGAAAAATTAACTCTTCGTGCCTATTAGTTATGACATATTTAGTAAAGGATTGAACACAAAATTACACAAGCAAGTGAAAATAACAAAAACAGAATATAAACAATATAGCCAAGTGCAACAAACTTCATTGTCAAAAACAATGAAGAACATATTTCTAGAATAAAAATGTTAATTTATGAAACAGGCGAATAATAATAAGGGTGTAATGGAAAATTTTATATTAAAATTCAAAACATTATGACAATGGTAATTGCTTACCTCAGCTTCAATTTCATCATAAAGAAATCTCTGTTTCAGACAAGTTAATGCATGCTGAGCAGAGTCATTGTAAAGGTCAAATGGTATCAAAACGCTTTCAAGAAGACCAGCATCCTGTGTTTCAGTGACATACTCAACCAGCATCCAGGGGAGTGAACATTCAATTGGAAACTGTCAGCAAGACACAAGTTAATATTAGCAGTACAACACAGCAATCTGCCTTCATGAAGATATCTTATGATGATTTGTATTGCTGCAACAGCCAGATGGACATCATTGAGTATGTGAAGTAAGAAGAAATTTGATTTTATGAACTTGATTTCATTTAAACACTAATCATGAGCCACTGTTTAGTAGTATGTCCTGTCAGTGGAGACCCACACTAGTATCATTCTGAAAAAGGCAAACTAGAATACATAAGCGAAAAATGCTGACCTGTATAACACGAGAGGATTCCAGGTAAAACTCTCGGAACCAAAGAAATCCAAGATCAGTTAAAGTACCAATAGTCGCTGCATGTACCCCAAATACCAGCAGTTAAGTTAGAGTATCCAATGAAACAAGATTATCAAACAGCATATATGAACTCCTAAAATTTAGTCTCAATTTTCAAACACTAAAAATATTATTTTAAAGTGAGCATATTTCCCTAAGAGCACATTATGATTTTAAGTATCGCTAAGCATAAAAAAAATGTACAGCAGAAACCATATGCACATGACAATAACTATTTCTAAGTATGAGAAAGCATAAAGGCAAGGCACCTGTATAATCCAAAATATGCAAGAAAAAACTGAGCTTATAGAAAAATGTCTCTAGTTGTTTAAGATCTTCCACAGGTATTCCAGAGCCACTATTGCCAAATAGTCCTCCAGGTTTTCTCAGATTACCACCAGATACAAGCTCACAGATGAGAAATTGCAAACAATGAATCTGTAAACATATTGATAAAAGGAATAAAAGTTAAAAGTCAGGAGCAGGGTGAACATAAGATTATTACCTAGAGCACATAAAGTCAACTAAAGTTGCAGTATGATGTGAAATTGGAAAATACAGGAGTTGAGCGGGGAATTTTACAATCTGTTATACTCATGGTTTGTCATTAAATTTTACTCCACATAATTATTAAACTGAACTGCTTTTATGCTAGAAATACAAGGGAATAAGGGACAGCCTTTTCATGTGGAACATCAATGGTGCAAAATAGCAGACCAAAATTTCTAAAATCCAAGTAATATATATGAGACAGTAAACCCCCTTTGTTACTGTAAGAACATACAACTAGTAAAGCGAAGCTTTCACATGATAAAGTATTAATAAAACCTGTGCAGCTGTTGGTGCAACTGGCCTTGGGTAAAATGTGTTTTGTCTCATTTCCTCTGTTTCTTGATGTAACGAGTGCGGTTCTGGATCTGCCTTGCTAGTGTTGGCCATCCAATCTGCGGAGAGGGTTCGCATATCAGAGAGAATCCTGAAAGAAAAGCAAAGGAAAATGGTCAAACTTAAATTTAAGTTCCCAAATGAACTCTCAAATTTCAGGAAGAATTGGCCTCATACATACATAAATATAAATGGCAAATACAGCATTGACATAAGTAACTACGCTATGCGCAGAATAAATGAAACATAGAACAAGAGCTATTGGAGCCTATTGGAACTGCTGGTGGCAAATTTACAAAATATGTTAAAACAAGGATGCTGAGGCAGAACAAGTAACCTAGAAAGGTCCTTCTTCTTCCGAAATGTTGTACGGAGCATAGTATCAAGTTTATCCTGTACAAAATCTTGGACTTCCATATGTATCGTTTCCCATAAAGCTTCAGACACTAAGGTGTCACAACGTTGCATCATCAGTCCAATACTTTTTATGTAACCAATTAATTCAAGAAGAGCCCTTCGTTCTTCTGCAGTGTAGTTCCAGCGTACTACCTGCATGCAAGTTGTCAAATATCCATAATCAATCAAAATGTCCAATGTCCATAATCAATAAAATTGACTTGTAAACATTAAAAAAAAACCTATATCAAAACTGAAAGGAACAAAAACATAAAAAAGATAAAATAACACAATTTTTGGCTGTGTTAATTTTTTGAGCAGAGGGAAAAGAACTATTTTACTGAGAGGCACGTTATCCCCTATGCAATGCAAGTATGCAACATGTGGTACGTTATCCTAGTCAGGGAGGAAGAACTGTAGAATATACTCAGAAAGATTTGATCAATTAGTTTCAGGCCAACAAATCAGGCATAAAGGTCTCTTCTTGTGTCCACATTGATTAGTGTATACAAGCCAAATCAGGGTTTTGTACTTAATCTATCCTGTAATGGCAAAAAATGGATTAACAAGAAACCTGGTGAACCCATCCCTGGAGATTAATGATCATGCATGTGGATATATTCAGACTAACATTTCCAACATAGTAAAGGATCAAAGCAATTCTAAATTTTCGATCATTATATTAATTACACTTAATGTTTGAAATGTATCTTAGAATTGTGAGGCCTAAATTGAATGGAATTAAGCAACAGAACAACAGAGCATTAAGGAATAACACATAAGAGGATTTCAAATAAACTCAAGTGCATCACTCAAAAGTTAATTTTTTTTGTTATGATCTCACGCGGGTACACACAAAAAAAATGAACTTATTGTAAATTACATAGAAATAGCATTAGTACCATCATCATTCCGGGTAAAGAAAAGAAATGGAATGCAAGGTTACAAACAACTTAAAACACAAGGAAATGGAGTAAAAGAAAAACAGTCGATGCCACAAACACTGTTTGAAAAGAAAGAAGACCTTTTCGTAGTCAAAAAATGTTGTCGACCCATGTTGAGAATCTGAAGGTGGCTCTTTACAAGGGCGTGAAAATTTCCAGGCACACTGCTCCCATATCCTGCCAGTCCATCGGCTAAGAAGCTGGAAGCCTTCAACAACAATATCATACATGTTCCCCTTAATATCTCTAGACCAGTCATTATCTGCACCATCTGATGACTTCAATATTATCATCTGAAAGCACATTGCAATTATAATTGTCAACACACATCACGGAACACAAAAGAAAAACAATCATAATTATCTCAGAGTTAATTGGAAAATTAAGTGTAATCTCTTTAACAGTTTTCTTCTTTCATAAAACTCCACAATAATGGTATATCACAAACATATGTGCTGTGTCAATTTAAAGGAGAGTTCAGTTGGCATAAATACATGAGACAATGTTTTGCAGTGCTTACTATAAAGGACAATGCTAAATGGTAGTGGTAATTCGTGGTGTAGATTTGACAGTTAACATTTAGGAAAGAGTTACGAAAGCACTGGAATGAAAACTTTACATGCTAACCCAAACATGACAATAACTTCACTCCCACCTGGTTCATTGCCGAGGCAAAACGTATAGAGAAGTCATCATGCTCCGCTCTGATAGTTCCCATGTGGTTCAAAATCAAGTAATGCCTCTGATAGGTGGTTTAGTTAAGGAATTTCAAGCCTAACATGACTTTTCATACATAAATTTAGGTCACTTAGCACATTATTTATCAGCAAACAAAATTTAGTTGTATTTTCTGAACTTCTTATATATAATACTGATCATGGGATTCTTGGATAATAGTCACCTCCGTTCAGGTACAAACAAATATTGTAGTTTCCGTAACAAAAGCATGTTTAAAAGACACAGAAAAGGATATTCTTGTAGCTCTCGAGGGGGGATTTCATGAGGAGATGGAAGATTAAGAAGACGGATTTGACTGGAAAAGTTCTGAAAATATGATGATAGCTCCTTCAAAATTGCAGCAGGGGAGAGATGCAGATCTGGAAATGCTGGAATAACTGGATCGTTCTGCCAAAAATAAATAGGAAAAATATTAAGTCAAATGGTAAATATAGCCTAAATAGTACACATATACATTCACTCAACCCAAAGAAGATAAGTAGACTATCTAGACAGATTGGTAATCGAACCTTAAAAATATTGAGAAGACGGTTCATCTTGATTCTCTTATAGAGTGACTCACTCTCTTTCTCCGACGAAGTTGCTAGAACAACCAAAACTGGGAGGACACGAAGTAAAGTATGGCGCTCAGGAAAAAGAAGAGCAAAGTCCAACTCCAATGACTCCACACAAAATACTATAAGAACCTGTAGAATGTCCTCAACACTATTCCTTAAGTCAAGGAAATCTGAGAAAATAACCATAGAAGGCAAGAACATATAAAATTCCATTGTGGTGCATGCACAATCAATAATCATATACACTTATATTATAAATGACTCTTGATGAATTATCAAGACCGTTCAAATGCAAGTCCACAATTTACAATTGTGCTGTACACATCTGCTACATAGGCATCGACAGGAGATAATTCAAGTAAATAAATTTTCAATAACATTTTTCAAGTGTAGAACTATATCCCTACAATACTCATAAGAACGTCGACATTTTCTTTAGTCAATTCCTATAAAGCAGCTTATACTTTGTCCTCCAACTGGAAAACGTTGTTACTATGGGCAGAAAAGATCCTTATGGTAGATATATTTATTTCGAGAACATGTTCTTTTCCTACTGCTTACGAAAGGAGTATCTAGAAATAATTCATATACAATGTTTACAACCACCAGGTATTCTTCATTTATAAAAGAAGTGGGATACGTATTTGTCCGAAACATCTCAGCATGCAAATTCAACAAGATGGCCCATCTGGTGCTCAAAAAAATCTGCAAGTGCCAGCAAGAGATCAAGTCAAATAAAGATAGGAAACTCTTTGGTTGGGAAAGGGATAACGTTAAACTAGAGATAGAGATTGAATGGGTTTCCAGTAAGCGTCGGAGCCTCTCTAGCACAATTGGAAGAAGCCCTGCCAATCTAGTAGCGAGTGAGTGCCCTATCCCCCTGCCTTTGGACCCTTTCCCTAACCGGATCCATAACACCAAGATAACAAAATGTTGTAAGACACAAGACATGACAAACCAGCAACCTGAAGATCATCCAGCTCTTCTCTCATAGTGTCAGTATCCTGCCACTGGGTGCTCACTTGAGTAAATGTTCTGCATGAAAAAAAAAAAGAGAATATAAGCACTAATTAATTGTTGGAGTATCTACAGGGGCAAGGACTAAAAGGCAAACACATCTGTACTTTAGAAACCATAAGTCATAAGAAAACATAATTTGCCATCAACAAGTAAAATATTAAACATACCTAAGCTATCATTACAGCCACTTTAAAATAATCCTACCTATAAAGATAATTTTATTTGTTGATTTTGTTCACAAAAGTTGAATGACAACGAAATCAACTGCAATCAACAAATTTTATTGTGACAACTCATTATCTCTGACATTCTGTGAGAAGATCTCTAGAAACTAAATGTTAACATGACCATGTACCTCTTGTACCATGAAAAATCATTAGGTATACTTGCTTTTGCGTTCTTAAGATGATCAAGCTGCACAAGGACATCGAGCAACTTCAGCATAGACCTGGATTGAAATAAAAATAAGCAACATGAAGGTAACATCATATAACAGATTATATACTGACTACTGGGTTTGAACATCGAAGTTGTGATCTTAACAACGCTGCTCCAAAAAATAGATAATATATAATGAAATAAGTTAGCTTAGAAGCTCTACATCCCCTCTACAGGCATGCAAGTATCATACAAAAAACTAAAAGAGAGATTAATTCTTCAGGGAAGTCAGAAGATAAATACAGTAGTAATGGATTTCATTTATAGCACCCGTGTTCTCTTCTTAAACTAGCATATTTGCCTGTGCATTCAAACGGATCTCGAATAAACATACCATAAGTTCTAGACTTACATAAATGCAAACATTTGCTTTCATGTTAAGCATTCACATTAGATCTACTGGCAATCGCATATACATATGCACAAAGAATTCAATCATCTACTCCCTCCGTTTCAAATTACTTGTTGTTTTAGCTTTGTCCTAAGTCAAACATTCCCAACTTTGACCATCAATTTCTAAAAATTTATATAGTTTAACACTATAAGATTTATGTTTTTAGATTCACTATGAGAAAAATTTTCATAATATATAATTCACATGTTGATAAATTTTTAGAAATTGATGGTCAAAGTTAGGAATGTTTGACTTAGGAAAAAACTAAAACAACAAGTAATTTGAAAGGGAGGGAGTACAAAAGACTGTATGTTTACATAACTCCATTCACAAAAGATCTGAAGTGGGGTGTAGAGCACACCGTCACCACCACCACCAACTCCTTTTATTTTTTTTAGATAATGACAAGCTCCTTTTATTAGTAAGATGTATGTTCTCATGTTGCTAAAAAAATATGAAAACAACAAGTCCGTTATCAATGTTCACCATGTAATCGCAAAAAAAAATCTATGTTCACGTCTGCTAGATCTTTAAGGCCTCCATGGGTATTACAGAGATAAGGTTCTGCAGATCCTTTGTTTAGAAGTTTTGGGCCAGTAACTTAGTACAATAAACAAGCACACGGTAAAGAAAAAGTTAAACAACAGTCACTACGGAAAAAGGACAGACCAAAAATGAGTTATTGTGGGTCCATTAACCAGTCTTTCAGGCCTAGAAAATCTCTGCATATCAGCTGCCAACTGCACAAGAAAACACAGGTGTAAAAATATTCAACAGGTGCTACAATATTTCTGAAGGGCCTAAACTGCTTAGAAAGTAATAAACTATCATTGGACTACAATAAAAAATTTCAGTGACCAAAATATTTGTATGTGAACAGATCTGATAGTGTTGCAGGGAAGTAACAGTTCCCCTCAAAAGATGAAGATAGTTCCAGCTAGTTATATAGGAAAAGAAATCTTCAAGTTAGGTCTATGTCAACTCAGAAACCTCAAAATGGGCAAGAATGGAACAGTCAGACAAAAATGATAATATACTTGCACCTTCCACTAGGTTTTCTTGCTAGTTTGTGATTTCTTTAGAAAAACGACCATGACCTGTTCGCTTGTCAACTCAGGTACTTATTGCATTTAACTTAAGTGTACGACAAGACAAATATAATTAATTCACTGTGACGTGCACAGCCTGTTTGCAAAACCTGTCTGTATTTATGTGATGCCATTCATTCCTGAGATATTGAGAAGTTCAAAAAGTAGAAAGTTTGGTTGCCATTTCTGTCATTCTGTGGAAATACACTTCCCACTGCACATAGTATTTTTCAAGCTCACTTTACACTTAGAGCTGTATGTAACCCAACTTAAGTGGTAGTTAAGTCTAAAGATGCCATACGACATCGGCACTAGGCACCTAACATATACATCACCACATGCAAACATGATCATCACGTGGATCAATCGGAACTTTTTAGCTCAGATTTCAAGGAAGTTTCAAAAATCTTTTGACAGGATGCACTCATTTACTATTTATTAGCATAAGAAATACAATTGGCTAACCATAAAGAAATTGAAACCACTTATGGAAGCAGATATGAGATAACCTATAGAATAGACAAGTACTGTGAAGTAATTGAACACAGCAGAGGTAGGTACTACCTTAGATGCAGCAGATGCTTGCCATCTCTGGATTTCACGTAAGCGGCTCATCTCCAAGTCAAGAACTTGATATGTTTCAAGGTACAAGTCTGCTTGGCTATGCTTCATTGAATCAGGCAGCTGCATTCAAGGTTCTACAGTCTATGATATTCAAGATCACTGTAGGGAATTATGTGCTTCATTGTGTAGAATTTGCACATCACTTGGAGAATTATGTATGATAAGATCCATTTGACATTAAAATTAGAGAAAGGAACTCAAAAGTAAGTAAAATATACTCTGTAATAGGAGAGAATCTTTTAATTCCAAAGTGCACAATATGATACTTCAGCAAACTAATCAACTCAAACAGAACTGCCTCATAAAGGATATGATTAAATCAACATAGACTACACCGATCAGGATTACACACAGAAAGTGGGAAAATAGAGTAGTTTTGTGCTAGCAAACTAACTTAACAAATTAAAGAAGACTGATACTGAGAGACAGAATAACAGCAAAAATTAAAGGTTGAAAAACAAGTTCCTCTTCATTGTTACCAATAGTAGATCTCCAAATGACTTGCAAACTGTCAAATGTTTTAGAATTGTGAAATAATATACTCCATAACAATTATTTGGATGGCAATCAAATGAATGTACATAGTTAGCTGAAGCTAACCTGAGGTAGCGCTTTAACACAGCTACGATATGTGTACAGCAAAGAAGCCATTTCTTTTCCTTCTTGAATCAGAGCATTCTGCAGTACATTTTTCATCCAGAGAAACAATGGAACAAAGAATGTGATCATCTTCCATTTAAATCCATGTAAAATGAATAGAAAAGCAATGGGAATCCAGAATACAATCACTAATAAAATATACAATTACGAACCAGCTGGTTGATCGCTTTTGTATCTTCTCCTAATGACAGACGATAAGCAGCAACATCACTGTATTCTGAACATTGAAGTGCAAATCTCAGATGATAAAAATAGAGTTAGAACTCAATTAGTAAAAGAAAAAAACTAGGAGATGGTATACCGTTGAAACGGTATAGGCCTGATACCCAGGTATCAGGCATGATACTCGTAGGTATCACCCTGATACCTACACGTACATATCAAGCCGACACCTGGTATCGGATGTGATATATAGGTACCATGTCCATACCATTCCCTAGTATTTCTGTTAGTAAAACTACCGAAACTACTGTTTTGCTAGTATAGTTATTTTATAACAGCAGCAAAACAAGGAAAATCAATCAAGACTTCAATAACATGGTAGATGTTTCCAACTTTTCATGGTGTTGCCATCATACATCAGCAAAACAATTATGAGCAAAATGTAATTAAAAGTGACAACAACATGAAAGTCATCGTCATGCTGCATACCAATAGGACTATTAGTTGCATATCTTTCACTCGATAGGAGCACGGCCAAGCCCTGCACATCTGGTTGCTCATCCTGAAATTTAAAATACAATCAGGTTAATATGAAAATCGGGATCAAGCAAAAAGGGCACAAATACTACACAAGAGATCACAATCATGCATGAGCCTGAGATTGTGATTAAAATGTGGTGACCAACTATAACAAAGTGGATTGCTACATATAGCATACTAACTAAGTATGTTTCTCATTAGGTTAAAATGTGGTGAACAAACTATAACAAAAGGCGATTATAGTTATATCCAGTCCACATCAGTTCCAAAGAAACATCAAAGTATAACTTCTACATAAGACAATTGAAGGTAATGAAATTCTAAGTTTCCATATTCCCCTAAGTTCGAAATCAAGACAGGGAACTCTAGTAGTTATGGTTGACAATGAGCTTGACAACAGACCTCACACCTCTATATATCAACCCAACGGGAGCACCACATATCCTCTACATTTAAACACACAGTGCATTGGAAGCAAATCATCTCCGATCAACATTTCAATTAGGCTCGAAGCTAAGCAGATCTAGCAAAATTTGAAGTGTACCCAGCAGCAGAGCGCCAGTAATCAATACCTACTCAGGACGATTGAAGTTAGGGAAGTCTGACAGCCACACAATGTACAGCTCTATACTCCTTTAGAGATTCAAATTGCAGCAGAAAACGACTAAAAACTGGGCGCCATTAGTTTAACCACCCCACAATTCAGGCGAGCGACCAGCGGGCAATGCTCTAAAACTCAACTTGGACTGGTGGCGACGAAGCCAAACCGACACCCAAAACCCTAGATTCACTCTTCTACTAGCGTTTTAAACTTTGAATAGGAGCACACAAACGAACGAACACTCACTGACACTACCCGCCCCAATTCTCAGCGCCACTCGAGCAGCGCCAGAATGGGAAGCCCCCGCGGCTCGGAGGAAGCGCGCGAGGCCACACATTCCGCACAGTGTCTCCCAGGCCGAGCAGATCGGGCCGGAATTGGAGACAGGAGCAGCAAGGGAGGGAGAGCAGGAGCGGCCGCCCGTGGCTTACCTCGAGGGAGAACGTGGAGAGGGCGGCGATGGCCTCCTCGACGGGGATGGCCATCCTCGCCGTCGCTCGCCACGCGGAGCCCGGGGCGGCGGCGGAGGAGGAGGCGAGCGGCCGGGCGGTGGGGAGTGGGAGCGAGGTGGTGGTGGTGGTGAAGGAGACGAGTTCGTGCGGGAGCGAGGGAGATGCAAGCAACCACCTACTCGGAGTCGGAATAGCAGCTAGCGCCGTAGTAGTACTATCCCGTGAACTGTGACGAGGCCGTGGGGACGGTGGGGGCAAGTGGAGAGGTGAAGAAGACGTGAAGTGCACTTGAAGTAAACGGTGAAAGTGAACGGCGTCACGAGTTACCAAATGATGGCTTTCTCGCCTCTGGACTTGATGGACCAGTTTATTGGGTCTAGTTGTATCCAGGCCCAAGTTAGCCAAAATTGGGCCTCGTTTTTACGGATTCAAATCTAAATGAAATAATGGCCCATGATATTCGCAAGGTCCACTTAGGACAGCCATATTGTCTGAATTTTTACTGTTACTAATTTAATTTTTTTTTTAATTTATAAAACTAATTTTCGATTTGGATCATTTGCAAAACTAACCTCTTGCCGCCGTGGGCCACGGCGGGATTTAAAAACCGCCGTGGCCCAGGGCGGCGAATGGCATCCCGTCACCCGGGGCTAACGGCTCCGGCGGCCGTTAGCCGCGGGGAGGCCACGTGGATTCGCCGCCCTGGGGGACGGCGGCGAATGCCCCCAGGGGGCCGAATGCAAAATTGCATTCGCCGCCCTGGGGGACGGCGGTTTTTAGCATAGTGAACGGACGGTCCGCACAAGGATCGGATCGTCCGAATCCAGGGGGCCGCCTGCAAAAAAATTTTTTCTTTTTTTTGATATTTTTTCTCAACTAGCAACACGAAAATAGCAAAATCTCGTGAAGGTGCAGCTTAAACCGATGTAAGATGTGGCCTGTAGAAAATTACGAGTGTGCTTTAAAAACCGTGCTGAAACTTCGGACCTCAAAAACTCAATCTTCCCGGCCGAATTTCGTAAAATTTTTTTGGACAAATCCAACAAAGTTGGGGGGAAGCGGATGTAAAATTTTCTGTAGATGTCCGTAAAGTACTTATTTGCCCGATTCCGAGACCGTATGCGAAAGTTATGACTGTTTTAAGGTAGTTAGCGCGCGTTACAACAATTTACCGTGGATTCGGACCGTCCGATCGCTGTGCGGACGGTCCTATGCATTCGCCGCCCTGGGGGACGGCGGCGAATGCCCCCAGGGGGCCGAAGGCAGGGCGGCGAATGCAATTTTGCATTCGGCCCCCTGGGGGCATTCGCCGCCGTCCCCCAGGGCGGTGAATCCACGTGGCGTCCCCGGGGCTAACGGCCGCCGGCGCCGTTAGCCCCGGGTGACGGGGATGCCATTCGCCGCCCTGGGCCACGGCGGTTTTTAAATCCCGCCGTGGCCCACGGCAGCAAGAGGCTAGTTCTGCAAATGATCCAAATCGAAAATTAGTTTTGTAAATTAAAAAAAAAATAAATTAATAACAGTAAAAATTTCATATTGTCTGGACCTGTGTACGGCCTGCAAGCTTCAAACTGCAATGCAAATTGCCAAATTGGTCCATACTATGGGTGAATTTGCATGTCCGCCGTTGAGATAGCAAGTCATTTTGCACCATCGATACACGAGGCATTGTTGTTGAAACGAAGGTGATGGGTCTTCATGATTCGATGTTATTCTCATCACGGTGCATTGTCCTTTTATATGGTGACAACATCATGTTGACACGTGCTACTTTCATTCAGAGTTAATGTCCATAAGGCCATTCACAATGCATCGATGTGACATTCGGCCCTAACTTGTTAGCGTGGAGATTCCCGTTCATGTCGGTGTCAGCCATGTCCCTGTAAGGCCACTCGTCCCTTTACGAGGGCACGTGAGCCTCGTTAGGCTTTGTCAGGGTGAAGCCACACGATGCACAGGGCACCACTCGAAGCCATGTTGAGTAGGCCGTGTCCCCAAGACGTGAGGACATTGCCGCCATCAAGCTTTCTCCGCCGCCGCCATCGAGGATGTTGCTCACCGCCAAAGACGTCGTAGGAAGAAGACGTCGAGCCCGCTCAACCTACCACCCCGAGTCTTGCTAACGAACTCCATGTCCGCTGCCACCACCCTAAGTTCGGCAGATCTGGAGAGCTCGATTTGCTCCAGATCTGCCCCACTTCAATCTGCTCCGCCGGGAGCTCACTGACCAACGCCACTTCGATTTGCGGCGAGAAGCTTATCCGGTGGCGGATTGAGGGGGCAACGGTGGTGGCGAGTGAAGGGAGGGGATGTCCGGAGAGGGAGGGAAGGAAGGGGAGCCGCGAGCCACCGTTGGGAGAACAGCGGGGAGCATCTGCCGTCGTCTGGTGGAGGGAGGGAAGCGTTGTCGGGTGGAGGGAGGGAGAAGGGAGCTCAGGGTAGAGAAAGGGGAGTGAAGGAATTTTATTTTTTTTTTTTGGATTTTAGGATGCTTCATACAAAAATTTGGACTGCTATATAAATTAGAAAAACATGATGATTGAAATGTAAAATATTAGAGGCTGACATGCAAAATGAAGATTTTGTGAGATGAAATTTTTATACGAGTGGTCTCAATCTATGTAGCACTTGAGACCACTCAATTTAAGTGACTTATTGTGAATGACCTAACTTCACTCTTCGGACTTCATACTATTTGAGAGACTACTTAGGTAAGCAGTTCTCCTCTGAGCAAATCTACGCATGATATCACTTTCACTTCAGTCTTTCTGTACTCTTTCAACCCAAAGAAAACAACACGAAGGAGAAGTTAAAGCCTTAAAGGCCACTTTACCCGTCTCCTGACACCAAGATGGAGATGCATGCATGCCGTTAATCCTGGTCTCCCTCCCCTGTCCTTGCGTCGTTGTCTTGTGCGGCATTGATGCGCAGTGACGCCTCCACCGGGCCACCAAGCCAATCCAATGCGTGGGGGCGGCAGCAGCAGGTAGCCGCATGCATGCGCTAGCTGCGCCGTCCGTGCATGTGACTGTTGCCCATGCCTCGCCGCCGTGCCATGCTTCGCATGCATTGCATGTACCGCATACTAGCTGCATATTGCATAGTACAGTATCACTATTGCAGTTGCAAGGACATACCTGTGATTGTGCCTGCAACCGCAAGCAGGCGATTCAGGGCTTCGTGCCATGATTCGTCGATCGATACGACGCTACAGGACACTAGCTAGCACGCAGTACTGGTACAGCATGTAGCCCAGCTAGCTGCACGGACAAGGCGTTTTTAAGAGCCGACCAATGCGGGCTCTACATGTACTGGGTGGCCCAGATCATCACGTGCAGATGAATAGGTGATTACGTACAAAAGAAATAATGATTGATCACGTTGTATTAGCTAGCTTCTCAGACAAAGAAACTAATTAAGCTTAAAGTACACAAGAAACGGTATGCAGCGCATATTGCCACTTGGGCACTGGATCGAGCAAATGAAATGACAAGCATCGCTAATTAGTTACAGGCTTACAGCTAATTGGTCTTTCTTTTCTAGTTTCAGCAGCTGCAGAGCCTGCAACTAAACCAACATTTTTCACTCGGTTTTTACAGATCAGATCAGCGTATACACGCAAACATGACAAAACAGCCGCGTGCTAGCGACAAAACACGCGACGTGGAACCTTCAACGCCTCAACGGCGTGCAGGCGAGAACAGGGGACGCGACAAACGCCGGACGAGAGACGTTGCGGTCCAAGGAGGGGAGCAGCAATCCACGCGAGAACGACCTGAAATCATCGTGCTGTTTTGTCGTCGAAGGCCAGGAGGGCACGGAAAGATTCTTCAGTTTCAGCTGGGTGTGGCCAGGCTAGCGAAAGACAGCGGCTAAGGCTGCTTTTCTAAACAGAGGTTGGGCCGACATACAAAACAAGAAAACCATTAGTGTATAATTAATTAAGTATTAATTATTTTAAACTTAAAAATTTGATTAATATGATTTTTTTTTGAGAAACTTTTATATAGAAAATTTTTATAAAAAACGTAGTTTAGAAAGCATGTTTACGGAAACAGAAAAAAAGCCAAGCCGAAACGTTGTTTAGAACGCAGCATAAGGCAAATTACTACAGATTGAGGCTTTCAATTCATTCGGATTTCGGAGTAGTGGAAAGAACTGGAGTGTGTACAGGTACAGCAGCTGGCTTGGCATGCATTTCGCCTTGCTGGATGCTTCCACGAAGCATATATCATGCACTTGGTGATGATTCATGCTTCACGCGAGCAGCATGATCCAACGGAAGGAAACAACAAAATGAGCATGGGCCGTCATGTAATCCACGAACACGCCAGAGCTTGTGCACAGCAGCATTTTGTTGCTTGCTTGCCGAGCCAAATGAGACGTCAGGCTATCTACCATATTGGCAACGGCAAAGCGAACGAGGTATGGATGATGTCTGGACGAAAAACAGTAACCAGTACAGTCATAGTTGCGAAGTTACGGACTAGTAATTCATTATCATATGGGCACGGATGCTTTGCTTTTCGGCCAGGTTATTTGTCTCTCACAGTCTTACTGCACTGCAACAGGAGAGAATAAATGTTTGATAGCGAGCACCGTAGTGACCGAAGACAACTGGTCAGGTAAGCATCCAATTAGCCAGGTGCCTTGTGATCAAGGGAAGTGATAGTATGAACAGTTTAGACGAGTAAACGACTGAGAGCAAGGGGAACTTTTCAGATTTTTCTGCAATTAATTTGCTAGGAATGGACAAAACTTATCAAGGACACAGCTAATAATCATGGATGCTTCTTGGACATGGTTGGTTTCTGGCTTGCTGCACCTGCACCTAAAAATTCAGAAAGTTGACCGGTAAATGGGCACCAGAAGCTGTGTGTTCATGGACCATGAGGTCCAGTGCCCAGCCCTCGACAGATCAGTACAGTTCATCTCAAAAGGGACCACAGCAAGCGATACCACCGAGCTGGCACACAAGTCACAATACTTGGAAGAAAACACTAGCCTGAAAGATACTAATACTAAGCAAGGGGCAAAGCATTATAAAAGCACATCTAGGAAGTTAGCCATTGGATCCATAAAAGAATTAAAGGATACTCATCACATCAGCAAAAAAGGCTGTTATTCCCCAGGAATGTCAATGGACTTTGCTTCCTGCCTGCTCATTTTTAATCAACAACCTCCTGAATGCAGCCATGCAGGTTGCCTGGCTGCAAGATTAACAAAATGGATAAGGCAGAGGAGGACAAAAGAATCAGTAAACAAAGTGGGAAGGAAAGGTGCTGCGTTGGACTGTTGTAGGCCTCCAAGAAAAGATGCACATGGCCATCCTCTTATTACACTTGTACAGTATTGCTTGGGAGTTAATAAACAGTGGCAAACTCTAGGAAAAATGCAGTTTACCACAAAGGCTGCTCACTTCTTAGAGCCTCCTCCAGCTCTGGCCTCCGTTTTGTCCCTTCATCATTATACACAAAATTTCATGCATGTGGGCAAAAGATTTTTTAATGCAGCTGTATCACTTCATAAACGTTATTACTGTAGAATGTACCAATGGCAGTGACATTTAACAGAGAGGAAGTGGGAACATCTTGAGCATAAAGAGCAGTAATGAGGGCAATATACACAAGAGTAAGAGCCTCAAGGGGGTGCACATGAGCCTTGGTCTCCACCAGATTGGAAATAAAAGCAATAGGTGGACACCAAAGGCAGGGAAAATAAAATGCAGCTTCAATGACACCCAGCTAGTTCTGAAAATGCTTCCCCAACCAACTCCTCCAGGACCTCCCTACATATCTCCTTGCTGATTTCATCCACCTCCAACCGCAGTGTTTCAGGCCATGACCTGCCCTGAATCTCCTTGCCGACAACCCAATCCGCCACTAGGCCCGCGTTGTCCACCGCATTGACCATATGTTTCTCGCCGTCGTCGTCGGATAACCAACCTTTCACTAACCTCCATACCTCATCAGTAACCAGCACGTCTCCTGTGGCAACTCTCTGTGCATTGTTAACGTGTGGGTCAGTGCAAGGGTAAGCGCCCCAAAGCTTGCTTTGGGCGATGTCTAGTAGGGCAGCATTGACAGAATCGATGAGCAGCCTCTGGTTTGACCGCCTCTCCCTGCACTTGGCATCCTCCACCTTGCGTTCCAAGAACTGGTCAAGCACGTCTGTGCCTAGAGGGAAATCATGCGAATGCCATTGCACGAAAATATCACTGGTCTTTTCGTTGCCAAAGCCAGAAGAAGATAGAATCTTTTCGACAAATTCGTATTGATCTTGCTCATGACTATCTCCTTTGGCTGAACACAATGTAGCCTCTTGTGAAGAATCATCCCATGATAAAGTCCGCGCAATTGATCCAATAGGAAGAGATCTCGATAGAGGTTCTGCGAGCAAGATAAATGATGGGTTTAATTTTAGAGAAGGACGCAACAAGTACTGTGGCCTAGCCAACAAATGATTAAGCACAAATTATTGGCGCTACAGCCTCATTTTGTGTCAGCAATAACAGCTCATAGTCATACCAGCAAGGGTTAATCATGAAGAGCAATGATAACTCATAATGGTTTACCTTGTTTAGCGATAATTGCGTTTTCGGACGAATTGGGTGACTTCTCACTAGCATCCTCAAACGACGTGTCAAGAACTGATGTAGGGCTGGGCTGATCAAAGTGGCTATTTCGGATCTCAAATGAGAGTGCTTTCTCAAGAGTAATTATTGGAGACTGCAAAAAACCATCCAAGTTAACACATATTTACCATATTTCAATTTGAAGCAAGCTAACCATGTATGCAAGTAAATAAAAAAAAAGAAAGTAAAGTACCTTAGATGAAGATGTTGCTTCTGGTTCATTGACTGGAGCAACTATTGGTGCAATATCGAACTTCTCTAAATTTTCTGAAGCAACATCATCATGTAAGCTAGTCCATTCAGTCTGTGATACATTTGAGTTAACTACTGATGCATTACTGGCTAACGGAACTCTGCTACCCAAGGCCCCCAAAGGGGATGGAGCAAGCTTATCTTTTCCTGCTTTCTTGCGTTTCAGGAAGAAACTTGAAATCTTTCCCTTGAGAGATGATTTTCCATTCTTGGGTTTGATCTCCTCCTTTGATGATGTGGGCTCTTCATGTTCAGGATTTGAGCATCCGTCATCTAACCGCAGACTGTCAAAGGCTGCTGATGAGACTGGAACAGATTTTGACCTTGAAATTTTCTTGAGGGAGCTTTCTCCGTCTCCATCAATAGAACATTTGGATGGGACTGCAAGTCTTGGTTCATTGTTGCACAACTGATCGCTGGTGTCAGTGACCACTTGTTCAGCAGCCACTTTTTTCTTCATATCAGACATGGCAAGCATTTCACCGAGTGTGCTTAAGCTCCTTTGCACTAGCACCTTTTCTTGGCTAATCTCATTAGAAGATACAATTGGCCACCTATCAGAGGTATGTTTCTTAGTCTCCCTAGTTACAAGTGGTTCAGGAGAACAAGAAGCATGGCTTAAAGATGAGCCGAAGTAAGGATTGCTAAACCGGTAGATGTACTCCCAAGAATGGCGTGATGTTGGACTTCCAATTTCAGAGTCACTGAAGCTACTACCCTCTTCAGCATATCCATAGTACGCTCTATCTCTGATGAACATATTTGACTGCATGCAACCCCGAAAAGATTCATCATGTTGGTGGCACACATCCTGTGCTGACCAATTTATCTCATCGCTCAAATGTCTTGATATAACAGGAGGTTCAGAATCATCCAGGTTATCATGCCCATTGTTCTGAAAATGCTCCACTGAAGTAATAGCAGAGCTAGGTTTTAAAACCACTATTCGCGTGTGCTGTGGAAGCCTTTCTGCTTTGGCATGACCGCCACCGAAACTCGACCTCCTATGAATATTGCTCCTCTCTACTCTACTTCCATTGACAATCTGATCTTGCTGCCTTTTAATTTCCTTTTCGCCTTTCATCTCCACTGATTTGGTGGGCTTCAACACAGTGATACGCTTCCTCTGGGGTGATGTTGGTGTAGAACGAAATTCACCAGATTGTTTTGCAAAGAGTGAGTTAGGTTCTTCGAGAAATTTGAGAAACAAGTCTTTATTTGAATTCAGAACCTCAAGAGCTTCGTGGAATTCCTTTGATTGGAGAAGATTCTCATGTGATGCTAGCTGCTTTGCTTCAACAAACTTCTGGCGGACAAGATCCATTCTTTTCTTGTCATGATCTTCATATGGTCTCCTTCTTTGTGGAAATTCATTGATCAGTTGTTCATTTCTTGGTGGCTGGTATCCAACTTCGTAGACATCCTTATATTCCATATTTTCAACGACGCCTGTGTTCTTGTCAAATGACATTTGGTTATTAACTCTTGCCAACATAGCAGACAAATGGCCATCCGGAAATCTCCTCCTGTTGGAAGGTTGAACAGGCTTAGGAACGGCCACATTATCATCATCAAGACCCATCAGCTTGGCTACAACACTAGTGGTCTTCTGATTTGTGTCCCCTTCCTTCGCCATCTCCTGTGCTATCAGCACTTTCATGGGCGTACCACTACCACACGATCTATCTGACGAGCTCCTTCGCACGCTGCCAGTCACCTGCCAACATGGATCATACAGTGATCAGAACATTGCAAAGCAATTGACAGTTGACAGTTGACAAGCACATGGTTGGTGAAATGAGTAGTTGCAAGAATCTGAGCTTACTGTCTTTAGATCAGCATACTCCTTCCGTTCCGATTGAGTTTCTCGCACTGGGGAACCTGCAAGGATAGTTGAAGATCCATAATTAGGATGACTCATACCTTCCTAACTGAAGAATCATCAGCAGATTATTTGTTGTAAAAAGAAAATCATCACATAGTTAATCATGTAGGCAAGTGCTCAAGCAAAAAAAAAAATTCATTCCTAGCTTATTAGTTGGTTGCATAAACATACCATCTCTTGTGGCAACCCTGGCGCTGGCTCCGGCGCTCAAATCAATCAGGTTGATCATTCTTTAATTATTCATTCAACCCACCACCACGGAAACAGCTGCAAGAACGAAAATTGCCTCCACTAGATCATGGCTAGAGCCTGGTGAAATACAGAAACAGCAGCGGAAGCAAGTTAGGACAGATAACAAACTGCTGCATTTAGAACCAAGGCAAGAAGCCACAGGAAAAAAAAATCGTAAGATTTATCTCGGATTGAAAGCTAATGCCCACTGAATTGCGGATGGGCCGAGCTAAAGAGACAAGGAAGAATTCGAAACATGAATATGCCATGCTGGTGTTTTCTGCTCCTACCCCGTGAACACGCCCGACCGAGGACGAAAAAATGGCGGCATTTTTACCCAAAAAGGGCACGAAAGGGGGGCCAAGGTGGCAAAGATCCCATTCCCCTTCGCGCCAATTCGCTCCAATTCCGGGTCGACGAATCAGAGACCACACCCCCGGGACGCAAACAACACAGCTCGGCGAGGAAACCGCAACAAAACCGGATCAAGCGTGCAAGGAAAGGAACAAGGAAACCAACGGGAGCAAGCAAGGGAACAGACCAGTCCGAGAATGTCGCGGCGCGGCGGGGACGACGACGGCCGCGGCGGCGAGGGCGGAGGGCTTCCGGTCGCCGGCGACCGTGGGGGCCCCCCACCGGCGCTGTAGGGGGAGGTGGGGAGAGCGAGCGAGCGAGCGAGCGAGACGTCGTGGGGTGGGTGGGTGCGCGCGTGCGTGGGTTCTTGAGCTTTTGTATTGTAGTGGATGGGAGAAAGCCATGGGGGAGGCTGGTTGTTGGATTAACGGTGAGGAGCAGGATTAATGCGATGTTTGGAACAGGTTATTGGAAGGATTATTACATAGATTAACTAGTTAATTATAACGATAAATTAAATATTTTTTAAAAAAAATTTAATATGTATGGCTTAAAACAAGTGGAAGAAATTTTTTTGAAAATATATTTTTTAAAACGTAAAATAAATAATCCGTTTCAATAATTCAATGAATAATCTAAAAAGAGCATGACGTAAGATAAAAACAATCATAGTGAAAATACCGAAAATACCCTCCATGGATGTGCCGTTCAGGTTGATGTTTGACGGTGCTGTAATTTTCAGTCGTAGCATTGTTGTCCAGTTAGTATACTGTGATTTTCAAGCATGGAAATGGTATTAAATGCAGTCGCTGTGAACTTAGCTGAATAGTAGATGCAATGCGTCCATATCGATAGAACGAACGTATGGGACAAGGACCGTTGAGGGATGCTGCCGATCGGAAACAGGATATTATGGGAGCAAAGCAATACAGTTGTACTACTCTCTTCGCTCTAAAATAAATTTATCTTTTATCTATCTTATTTATTTTATAAAGATTTTATCTTTAAAACAATTAATATATTAGTATTTGTTAAAATAAAAGATAAATATATTAAGATTTATTAAAGTAAAAGACAAATGTATTGGAGTTTGTTAAAGTGAGAACAAATGCATTAGGTCACTTCAAATGAGAGTTTTATTCTCATTAAATAAAAGGTCATGTCAATATTTTTGATGATGTGACAAGGAGTTAATGAAGGAAAATAATATAGGTTCTATCTAAATAAAACCATGTGTACATTATTTCCAACGTAAATTATATCTTGCATGTATTGTCTATAAAATAACAAAAATAAAATAATGTATTGTATGGGCTATTTTATGCATCATATAAATGTGTTATTGCTTATATGATACTTTTGTAAACATAAAAATAAAATATACCATTGGAAATGGCCTTAGACCAATCCCAATGATAGTAGTTTAATAGTAGTTCCATTCTTAATAAATGAGATGTCATGTAAGCAAATTTAATGACATGACAACATAATTATAAAGAGAGAGAGGTAGTTTTATCCAAATAAAACTGGGTGTATATTATTTTCAAGAGTATGAAACTGGCATTGGAGGCTAGAGTGTTTTATTTCATCCAACTGCATCCAATCCCATGTATCGATATTAAATATTATGATTAACCTATGAAGCCAAGAAATGAAATTGTATATTGAAGGTCTTATTTCATTTACTAACTCAAATCTCTTTAGATGATATAATATTCTTGATAACCGTGAAATAAAACTTTTCATTGGGAATAGTATTAGAGTTTGATAAAGCAAATGGCATTTTCATATTTTACTTTTTATTGGTATACGTAACATAGACTAAACATAAATTTATTTTAGAACGGAGTAAGTAGAAACTTAAAAACTTCAGGAGGTATCATTGACATACTGCTGATACAATCCCTGGTTACGAGTACAAGTTACTACAACTCTTGATGCAAATCCTGGGAAAATCTTCAAGCACTATAACAGTGCATGAAATGAATCATGAACATCATCAAAATACACAACTCAGAAACACATATTGCTTCTCTGATGATTACTGCATCCGTGCCCCCATTGTCCACATCTCTTCTTCCTCGAGTGAATTCTTCAGGTTTGTGGGTGTTCTCAAGCTCCATGATTTTGGTTAATCACACTGCAGTCGTGCAGGTACAGGAGCGCATGAACCGATGCAGTAGTGTTTGAATTACTGGCAGCTCTGCTCGCCATGGGGTCGTTTCGTTTGTCTGTGGCCTGTCCAAGAGACAAGTTTTTGCCTTTTCTTCTGTGCGACTGACCGACTGTGCCGAGCCGGCTGCCAGTGGGGCTTCCCTGTCTTCTACCGTGCTGTGATGGCATATGCAAAGAGGCCATCTTTTTACAGGAGTGCCCCACGCACTGTCACTGGTAGAGATCACCTTTTGGTCTCTCTCTCTCTCTCTCTCTCTCTCTCTCTCTCTCTCTCTCTCTACCCCAGACAGAGATGGCAGATGCAAATGCATGAGCTTTGGAAGCCAAGATGGGGGCCATTATTGCCTGCAGCACTTCAACCGTTGGACTGACAGCATGGCCTGGCTGTGCCTGTGCACACTGCAGGGTAGCCAAGTCTGCAGAGTTGTGTTCTGGTTGGGCTTTGCTACATAGTATTGGCTACTGGCCCAGGACCTTGCTTGCCTCTGCTTAGCCCGGTCCAAAACAGGGCTTTGGAGGCCAAGCCCAATACTTGTACCTAGTCGACACATAAGTCTCATACACTACAGGAAACCTCTGAAATCCTACTGACGAGTCAAGCAAGTCTGAAACTTCACAAAAGCTTGTGAAAGCAGGGAAAGTTCGCGAGAAAATACTTCGAGTACCTGAAGGCTGAAGCGACAGCCAAAATATTGGCTGCATCTTGGCATGCTGCGTGTAAAGCGGCAAAGCCGTAAAGGTGCGGACCTGCAATTAGGGGTGAAAACGGTTCGGATAATATCCGCTTACCGACCGAAAATTCGGATACGGATAGGATCGGACGGATAATTTTCGGATAATCTTGGATTCGGATACGGAAACGGATAATTTTTTTCGGATACGGATACGAATACGGTAAAGGCATTATCCGGCGGATTTCGGATTCGGTCGGAAATTATCCGGAAAAATTTTCGGATATCCATGACACCCATTAGATTTACTAGTAGTACTAACCTAACCCTAGACCACAGACTCTCTCAGATCTGAGTCTCTATTCTTCACAGAACCACATCGACCCGACGACGCCGCTCCCAGCGCCAGCCGCCGCCGGCGCCATCCCTCGCTCCCGCGGCCGCCGCTGGACCCCGCGGCCACCGCCACCGCCGGGCCCCAAGCCCCTGCGGCCGCCTCCCCCTTCGGGCCCCGTGCCCCCATCGGCCTCCGCCGCCGTCCGGCCTCGCGCCCCCCGCGGCCACCGCCGCCGCCGAACCCCACGGCCGCCGGCGCCATCCCTCGCGCCCGCGGCCGCCGCCGCCGTCGGGCCCCGCGCGGGCATCGGCCTCCGCCGCCGCCCGGCCTCCAGTCCCCGGGCGTCCAATCCCCGGGCCTCCGCCACCGCCCGGCCTCCAGTCCCCGGGCGTCCGCCACCGCCCGGCCTCCAGTCCCCGGGCGTCCAATCCCCGGGCCTCCGCCACCGCCCGGCCTCTAGTCCCCGGCCTCCAATCCCCGGGCCTCCGCCACCGCCCGGCCTCCAGTCCCCGAGCATCGGCGGCGGTGGCGGCGGCGCGCTCCCAGTGCCCGTGCCGGTGCCCCTGCTGGCCGCGTCCTCACCGTCGGAAACTCCCTCCCGCCGCCACGGCTCTGCCGCCAGTTCTGGAAGTCGGGGACTACGTCGTCGCCCAGCGCAATCCCAACGCCGATGCCCCCGGTAAGCTAGTCCTAGCACCTGGGTTCTCGCCGAGTGCCCCCATTTCTCTCCGCTTCCTCACTTGCTTCCCATAGCTGATCATGCAAGGAATTGTTATGTTTGCAGTGAATTGTTATGTTTTCCATAGCTGGTTTGCAGTGAATTGTTATGTTTCCCATAGCTGACCCATTATGCAAGGACAATGGTTTTCAGTGAATTGTTATATTTGCAGTGAATTGTTATGTTTCCTATAGTTGGCCCATCATGCAAGGACAAAATACTCTGTCAAAATACATGCAGTGTATTGGTACAAAATGTTGTTACTCGACCAAATATCTCAGATACCCCAAGGACAAAATAGCTGACATAAATATTAAATCCACGTGCTGTATTGTAAAATTTAGTATTTTGCATTGGTGGTCATTAAAGAAACATGAGCTTCCTATTCTCTCTCGACTTGCTCGTGATGTGCTATCAATTCAAGTATCAACTACAGCTTCAGAATCAGCTTTTAGTGCCGGTGGACGTGTTGTTGATCCGTTCCGCAGCCGTCTAGATCCTGAAATTGTGCAAGCTTTGATTTGTACTAAAAACTGGACTGTAGCATCAAGAAAGGGTAATTTTAAGTTAATTGTACAATTGTGTTCTATATTTCAGCAAGTATTCTATATTTTGAGTAATTATATGATTGTGAACACTTAGGTGGAAATGTGGTTGGGTCTATCATCAATGAGATTGACATGGACAGCATTGAGCGTACTTTTGCTACTTTCTTGACCATGGTTTGTGCTTCTATTACTCACTTATAGAATTATTTAGTTGACTTTCATACTTACACTAATATGTGATCAATCTTTTATTTACAGACCGAGGCTACAAATCATGAGGAAGATGATGATGTGGAGTGTTTTGATGACGAGGATGACATATCACCAATGGATATTTGAAGGAAATATTGCTGAATGTTTATGTTATGAACTAAGTTAATGTTTGTGATGAACTAAACTTATGTTAATGTTTGTGATGAACCTATGTTAATGTGTGATGAACTAAGTTTATGTGATGTGGTCTATGTGGATTGTGGATGAATTATTTTGTGATAAACTATTGAGTATTTAAACTATTTGGATGGTCTATGTGGATGATCCATGTTATGTGGATGAACTATTTTGTGATGGAAGATTTGATCATGTGATTAAATTATTTTTGTTGATATAAACGCTTAAAATTACTATATCTAAAATTTGTGATTAAATCGAAGATGGTGATATGATTGTATACTTGTATAGAAATTAGTAATGTGTTGTTGATATAGATACTTGAAATTTGTTGTATATATTGTTTAGCTAAAAATTTGAAAATATTGATATATTGTTTTACAAAAAATAATAGGTTGTCTCTCTTCGTTGTTTTCTAAAGTTTAGTTTGAGGGGTTTTTATATTTGAATAAATATTCGTTACCGTATTCGTTCCGATTCGTATTCGCTCCGTATCTGTATCCGGTAATATTCGATTCCGTTTTCGTATCCGAGGTTTTCGATTCCGAATCCGATTCCGAAAAAAATATGAAAACGAATATGGTATAGCTAGTTTCCGACCGTTTCCGATCCGTTTTCATCCCTACCTGCAATAGACTAGGCCTCACTCTCTGGCTAGTTATAAACAGATCTATGTGTAGATTGCATCAAGCCCACATGGGTGGGATAGATTACAATTCCAACCTACACATCCACCAAAAGAAGGCAATGAACATACACCAAGACAAGCACAACTGGTATTCATGATTGATTGGTCCTAAGTCCTAACTCTAAGATTACCTACATCATTTCTTCGGTAACAGGGGTAACATGTACATCATCACTGAAGCTACAACAGCAATTCACAGTACGAGCTATGTTTTGTTACCCGCGTCGGCACAATGGCACAAAGTGCAGCCATCATCACCTATCGCCAAGAACCTAACTCCATGCAAGATTGATCACATTTCACTTGCCTTTTCGCTTCTTTTGGAATCCAATGCAACTTGGGCAGTACCACTTCCCCTTTGGCTGCTCTTTCAAGCCAACGCAGCCAAAGTGAAACCACTCGATCTTGCACTGCCAAATAGATAGCAAATCACTCAATAACAAAGTATACAAAGCATGGGAATGTAAATGGAATGCATTAAGCTGGACTGTAATAGGCGAATGGAATAAAGTGACACTTACATCATTGTTGTCGCATGCGACCATCTCCCCGTAGCTGACTTGGTTGCAGAGGCAATAGGTTGGTTCGTTAGGATCCACAGGCAGTTCTAAATCTATGGCTGGTGCTGGTTGCTCAGTGGGCACCTTAGCAGTCCTGCAAATGAGAGTTTGCTTATCACAGTGTGAGAATTTGGCTGGCATATTAGTTAATTAATTATAGAATTCAGATGCAAAACATACTTCTTTCGACCCCCTCGGCCTCTTTCACCAGACCTTCCACCTTTTGGAGTATTATCAGCAGTGGAGGTACCAGCGCTAGCCGTTACAGTAGCAGCAACAGTTGTACCTGCAGCAGCTGCAGTGGCGGCAGCTGTAGCTGCCTCCTTTTCTGTTCACCAAAATTCGTAGCAATAAGAACAAATAGCCAAAAAGGAAAAATCAAAACAAGAGGAATTTAAAAGAAATCACCCTGTTACATAAGAGGTACTTCCTTACCTTGTCGAAGTTCTTCAAGTTTTCTCATAAACTGATCCAGCTGTTGGATATGAGCATCAACCTATATCATTTATCCATATCAGCAAAATCAAAATCCCGCATAATCACAATTTAGGAACATTTGTGGGAAGCATATGCAGAAGAACCTAGCAAGACAGAAACTATAAAAATGTGAATTTCTTGACAAATTTGATTAAAAGTGCGCTTTAAGTTACTTGGAATCTAAAGTATTGCAGCGGCGATGATGTATCTTGGTGGTAATAATATAGTGAATCATAAGGACTAGAGCTTTTCTTTCAGTTGGGTGGCGACAATTTTAATACCACAAATCAATATAAGATGTAGAACTGAAAGAGAGAACATTATAAAATAAATTTTATTCATGTTCTATTGTTCTCCCCCTACCATTAGAAAAACAAAATGAACACATGCTCATGGAACAGCCAAGTTTTATGCATATTATTTAAGTAACTTGGACACTTTACCAGGTCATAAGTTTGAGTGGCTAAAGCCACCTTCTCATCAGCAATTCTAACACAATGCTTCTGCTCCTCAATTGCTTCATCAGAAAATTTAAGTTTCGCCGGGTCAAATGTAATACTTCCAGATTCAAGTCCATGCTTAATGTCCTCTATTTCTTGCTGACAGCGCTGCTCATTTTCCGTTTGCACACCTGATCAGAAGCACAAGAGAGAACTTATTCCCCAGGAAGAAATCTGAAGAACTTAGTTTAATATAGCTTGCATGTTTTGCTTGGTGAATAAAATTCGCTTCACATGTACATCACTGCAACAACTAACTGGTATCCCCTACTTGGACAATTTTATGTGCTATGCCTATTAGGCAACCACACTTAAAATTGTTGGCACTGCTCAGATAACTACAGATACTTGCCGTGTTTTAGGAGGTGAATCATAAATAATAATAAGTTAAGATGATAGGTATTGGACCAGCAGTTCAAGCATTAAATGCTATCAATTGCAGAATTTATATCTGCCTTTCTGCAGGTAGAATACAAACTATTAATTGTGGCATAGCTCTATTTTTTAAAAGGAACATCAGGAATCAGGAAGAAAGCAGAACAGTGGGCTTTCTCCTAGTACTTATAAAATCATAACCAAAATAGAATTATCATTGGCACACACAACATTATACATATCTTCTAGGAGACATCTGAGATTTTCCCTCACCCTTCATTGTGCTTAGATTAGTTTGATATGCACAATTAAGAGAATATGAAGAGAGTGGTTCAGTTGCGGGGTGGAAAAAAACCTGGCATACAAAACTCAGTATACCTTGCAAGCTTTTATCTAGCTCTCGCATTAATGAATAGTTCCTTTGCAGCATAGCTGGCAATGCTTCAACACCTGAGAGTAATCAAAGAGGAAATGTATGAACATATGATATATACAGATGCACATGAGACAGGTCAAATCAGAATAGTATGACATTTGAACATTTTAATGCAAGAAATCTAGCATCTTTTTCGACCAGCATAACAAACACTTGCTTATGTCCAACTCTCCAGCTATAATGTGTAAATCCTAGTTTATCGAAAAGTGCAATGAAACATGAATGTATAAAATTAAAGGAGGAAACAATAGGAAACCACAAATCAGTACAAAGATCGCATGGTAAACAAATAAGGCTAGTTGCTTATGTCAAGTATCCTTGATCAAAACTACCAAGCTCACATACATCACCTAAATTCGCACCATGTAATTGCATGCCAGAAGATAGCATTCTAAGAAAAGGTCTATAAGGCCGCATATAAGGAATGGGTGCCCAACCTTGTACCGCATAAACCACTACAAGGTGTGTTACCACAGGAATACTGC
The DNA here is from genome assembly GCA_003991445.1 of Oryza meyeriana var. granulata. Lineage (NCBI taxonomy): Eukaryota > Viridiplantae > Streptophyta > Magnoliopsida > Poales > Poaceae > Oryza > Oryza meyeriana. The sequence continues at coordinate 290,422 of RYFJ01002064.1, forward strand.
TTACCGCTTTTTCGAACATTGCCAAAAACAACAAGCAATAAAGTTAAGTGTTTAACGCTGCTTTATCACTTTAGCCTACGGTACAAAACAAAATTATTTTGTGTTGCAGCACATACAACAGTTTCAATGAAGAGAACCTACAGATTGTAGTACAGTTTTTCAAGTATTATCGGACAACAGCACATCACTGATAACCCTACGAGAAAGCAAGCACTTCATTTGAAGTCGCATAACTGTATGCTACATACCAGTCTTAGGCTTTGCCATTATTTTAAGATTTAGTAGTATCATGTAAGTATGTAGCCATCCACTGCCCTACAGAACCTAACAACGAAATTTATCTAGGAAAATTCGTTGGAGAGCCTTGGGACGCTGCCTAATCGGCGACATACACAGAGAAATCGCGAGCCATTTCCGCTGAAGATACAAGAAAGCAGACGATGCAGGCGTGTGCCCTAGGGTTCATGGCGGAGGAAGAAAAACTCACTGGCTTGGAAGTCCTCGAGGAACCCCATGGCGTTGGGGATGGGTTGCTGCGTCCCCGACAACTAGGCCTGGAAAAAACTCAAGATGCGACGGGCGCCGGGAGGGGAGTGGACGGCGCCACGGCGGGCGGAGTGGCCTCGGAAAAGCCTCGCCTCGCCGGCCGGCACGCCAGGTTGAGTTGCGGACTTGCGGTTCGGCGAGACCACCAGACACCCACCACAGATCCCCTTTGCAGATAAGCCCTCGAAGAGCTAGGTAATTTCTGCTCCACGAGGCTAACAGCCTAACTGAGGATATTTAACTATTTACCACTCTTAATACGTGTCAATCTTCAAATGCCACTTTTATTATTGTCCCTAATTTTTTTGCCACCAGAGCCTGTGAACTGACCATTTGCCCCTCTTCTCTGTCCTCTATTCATCTCTCTTCTCTCTCAGCCGGAAGCCCAAAGCCGTGCGGCGGCAGCTGCGTATGGCATAGCCGATGAAGGTGGATGGCACTGCCAGTAGCGTGCTAGAGAAGGGGGGCGGCTTCATTGGCCTAGGCGGGACAATGCAGAGGGGGTGGGCACCGGCGGCGCTGAGGGAAAAGTCGGCGGTAGGGACGTGTTGTTCGCCGTGGTGCTGGTGGCGGTAAGGTCAGCAACGACATCGCCCCTCTACCTAGTGTTGTCGGAGCTAAAGCTAAGCTAGGGTTGCTCCACCTTACTTCGCACATAAGTATCTTGGAGGTAGAGGGTCAGAGGAGGAGGAGATGTAGTAAAAGGGTGAAAATACAACTCCTTCGGCACATCACCAGTTGTGCCATCCGCATCCCCTCCTACATCGACCTCTACTCCGACGGTCCCCTCCATCGGGTCCAAGCTCCACCGCCTCGCTGGTTCTTGCTAAGAGAGAGGAAGGATGGAGAGGAGAGAGAAGGGGGCGAAATGGACATTTCGCAGAACTCTGTTGGCAAAATATTAGGAAAAATGGTAAGAGTGGTATTTGAAGATGAGCATATCCTTAGAGTGGCAAATAGTTAAGGGAAAATTTTCTTTTTGCCATTCAATGCAACTGTACTTCTCTCTTTTACCACTCTTTCGTCAGTGTAGATTTTTGTTTTGCCATTGCCATCTAGTCAATGTTAGTTGACTGTTAAGTTTTATCCTAAAAGTCTATTATGCCCTTGTAGGTGTTCCAAAATATTGTAGCACCTGAAATTTTAACAAATACCAAAAAATACTAAGAAACCTAAATTATGGCACTTAAAAGATAAAAAATTTCATAAAAACATAAAATTGGGAATTATTATTACTATTTATTATTATTATTAAATGAACCATTGTAATGATTTGGTTCATTAATGTTTCACAATATAATTTATACGATGAAATTATGTTTGGGTATTTACTAAATATTTTTTTAGTATTGGTAGCTATGCTATATTTATATGTGGATAAAAAAGTTGTTTAAACATATCATTTTTAAGCTACATGTGAAAACGTTTCAAACTAAATAAAAATTATCCTACCATAAAGTTTTCATACAACCCCTTTAAAAAGTAAAAAGATAAATTGTATTTTAATTGATTTTTAGATTTTTTTAAAAGTTTCATAATGGTCTTTAAGGGGAAATTTTGATGGTCAACTGATGTTGACCAATGATAGTGGCAAAAGAGAAATAAATACTAGCAGAATAGTGGCAAAAGAGAAAAATACAAAATTTTAAAAGCAGAAAAGAAAATACAGCTTGGACAAGTGACAAAAAGAAAATTTTCTCAATAGTTAAATATCCCGCCTAACTGGGTTGTGCGAAAGGCCCACGAGGCGGCCCGTTGGACACTACTAAACCCTGAACCACCGGCGGTTAGACGGAGGAACCCCAACCGCCCGAATCCTTCCTCGCGCGTTTCTTTTTCCCTCCACAAGCTCACCGCCGGTCTCCGGGTTCGCCGCCGAACCCACCATGAGCCCGAAGCCCTTTCTTATTCTCTCACCATGTACCGGGCGGCTCCCTGCCTCGCCTTCAAGGCCCGGTGAGTTAGCCGATTCGCGCTTGCTCCGCACTTGGGGCTTTGTGTTAATCGTGTCGCTGAAATGTGCGTTTTGCTTTGTGCAGTCAAGCCGGGAGCAGTGCTCGTCAGATGAGCAGGTTTCGGTTGGGAAATGGTGCGTGGAGCTTTCTGCTTCTGTGCCCATTGCTGATTTGAGTTCTAACCTAGCGTTCTAACGGACAGAAGATACCGCCGCCAGTCTGCAACCAATTCCGAAGAGACTACCAAGGCGATGCTGATGCAAGGCCTCTCACGCTCGACCCTTAGACAAATCTGCCGACGCGCTGCTGTCGGCTTCTTCATCTGCTCTGCTCCACCGCCTCCAGCGGTTGTGCGACGAGCTGCTACACTCATTGCGGCACCATCAGCAATTGAGAGTCCAGTTGCCCGGTCTGCTCTTGTCTCCTTTCTTACTTACTTCCGAAATTGTATCCTGAGAACCATGCGTCTTGGGGTGAATTTTTTTATCTGGATTACGACGAACTTTCGATTTAGTATATTTACATCTTATCCGCAAAGGCACGAGTTATGCTTACCATGATACGTAGTATATGTACATCTTATTTGAGCTGGATGCTAAAGATTGGCCTTTTTGTTCTTGTGTGATAGACTCGCTTTTGGACCATGGAGTATGCAACGCTATTTCGGAGTTGAAAGTGAGAATAAGCTGGGTAACCGGGACTGCGCAACCACGGGGTTCAAACCTAGCAGCAATCCCATGAAAGAAATGCTGCGGCTTGGTAGGATAGAGGATACACAAAGCAATCTGATTCACCGACCGATTAAGGATGTTACAGAGGGCAATTACAAGGCTACCATGTAGAGGTTATTGGGAGTAATCACACTGTTGATGAAGATGTATGGTATCAATACATTTATCGGCATAGCAGCCACCTTGATGGTACTATATACAAGAACAAGTGTTATTGGGATACTAATTTTTTTATCGATGTCACTAACCGTGAAGAGAGTAAGTGATTTCAACTTCTTCGCCTATGCATTTTGTTCTTACGACATTTGGCAAGCCTATGTCATTTACAAAGTTTTAAGGTTAATTTGCATTTCTCCATTATTTTTTCTAGACTAGAAAAATTGATGTTTGTAACCATAATAATTTATTTTTCTAACTTAGTTAGGTCATGTAATACTCCTTTTTATTTATTAATAATTTTATTCTGAATTTTTAGTGATTTAATAACTTTTGTTTGAAATTCGTCTTCAAATTCATAAAGGCCATGAAGCAGTGGTGGAGCTAGGAAATTTTTAGAGTCTGAACAAATCTAACTACGTTAAGTATTTGCTAGGAAAGTTCTATTTTCAATCCCTGCATTAACATCAAAATTCTTCAAATTTTTTTATTTATTTAATAAAATATTTTATAAAAGTACATTTTTGTTTCAAAAAATTATAAATATATACCCTTATCGTCCCCCTCCCATAGAGCGATTTTATGATACGGCCATCGGCTAGGCGGCCGACGGCCGTCAATTCTTTTGCAGGCGGCCCCCTGGCCGCCTGCAAAATGACCGATCCGTGGGTCGGCTATTTTATAGGCGGCCTCTTTGCCGCTCTCTGGGAGGGCGTTTTTGGGCAACCAGGGAGGTCTGTAAAATGGGGGCGGTCGGACCGGCCGGGTACAGAACCGCTTGAAAGTTGTGCCTACTTTTCCTTAACGCGCATTATCTACCTTAAAATAGTCATAATTTTCGCATACGGTCTTGAAATCGGGCAAATAAGTACTCTGCGGACATCTACAGAAAATTTTACATCCGCTTCTTTCCTACTTTGTCGGGTTTGTCCAAAAAATTTTTGCGAAATTTGGCCGAGAAGATTGAGTTTTCGAGGTCTGAAGTTTTAGCACGGTTTTTCAAGCACGCTCACAATTTTCTACGGATCACATCTTACATCGGTTTGAGTTGCACCTTCACAAAGTTTTGCTGTTCTCGAGTTCCTAGTTAAGAAAAAATATCAAAAAAAAAGAAAAAAATAAAGTAGCCATTTTGCAGACGGCCAGGGGGCCACCTGAAAAAGTGGCCACGGCCGGCCGACGGCCGTCTGCCATGTCATTAAATGGCCCTCTAGGAGGGCGATTTTTAAAAAAGGCCCTCTCAAAGGGTGTTGAGAGTATATTTTTGTAAATTTTTGAAATGAAGGTATACTTTTGTAAATATTTTATTAAAAAATATAAAAATAAAAAAATTCAAAATTCTACTGTGCGTGGGCCGAGCCCTGGTCTTCGGGTGGTGGCTCTGCCACTATTGTGTGCTCTGGGCCTACCACCAGCAGTATAGTTCGACTCGCCCCGAGCCATTATCAGGTCCAGCATCATGCATCCCATTTGCGTCACGCGAAAGACGGACGAAGCGACCGCGGATGACTATTGGAAATAGGATCGGTCAGAACGCAAGCTGGGAAGGCCCATCAAGAAGGATGAAAGCGTGTAGGTCGTGGAATTTTTTGTATTTTTATATTTATTTATTAAAAGATTTGCAAAAGTAGATTTTTGTTTGAAAAAATTGCAAAAATAGACTCCCACTGCCCTCTGGGAGGGCGATTTGATGACGTGGCTCACGGCCGTCGGCCCCCCCGACCGACGGCCGTCAGCTATTTTGCAGGTGGCTGCTTGGCTAGCCAAAAACCGCCCTCTCAGAGGGCGGCAACGGGGCCGCCTGAAAAATGCGTCCCGGGGGCCGGCCTCCCCGCGCGCCCGCAAGCCGCCCTCGCCCGCCACCCGCGCCCTCGCCCGCCACCCGCGCCCGTACCCTCGCCCGTGCCTGTGCCCGCGTCATTTTCCAGGCTGACCCCCGGGACGTATTTTCCAGGCGGCCCCTTGCCGCCCTCTCAGAGGGCGGTTTTTGGCTAGCCAAGGGGCCACCTGCAAAATGGCTGACGGCCGTCGGTCGGGGGGCCGACGGCCGTCAGCCACGTCATCAAATCGCCCTCTAGAAGGGCGATTTTTAAAAATCGCCCTCCCAGAGGGCGGCGGGAGTCTATTTTTGTAATTTTTTCAAACAAAAATCTACTTTTGCAAATCTTTTAATAAATAAATATAAAAATACAAAATTTTCTAGGTCGTGAGCTGGGGCATCAGGACAGACTTCGGCATAGTTTGAAGGCAGGGGAAGAGAGAGGGAAGAATAAGAACATCATGTAAGGTGAGTTATTAATACATGATTAATTGAGTATTAATTATTTTAAATTTGAAAAATGAATTAATATAATTTTTAAAGCAACTTTTATATATAATTTTTTTAAAAAACATACCGTTTAGTAGTTCAAAAAACATGCTCATAGAAAACAAGAGAGTTTTCTTTCCCTACCCCTTAATTCGAACGGTCCAAAAGTGCGTAGTTGATGAGGTACGATAGACAAACGGAGCATGAAAGCAAGATATATTTTTTTTAAGTAGATAAAGATTATATGCCTTATGGCCAGCCCCATCTATTGGTGCCGCAGCCACATGTATAAGAAAAAACTCTAACAAGGACAAGTCGGTTTGACCTTGGATTTTGTGGAACATTTTGGTATTTTCCATGTATACATAGGGTTAATAGACAATTTTGCTTACACAACGGTTTTCTATAACTTGGCACATGTATGTAGGGCTGCTGATGGGGAGGGTATGAACCAACCATATCTACACCCACTAATTTACTAATACCCAATGGTTTTGGATAACGAACGGGCAAGAGGGCAAGGATAACAAATGGGTAAGAGGGAAAGGTTAGGTGTCTGACAGGGGTGAGTGTCGTGGTGTGCTGTAAGCTTGCAATATGCATTTCAGATACCAGGTTTGCCCTAACACCAGCATGGTGTTTTATCACTTCACTACACAAAAAGAAATCTATGTCCTGCACTAAAGAGAAACCTCTATCCAAATGAAAAAGTACCTTCGCTTCTTCTATTTTTCCTTTGTTAATGTAGTAGCTGTAGCCTCTTGGTTGGGGAAGACTGGAAGTGTGTCCATGTTGTTTGTAATGAAGCTAGAATAAACTATAGACAAGTAAAATTGTGTATCTGTGACATGGTTGGTTCTTCTTCATCATCTGCAGTCCTCTTCATCACAACTTTGTCTTCTTTTGGACGCATCTGCACCAAGTTTTAACAGTTTGGTGTCCAAATGTATTTTGATATCCTGATACCTTTACAACAACCAACTATTTTCCTTGTAAATAACTTTTTTTATATAATATATCACTGCTGGGCAAGGTCTGGTAGTAATTTTGATAAAAAAAATAACCAACTATTAATGGAATCAAACAGAATCCATACATCAACCTTTCTAAATCAGAAAAGGCCACAGCGTAGCAAATAAGCACAGAACAAACCATTATCTTTTACAAGCATGGTACATCATAATCCCTTTAAGGCTTCAGAATTTGCACAAAAGGATGAAAATAAATGCAATCCACGAGACAAACATGTGGTTTTAACAGGTGTTGTATGTGTTCTGTTACAAGCTCTGGCTGGCTCTTTTCCTTTTGCCTTGGCCTGCTGCCATTTCTTTTCCACTGACCAGCCCTAGCGCGCTGCTCTTCTGTCACCCTTTCCACCCTACATCCTACATCCTATGGATTGATTGGGATACGAGGACAGTGTATGTTGCAAACTTTGATAGTTAAGAGGTTAACTAACAAAAGTGCATTTCATTGGTTAATCACAGACCTGACTTTTTTGACGATGTGGCACAGAGTATACATAAAATGAGCCTCGGCGGATTAGGATTCTAAGTACTCACTCAATGGACTTAGAGACCTATCTGACACAGCTATGCCAGTGTAAAGATGCTAATGTGAGCATCCGTAGTGCATTTTACTCGTCAAACAAAGTCAAGCAGGATAGTTTGGTACCCTTGCTGCTTACCATAACTTAAGTCTTTTTTCCCCTCTATATGCATGGGAGAGCACGAATATTCCCATCGCAACAATTGTCTTAGCACTTTAGGTACAGAATATCGCTTTGACTGCTTATTTTATTATTGAGATTCATTTTAGCTCCTTCAAAGATTTGAGTAGGTGCTGATGTTTTTTTACTACACTGTTGGTGTTATGGTAAGAGATAGTTTAGGAAGTTATTTAGTTGGTTAGTATTGGGCCAGTTTGAGAGTACTAGTTGGTTTGCACATCTTGTATAAAAGGTAGCCTAGTCTTTGCTTAGGGAATCAAATAGTATTACAGAAAGGGTTTTGCCCAAATCGGTTAGATCGAAGCCTCCTGTTGACAGGTCAAACAACATGAGGGTGACCTGCCCAAATCGGCAGGATCAGAAACTTTGTTGCACAAGAGAAGCTCATTTAATTTAGATCTGTTGGCATGTGGCTATCGAGGAAGATAATTAGCTTTAGACATTTCTTATTTTCATGTGAAGAGTTACTAAATAATTGTAATTTTGTAGGGGTCTATTATTGAAATGACTGGCCCTAAGAGAGGAATTGTGCTGGTTTGTGATGTTATATTTGAGTTTGACATGAGAATCAAGAATGGGGAGAAAGAAGAAGATGATCTACAGCTGATTAATAATAGAGTTTGACGAAGTGATAATGAAGGCGACACCATACACAGTTCGCATTAGTGGTGATTGTGGAGCTGTTGACATGTCTCTGGCAAATTTTAATGATGCAGTGGAAGCAACAGTAGAAGTTGCCATATGCCCATATCGGAACTTGATTATGGTTTTGATTTTTCCATCAGCTGTCTTCTTTCTGTGCTGAAAGAAAGTAGAGAATTTCAGCTTTTCGGTGGCACTATTGGTGAGTCGTGCGGCTTAAGAAGGTTTGTGATCGCTGTCAACTTCAATACTGTGATGCATTTGAAGTTTAAGGTAGATAAAAAGACTCCAATGTTGTTGAACATTGTTGGTCCTTTGAATCTATGCTGCACGGATGCGCCAGCCATCACATAAAGCTTGAGGAAGCCTCTATCCTAGCAAAGGTGACTTGGTCGACTTTAACTGAATAAACTCCGCGTGTGTTTCATCTGTGTTATTCTATCTTGCACTGGACGGATTTTTAGTTTATTTTATATTTCTCGTGTGCCAGAACTAAGTACTGTAAAAGCCTTATTCGAGTGGTAGAGAATGTTTGCGCGCGTGTTCTGAGCTTCGTTTTATTTTATGCATCATAGTACCAGCTCTTGATGTTATTTTTCATGTTAATCGAACTTTTTCTTCAACAGATTCGGAAGACACCTTTGGCATCAGCGGCAGTAGTACAAGCATATGTAGAGATAGGCCAGCAGCAGCTGTAAGACAAACATCTGTAGAGATAAACCACCGAACAAGAGGATCCACTTGCAGCTAACTGTGTGATCTTTGATAATATATCACCCAATTCGCACGATTTAATTTTTTATCACTTAATCTGTACGTCTTTGATAAAATACCACCGGCCAGACAAACATTTGATTTTGTACCACCGGCCAGACAATCTGTGGCGCTGGCGTCGGCGCTGGGCGGTCGCGATGGCAGGCAGCAGCGATGTGAGCCCGATCTCCTTCTTCCTGTGCCCCCTTTATCCCGTCCCTCTCTCTATATCTGTCATGTGAGGCTAGGGCTAATTTCGTTCACCAACCTAGGAAGAGAAACAAAAATTAAAAGAAATTTCAGAAATAGAGAAAAAATAAAGAAAATAGTACAAAATCAAATAATTCACTGCTCCGATGGCATTTTATCAAAAGACGTACGGATTAAGTGTTAAAAAAGTAAAAGGTGTGCGAATTAAGTAGTATATTATAAAAATCATGCTAATCGTAAGGTTCACGACCTCATGCATGTTTTGCTCATAGTTAGTGCTTGACTGCTCGAACTAGATTGCTAAAGGCAAATTGTAACTTGTGCTCGCACTTCACACTACAAAAATTCTGCGAACTAGACGGCGATTCGTTGCATATGAATCATGTGCAAATTGGACAGGGACATGGATTCGTTGCATATGAATCATGTGCAAATTGTGAATTGGACAGGGATTCGTTGCATATGAATCGTGTGCAGATTAGGAATTTAGGATCATGCAAATGAGTTGGCTGGACCATGGATGAGATCTCATATCAATTTGAACTTAGGCTTAAATTGCAACTAGTAAGCGTGCAGAATACATATCAAACATAATGTTATTGAATATGCACCAAACACACCTGCAAGTAACACCCTAGCACCCTAAAATTGGTTTTTTTTTAAAAAATAACTTCCAAAACTTCTACGCAAACTAATCCCTTTATCCACCTCATCCAAACACCTGCGAAAATTCTCCAGAAAACGCTTCCGTCCGAGCGTCTGGAGGCGTCGGAAGCTCGTGACCAGAAAACCAATTCTGCTCGTCTCCAACACACCAGAAGCCGCGCCACTGGAGATTCCTTCCCCTCCTCTCCCACTCTGCAAGATCCCTTCTCCCTTCCTCCTCCGGGGCCTTCTTCATCCCCCTCGGATGAACTTTGAGGATGGGGGTGATGGAAAGATTGTCCTCGCCATCGGTGTGCTGGTGGCGAGGAGGAAGATGAGAGGGAGCAGAGGGCTATCGCCGTATGGCGAGGCGTTGCCAGCGCTGGTACCAAGTCGGTGGAAGAAGAGGCAGAGAAGGAGTGTTTGTAAGGAATGGCGCCGGAGTAGAGGAAGAAAACGGATCCGGCCACCGGAACAGAGAAAGAAGGCGGAGGCAGCCACCGGAGTAGAGGAAGAAAGCAGACCTAGGTTTTGTTGCAGTTCATTGTTCTGTCTCGTTGCATTTTGTTCTATTTGAGTGTTTCACCGTTTTTTAGTTGGATGTTTCACATGATTTATACTGTGTTTATCATATTTTTGAAATATTTTTTTTATTGACCGATGAAATATTTTTCACCATTGATGAAACATCTGAAGCATTTGTTGCTAAAATATTTTTCATCGAGTGGTGAAATCTCTATTATTATAAAAATGAATAGTGTTTCTGCTAAATTTTTGACATCAACATCCGATCCAATGGGCACCTCGATAGGCGATGGCACGGGCAAGCCGAGGAAGAGAGGACGAGGGGGGCCATCTGCTCTCGCCCCCAATCTGCGCCGTCACTGGAGAGCCCACCACCTCGATCTGCCATGTGCCACCACGATCCACGCCGTCGCTGGGAGCTCGTCGGCCGCGTCACTGATGGAGAGCAGCCACCACTGCCCGCACTTTCGTTCGCGTCGGTAGGAAGAAAGGGAAAAATTAGTGTCTCATGACTCCGTCTTCCGTCGGTGAAGCAAAAGAAGAAATAATATAATGTGGAGAGGCTAAGAACTAGGACAAGAGGGTGTATATGTGATTAATTTTTTTATTTGTGGTTCATATTGTTAGGATAATAGTCGTTGTATTCATCCAACCCCAAAAGGGAGCCATATACAGGGAAAGGCAAATATGCAATAAAGCCCCTACACAATCAGAGAATTACAAATGTGTATATATATACATCTAATACCCCCCTTAAACTCATGGTGGATCTACAATATTGAGTTTGGATAGAAAGTGATTATACTGTGCCCTCGTCTGTGACTTCGTGAGTAAGTCAGCAAGCTGAAGCTCTGAAGGCATATAGTGAAGGGTCACAACGTGATCCTGCATCTGCGACCTCATATAAGAAACATCAACACCAACGTGCTTGGTGAGTTCATGCTTCACCGGATCTCGAGCCATACTGATCGCACTCGTACTATCTGAAGAGAGAGAGAGTTGGTGTGGTAGTAGGTACACCAAAAATCTCAAGTAGCCACCTCAGCCAGGTGACCTCATCTGTCACGGCTGCCATGGCCCGCAACTCAGCCTCAGCACTCGAATGGGAAACTGCTGTCTGCTTCTTGGTCTTCTATGCAATCAAGGAGGATCCAAGGAAAACACAGTAGGCAGAAAGAGAGCGACGATCAGAGTGATCACTAGCCCAGGTCGCATCGGAATACGCTTGAAGCCGGAGGGAGCTAGAGCGAGGGAAGAAAAGGCGGTGAGAAGTGGTCCCACGAAGATATCGTAGAACATGAAGAAGGCGAGTATAGTGTAGCTGAGTGGGAGCAGAGACAAATTGACTCAAGATGTGGACAGAGTAAGAGATGTCAGGACGAGTAATCCCAAGGTACACAAGGGTACCAACGAGGTGACGATAGCGAGTATGATCCGCAAGAGGCTCACCATCAGTGGGCCGCAGGTGAACACCGAGCTCCATAGGTGTGTCAACAGTGCGGTGATCAGTGAGAGCAGCACGAGAGAGGAGGTCTTGAATATACTTCTCCTGGGAAAGGTAAATGCCCTCAGGTGTGGAAGAAATCTCAATCCCAAGGAAGTAACGAAGAGGACCCAAGTCAGACATCAAGAATGTGTCACTCAGACGTTTCTTGACAAAGGCAATGAACAAAGAGTCATCACCTGTGATGATCATGTCATCGACATAGAGAAGAAGAAGCGTATGACCACGAGGAGAGGTGTGAATAAAGAGAGCCGGATCGTGATCACTGGGCTTGAAGCCAGCATCACTGACAACAGAGGAGAAGCGCTCAAACCAGGCTCGAGGAGCCTGCTTGAGGCCGTAAAGAGAACGACGCAGCCGACAAACCATACTAGCAGGAACAGAGTACCCAGGGGGTGGCTGCATGTAAACCTCCTCACACAGCTCGTCATTAAGAAAAGCATTCTGAACATCGAGTTGGGAGATGGACCACTGACGAACCGAAGCAACAGCGAGAAGGGTCCGAACAGTGGTCATGTGAGCAACTGGAGCAAAGGTCTCATCATAGTCACGACCGTGCTCCTGTTGAAAACCACGTGCTACAAGACGAGCCTTATAGTGCTCAAGGGAGCCATCGGAGCGAGTCTTGACCTTGTAGACCCACTTGCAAGTGATCGGAGTGATGTGAGGCGGGAGGGGAACCAGATCCCAGGTGCCGGTGCGCTCCAAAGCAGCAATCTCCGCGGCCATGGCATGCTGCCATTCCTGGTGGGCAACAGCCTCCCGGTAGGAAGTGGGCTCAACAAGAGCAGCGGCGGTGAAACGATAGCGAGAAGGAGGCTGAATAGTGCTACGATCACGTAAATCATACCGAGGAGTAGGCTCAGACGGAGTGGTGGGAGATGAGGAGACGGGTCGCGAACGACGAGTATAGTACTGAGTAATTTGACGAGGAGAGATTACCGGAGGAAAGGGAACAACCAGAGGGGGAGAGGGTGGCGAGAAAGGTGCTGGCGCTGGAGACAGTGGTGGGGAGGGAGCTAGCGTTTGAGGTGAAGGTGGTGAATGTGATCGTGGCGCTGGAGGCGAAGGTGGTGACAGCGGAAGATGGGAGGGTAAGTCAAGTAGAGAGAGAAAAGAGAGGGACTCAGGTGTAGTAGAAGGGATAGTAGCGGGCAAACGAGGATAGTAGGAACGAGACTCATCAAAGGTGACATCCCGAGAAATTCTCATCCGACGGGCAACAGGGTCATAGCAGCGATAGCCCTTATGCTCCGTACTGTATCCAAGGAAGACGCACTCAAATGACTAGGCTGTCAGTTTGGTGCGCTCATGAGGAGGAAGAAGAACGTAGCACACACACCCAAAACACCGAAGATGATGGTACGTAGGAGCAGAGCCAAAAAGATACTCATAAGGAATGCATCCCTAAAGAATGGTGGATGGCTGTCGGTTGATGAGAAAGACAACCGTAGTAACCGCCTCAGCCCAAAAGTGAGGGGCAAGGTCAGCGGAGAGCAGAAGAGCATGAGCAGTCTCAAGGATGTGACGATGCTTGCGCTCAGGTACACCGTTCTGAGCATGAGCACCAAGATAAGAGAACTGAGCAAGAGTACCCTAGTCAGCGAGATAGTGACGATGTACATCGGAAATATACTCACCAGCAGAGTCCGCACGAAAAGCTCGAATGGGAGTGTCAAACTGAGTGCGAACCATAGTGGCAAACTGCTGATAAATAGAAAGAAATTGGCCACAAGAAGACATAAGATAGATCCAAGTAAATCTCGAATAGTCATCAACAAAAATCACATAGTAAGAGTGGCCCCCTTTCGAAACAAAGGGAGCATGACCCCAAACATCCGAGTGAACAAGGTCAAAGGGACGCTGAGACACTGACTCGCTAGAAGGATAGGGGAGTTGCAGCTGTTTACCAAGCTTGCAACCCGTGCAACGAAGAGCAGACTCACTAGAGACTGGACCTAAGACATCACTACCAACTAATCTGGACAGTCTAGAGCCGAAAAGATGACCCAGACAACGATGCCACTGCTCAAAAGTGGTAGTAGAGGAAGCAGCAAGGACGATAGCAGAAGAGCTGGGTGGCTGGCTGTCAGAAATAGGCAACGGAAGACGCAGCCAATCAAGCTCCCATAGGCGCTGAGAATCCCGACGCCTAGGCCCAGTCCCCACCAGAAAACATGTACGAAGGTCCTGAACACAACAAGAGTTAGCCTTAAGAATGATACGACAACCATGATCAGTGATCTGACCAGCGGATAATAACTGCATGGTGAGTTTAGGAATATGCGAAACAATAGGAACATGAAAAAGAAGAGTCGAAAGAGTGCTCCGTCCAGCAACAGAGAGAGAAGTGCCGTTAGCAGTGTGAACAAGGAGAGGTGGACTAGGAATGGACATAGAGGATAGGTGATTCGAATCAGGAGTCATATGAATGGAAACACCATGTAGATGATATACCTGGTGGTGGTGGTGGTGGAGTGGAACCAGAAGCAGAAGCAGTAGTCCCATGTGCTGACATAGCAAGGCGGTAAAACAGCGTGACAGCCTCTTGCTCGGCGGCAGACAGCGAGCGAGAATCCTGCTGAACGGATGGCCCCCTCGAGCCCTGAGAAGTGCGACCACCACGACGAGCCCGGTCGCGCTGCTTCTTGCGACAAATTGAGGCCTCATGGCCAAGTCTATCGCAATAGCCGCACAGTCGACCCGAAGATAGAGCCGAAAGGGTCGCTGCCACTACTAGAGTCGAAGACGACGGTGACGAAGGCACGGGGGACGGTGTGGGAGCCGGCGAAGCTAGAACCTGAGCAGCTAGAACTGAAGCAGACTGCTGGTTTCGGCTCATATCCCCCGTACGAAGGCGTGTCTCCTCAGCACGCAGCTCAGGCATCACCTCATCAAGCAATGGACGCGGACGACGTGTCAAGAGCTGGGACCTGACTGTGTCAAACTTAGGACGAAGGCGAGAGAGGAACTCGTGAAGACGAAGAGTCTCCCACTGACTGCGGTGGCGGTCACAGCACCTGCAAGTGCCTACAGCACAAAACTCAGCACCCAAGCTGTCCAAGCGATGCCAGATCCCACACATCTGGCGGTGGAAGTCCCCCACAGCGTGATCAAGCTGACGAAGCGACTGAGCCTCCTCCATGACTGCAAGGTACATCGCCTCGTTACGAATATTGTAACTCTGATGAAGGTGAGCCCACATCTGCTATGAAGTGGGAAGGCCCCGGAGGGTGAGCGAGAGATCTGTCTCTATGCTCGCAAGAAGGATAGCCTTGGCACAAGCCTCTTCCCGAAGCCAAGTCGTGTAGTCAGCAGAATCTGACTGATAGGTATCTATTGAAGCTTCAAAAGCCTTGAGAAGAGCGGCCTTAGCAGCCTCATCCGCATCAGACGGGTAAGTGAGTGGTGCCGGAAGACAAGGGAGAGGGGGACAGACTTGCTCACCCGTGAGATAGCCCCAAAGCTGCTGACCGCCCATGTGAAAGGCAAACTCACCCCAATTGATACCCGTGAAAAGAACAGGACATCGGGGCACAGGGATAGCACCCGGTCTCCCTAGGGCCACCATGAGGAAAGCGACGTACAGGAAGGCTTTTTTTTGTCTTTTTCTTTTTTTTTAATGTTGTCAGAGGAGTGAACTCTAACCGCGAGGAGTTTGAGTGTAACGCCCAGAAATTCGCACCGAAATTCTGAACATTAATGTGTAATAAATCCCTGCCCAGGAAAGCCAGGGTACACAAACCAAGTTGCCATACAGACTGTCTTACAAACAGAGTAAACTGTAAATTACATAAATGCAGCGGAAAAAGGTAAAACGGAGTCTATAAACATCTGGCCAAGCAGCCGATTCCATTCCCACAGGCACCTTGACGGCGGAGCCAGCCTATTCCTCAGGATGATCTTCATCTGACGCGTCCTCCAACACTGGGGGGGGGGGGAATTGGAGCAAGGCTGAGTAACACCCACAGTACTCAACAAATCACACCCACAAATATGCATATGCACAGGGTACAAAGATGGGATAGGGTTTATTTGCGGAAAAGCAGTTGCAAAAGGGAGTAGTTTGCAAACATTGAAAAGTTGATTTAATTAACAATATTAATTCACCACTGATTAACGTTACACCACGTTAACCAGGCCCAACCATTCCCAACTGATTGACGCTAAACCACGTCAACCAGTCTCCACTGATGAACGCTACACCACGTTCACCAGACACCTCCGGGTACCGTTACACCACGTTACCCGGACTCCACTGATTAACGCTACACCACGTTAACCAGTCACCACCGGACAACGTACCACGCTGACCAGTTTTTCTCGACCAACGCTAAACCACGTTGACCAGGCCACGCTGATGGAAGTTACACCACGACCACCAGGCGTAACTGATGAGAGTTACACCACACTCACCAGTCTCCACCGATTAGCGTTAAACCACGCTAACCAGTCACCCCCGGTCAACTCAACCACGTCGACCGGACTCACACCTTCCACACACCAGTTTGATAAAACAAGATTAATTATCCAGGGTGAGACTAATCACGGTGAGTCTTGGCCAATGTGCCCATTACCGCGGGCGCGGCTATTCGAATAGTTTTACTCTGATCAGAGGTGTACAACTGTACCCACAAGACACAGCCCCCACACACGTTCCCGTGTGCCAGTACATCACCACGATGTCCCGTGCGAGGCTGTGACAGGACAGTTCACGCAACCCCTCCCTAACCATCCACACCACGCTGAGGTTGCACCTGCCGACAGGGCACGCCATATTGGCCAGGCTACCCCCCTTGCGCCACGGTGAATCCGGCAGCCGATCAACCCTACCCCGGGCCGACCCAACTCCATCATGCCCACCCTCTTCATCGGTGCCTAGGAGAGGGAGAAGAAACGCTTCAAGCCCAGCCGTTGCCCACGCTGGCTTGTGGCAAGTACGGGAAGTTGCCCAAGTGGTTCCCGCGAACCGGTCCTTAATTGCCATGGGTGTGACAAGCAAAACCATACACCCACAGCCCACCATTTAGGTCAAAATTTTAGGAATTTAACAACGCCCTATCCAAGGTTCCATTTTTCCGACATTGAGTCGAATCATATAAAAAGACATTATTTAATTCCCAGGTGAGCTATGTTGCTAAGCATGGCTAAGCATCCTAGGGATTATAATCTACTCATATTATTACCCAGGTGACAAGGAATCAGGTTTCAAAGCTATGGCTGAGTCCTAACAGTGTATAGGTAATAACCTCCCACATGTAATATTAAAAATAATGCAGTTTATTTGAATAAACAAAGCAATTTAGCGAAAAATGGGTACAAATTGATCAAAGTATCAGTGCGACTTGCCTTGCTCCGGCTCAAGGTATTCGGCTACGATCTCGAAATACGCAGGAGAATTACCGGCGTCGGATTCTACAACAAACAGTGCATAAACAATTAAAAACAGTACATGGGGGTCAACAAACATGGGCTGAAAGTATTTTTAATGGATTCTTGGCATTTTTCTGGATTTAATAAAATTTGAATGGACTTAATCAGAGTTCGCATGAAATAGTTATGATTTATTGAATTTTACTGCTATTTTCAGGGTGAATATAATTAACCAGTGATTTAATGCGCATTAACCGATTTAAAGACGTCACCCGAGAGGGAGGCGACGGCGCACAGAGGCGGGCGCACCACGTGGCGCCACCGCGGGCAACCACGCGGGCGAGCGAGCGGACGGCCCTGATCTGCCACCCGGCAGATCGGACGGCCCCGGGGAGCGGCAACCGAAGCCAGCCGTCCCGAGCGGGAGGCGGCGGCGCGCACGCGACCCGATGGTCGACGACGGCGACCACCCGGCGCGGCGGCGACCACATGGAGGGGCGGAAAGGAACGGGAAAACGAAAGGGGTTCTCACCGGCGGCTCGCGACGGCGCAAAGACGACGGTGGCGACGAAAAAGCGGCGGCGGCCTCGGGACGACGTCGGCGACGGAACTCCGACGGCGGGGAACGGGCGAGAGGCGATTGCCGAGGTGTCCTGGAGGATGAGGAGGACGGGAGAGGAGTTAGAGCGGAGAATAGTGACGCGGCGCGGCGGGAAATCACCGGCCGGAAAGGAAACGGAGGGCCGATACTCACCGTGCGCGCGGGCGAGGCGGTCCGGCGAGCTTCGGCTTCCACGGAGTGGCGGCCGAGATGCGGCGCAGTGCGGCGGAGGTGCAGGCGGTGGCGGAGTAGCCTGGTGGCATCCGGAACGGCGGCGAGCGGCGGCCGGAGGCGGTGAAAAAACGGCGGAGAATGGGTGCGCGGTGGCGACGGGGTTCTGGGGCACTGGAAAGCTCGGCGTGTTGGGGAAAAGATGGAGGAGAGGGTGGAGATGGTTTTTATACAGTCGGCCGGGAGAGATCGAGGCCGAACGGCTCCAATCGCGCACGGGAGAGTGGACGGCGGCGTGGGCATCGTGTGCGAGATTCTCGGGAGAGAGGGGACGTGGACGCTGGAGAACTCGGGGGAGTGGGGCGGACTCGGTCCGCGACCGTTTGAACGAGTGGAGGGCGCGCGGGATGAGGCGGTAGGCGGCGCCGGATCGGACGGCTCCGGGGAATTTCCCTTCCGCCCGATTCGGACGGAGGAGGAAGATGATGATGACAGGCGGGCCCGGCCTGTCAGCGGGTGCGTGGGCGCGGGTGCGAGCGAGGGCGCGGGAGCTCGGGCGCGAGGGCGCGGGGGCGCGGGCGCGAGGAGCGAGGGCGCGGGCGCGGGCGCGGGGCACGGGCGCGAGGGCGCGGCAGCGGGGCACGGGCGCGAGGAGGAAAAGGCCGGGGAGGGAAAAAAGGACCCGACACAGTGCTGGGCCGGCGGCCCAGCGATGGAGAAAAAGAGAAAGCAGAGAAAACAGAAGGGAAAAGAAAAGGAAAAAGATTTCCTGGACGATTTAAATTCCGATAAGCGTATTTGATTTATTAAAAATAGTTCCTGTGCTCTGTAAATTCCACTAAAAATCCAGTTAATGTATTTTGGCACAGAGAATACAAGAAAAATATTCCCGGCCACGATAATTTATTATCTTGCATTTTACACCATCAATTAATTTCTCTAGCCATTTTAAAATTCCTTTTCTTGGGTATTTTCTCCGGTAAAGTTTCTGTGTGGCTAAACTCAGGGTGTGACATTGAGGACCCCCCTTTGAGGTTCGGCCAGGGGAGTTGTTCACAGGACGGCTGCGGCGTCGGGACGATGTCACGCAAGGAAGGCAGAAGAAGTAGACAGGTTCGGGCCGCGCGGAAGCGTAATACCCTACTCCTGTGTGTATCAGCTATGTGGGAGGTGAATGCGGTTTGTTCTTACAAGATCTTGTTGAGGGGTGCTCTGGAGCTAGTCCTAACTTGGGAACTCAGTCTTTCTAGAAGCTAAACTCAAGCCTCTGGAACCGGAATCCTTTTCCTGCTGGCATGGATCCTCCTTTTATAGTCTAAGGGGAGTCCACAGTGCCCAGTACATATGCCAAGAGAAAGCTTTTCTAGGTACGATATGTCTTGTCGCACACGTCCGCCTGCTGAGCCATGCCGGAGTTGGTTCAGCACGTCTAGTCGTCACGTTGCTCGGCTGCTGCGGGCGGCTAGGTCATGAAGATGTGACAGCGCACGCCATCGCTGCCAGAGTGTGGAAAAATGAAGCCCTCTTAGCCAAATATGTCTGACTGCACAGGGAGCGGGCCCACGGGGGGCCATCATGAGAGTCCACGCACGTCCGAGTGGGCGACAGGCGCGATACGCCCCGTCGCCTCGTCATTAATGTGGGTAGTTGGGGAGTTGATCAGCTCTGCCCGGGGCAGAGAGCTCATCGAGCCCTCCGCGCGCACAAGGCATCGAGTTCCCCGGGAACCGAGGCTGCGAGCCCCGGGCTCGGGAAGCGCGCCCTGGGCCGGGGAAGGCCCCAGAAACGTGCCCCGGGGTCGCGCCCCAGGACCGAGCCCGTGGGTCCCGGGACCGGGGGGGCGAGACCCGGGCCCGGGAATGTCCGAGTAATGTGCCCAGGGAGCGCACCCCGGGACCAAGCCTGTGGGACCCGGGATCGGGGGGCGAGACCCAGGCCCGGGGATGTCCCCCAGTAATGTGCCCCGGGGATGCACCCCGGGACCGAGCCTGTGGGTCCCGGGACTGGGGGGCGAGACCCGGGACCGGGAATGTCCTCGGGCCACGGGGCCCGAGGTGGATGCGAGCGGTCGTCGCGATACGCCAGAAAGGTGCACCCGGGCTCGGACAGTGCTCGGGCCCCGGGAATTTAGCGGGAAAACGGCCGTAGCCGGCCTTCCCTTGTGAAGAATGTGGGCCCCGGAGGAGCTGTCGTAGCCGAAGATCCACGCGTCCCCGGGGAAAGTGGGGCCCCCAGTCCCGTTTCGCCGACAAATGTATATAAAAGAAAGGTAAAGCAGATAACAGAGAAAACCAACGGAGCGGTAGCTCTCGGCGGACGGAGGGGGCAAGGGCGTGCGGCGGTGGTGGCCAGAGGGCGAGCAGAGGCGGCGGCGGTGGGTACCGGCAGCCGGTGCAGCTGCTGCGCCTGGGCCTGGCTCCCGGCGGGTCTCGGCGGAGGAAAGGGCCGAGCGGAGGCGGCGACGCGTGGAGGCGCGCAGCAGTGGCTCGCGGTGGGGGCTCACGGGCAGGGGCGCGTGGCGGTGGCAAAGGTTTACCGGTGGCAAGCCGACGGTGGCCATCGAAGGAGGTAACCCTAGCTTTGATACCATGTTAGGATAATAGTCGTTGTATTCATCCAACCCCAAAAGGCTGTATACAGGGAAAAGCAAATATGCAATAAAGCCCCTACAACCAGAGAATTACAAGTGTGTATATATATACATCTAACACATACAACAAAAAATTTTGAGAAAACTGGTAATTGAGAAAATAGAAGTGCTAAACTACAAGAAGTGGAGGGCTGAAATATAAAATTTATTGTGGGTCCAATGAGGCTATTGTGCATTAGGAGGCATGGGTTTTATGTGTAGTCTCGTCCTATGTGACGCACTCTTTTATGAGACTACTCGGAGGTGTGACTTCTATTGTGAATGCCCTAAGAAATGCTCAGGCTGTGGGCTGTCTCTATTAAATTTAGTGGACTGTTATTTTTCTAGAAAAACAATACGTATGGTTTTGGTCTAAAATCCAGATCATGTAGTGAGGTTATTTTGTTTAGTAAACAACGTTGATAGAGGTGTTGGTCGGATCCTATAGCGTATGTTAGAAATTCTATATATAAATAAATTCTTAAAAAATAAATTCTATCTTAGACAACTACATACTTTATTATAATTTTATTTTTTTTCCATAACAATGTATGGATATTTTTCTAGTATGTAAAATATTTTTAGACATGGGATGCAACACTATGGAATGAAGAATTTTTACTGTTACTAATTTAATTTTTTTTTTAATTTACAAAACTAATTTTCGGTTTGAATCATTTACAAAACTAGTCTCTTGCCGCCCTGGGCCACGGCGGGATTTAAAAACCGCCGTGGCCCAGGGCGGCGAATGGCATCCCCGTCACCGGGGCTAACGGCGCCGGCCGCCGTTAGCCCCGGGGAGGCCACGTGGATTCGCCGCCCTGGGGGAGGGCGGCGAATGCCCCCAGGGGGCCGAATGCAAAATTGCATTCGCCGCCGTCCCCCAGGGCGGCGAATGCAATTTTGCATTCGGCCCCCTGGGGGCATTCGCCGCCCTCCCCCCAGGGCGGCGAATGCATAGGACCGTCCGCACACCGATCGGACGGTCCGAATCCACGGCAAATTGTTGTAACGCACGCTAACTACCTTAAAACAGTCATAACTTTCACATACGGTCTCGGAATCGGGCAAATAAGTACTCTACGGACATCTACAGAAAATTTTACATCCGCTTCCCCCCTACTTTGTCGGGTTTGTCCAAAAAATTTTTACGAAATTCGGCCGGGAAGATTGAGTTTTTGAGGTCCGAAGTTTCAGCACGATTTTTAAAGCACACTCGTAATTTTCTACAGGCCACATCTTACATCGGTTTGAGCTGCACCTTTACGAGATTTTGCTATTCTCGTTTTGCTAGTTGAGAAAAAAATATCAAAAAAAAATTTTGCAGGCGGCCCCCTGGATTCGGACGGTCCGATCCTTGTGCGGACCGTCCGTTTACTATGCTAAAAACCGCTGTCCCCCAGGGCGGCGAATGCAATTTTGCATTCGGCCCCCTGGGGGCATTCGCCGCCCTCCCCCAGGGCGGCGAATCCACGTGGCCTCCCCGCGGCTAACGGCCGCCGGAGCCGTTAGCCCCGGGTGACGGGATGCCATTCGCCGCCCTGGGCCACGGCGGTTTTTAAATCCCGCCGTGGCCCAGGGCGGCAAGAGACTAGTTTTGTAAATGATTCAAACCGAAAATTAGTTTTGTAAATTAAAAAAAAAATTAAATTAGTAACAGTAAAAATTCATGGAATGAATCTTACTAGGCCATGACACTATGAATACATGGGCCGCAGGAGGCCTACGATACGGCCCATGCCTACTACTAAACCCTAAACCCCCGGTCAGGTTGGATGGATCCTTCTAGAAACCCCACCCGCCCGCCTCGCCCCCTTCCTTGCGTTTCTTTCCCCCTCCACAAGTAGCTCTCTCTCACCGCCGTTCTTCGGGTCGCCGCCTCGGAACCCACCCGAGAGCTCGAAGCCGTTCCTTGCTCTCTCGCCATGTACCGAGCGGCGGCCAGCCTCGCCTCCAAGGCCCGGTGAGTTAGCCGATCCCGCGCGCTTGCTTTCCATGGCGCAGTGCCGCCGCACTGGGGGATTTTGTTCGAATCCTGTCGCTGAAACGTGCGTTTTGCTTTGTGCAGTCAAGCCGGGAGCAGTGCTCGTCAGGTGAGCAGGTTTCGGTTGGGAAACGATGCGTTAGCGTGGAGCTGTCTGCTTCTGTGCCCATTGCTGATTGGAGTGCTAATCTAGTTGTGATGGATTGGGCACTCTTAGACGGATTTAGTTTTTGATTGAGCTGATGTGTTAATCTGCTGGGTTGCTTTGCGTCTGATCATGAACAGGTTGGGAGTAGGCTCGCCTTTAGTAGAAACTATGCTGCCAAGGACATCAAGTTTGGTGTTGAGGCCCGGGCCTTGATGTTGAGAGGTGTTGAGGAGTTGGCTGATGCGGTCAAAGTGACAATGGGTCCTAAGGTATAACCACTGTTCCTTTGCTCGAGCAGAATTCATGGTTTGAGTCTTGTGCATGCATAATTGGTATTAGGTTTGGGAGAGATGCATGCTTTTCTGTTGTAACTCCTTGTGCATGTGTGGGCCACAACACAACCACATGCATTAGATTATTAAAAAAGCCTAATGTTGTGGCATGTATGGAACACCATGGATAGGCTGTGACAGTGAAAATAATGAAGGGCATGCTAATTATGGGGGGCATATTTGTTGTTGCACGTAGCAGTAAAGAAATTAAAACTAGTCTTATCGAACTGTTATACTCAGATATCCGATAATTGATTGGACTAAAATTTGATGATTAATTGATTATGGCTGCCAACCAAGTATTGTTATGGTCCCCTTTTTAGCGGATTATACAATTTTTATTATGTGAGATTGTTTTTTTAGTTTTTTATGGATCCTTAACAGTACATTATGAGAGTTATCACACAAACAGTGTTGAGCTCAATGCAACTATGTTGCAGGGGCGCACTGTTGTTATTGAGCAAAGCTTTGGTGCTCCTAAAGTTACAAAGGATGGAGTGACTGTTGCCAAGAGCATTGAATTCAGTAACAGGGTTAAGAATGTTGGTGCAAGCCTTGTGAAGCAGGTTGCCAATGCGACTAACGACACTGCTGGGGATGGTATGGCTTAACTCTCCTTATATATTTCCCATCAATTTGCTTTTCTATTGGACTTGTCTTCTGATATCATGAATGGGTGTATCACAAGCAATTTTATTCTGATATGTCAGTCTTTGTTTTGGTTCAGTTGCTGTTTTCTTCAAACTTATGTGGAATTCTTTTGTTAGGTTTAATTGTTTGAAATGTGTTCAATGTTTCTTGTACTTCTTTGTTTATATGAAGTCATTTATTACGCTTGTTGTTTCCCATCTGTTGAAAGATGAATGTCTTAGGTTAGTTTGATGATGGATTGTTGTTGATATACAACACTAAGTCACCTTCCTGCTGTCTCGATTAGTCATATTAATATTCCCCTTTATTCTATTGCTCTGCTGATGATGCTTTGCTGAGAACGTTGACTGCGAGGAATGAATTATGGTATATGTTATTGGTTCCATTTAAGCAGGTGCTGATGTTTAAACATTTTTCAGGTACAACATGTGCTACTGTTCTTACAAAGGCTATATTCACTGAGGGATGCAAGTCCGTAGCAGCTGGAATGAATGCGATGGATTTGAGACGTGGTATCTCAATGGCTGTTGATGCAGTAGTGACAAACCTAAAAGGCATGGCCAGAATGATTAGCACATCAGAGGAAATAGCACAGGTAACTGTTGATCTGCAATGAGTTAGAAATCTCTGTCATATTTTTTTCCTCTTGTCAGTTCTCCCCAGGACATTCCATGCTATATGCATTCATTATTCTCTTTTATAGGTGGGTACTATATCAGCTAACGGGGAAAGGGAAATTGGTGAGCTCATTGCAAAAGCTATGGAGAAGGTTGGTAAAGAGGGAGTCATCACTATTGCGGTGAGTCAACACTCTGGACAACTTGGCATTTTTACAGCACTTTATCCCCATCAATTATATCAGACTTTTTTATTTTCATCTTAAAAGGAGTTGGCTGAAGCTTAAATCTGTCATAGTTACGAATTAACTCTTCTTTACTGAGAGTTACAGATTGAGGAACTTATCTTTATGGTCCATTCGGCCCCCATTCTAACCGTACTTATGGGTCCTCTAGTCGTTCACTCATGTAGATATTTGTGTTGTCTGTACACCATGAGGAATTCCTATTCCTTCTGGAGGCTAGTTTCTTGCATGACTATCTGTGATGGAATACCTGCTTTGTTTTGTTGTCTCCTTCGGGCATCCAATGAAATACTTTAGCAAGCTCTTTCAAGCTATGTATAGATGCCATGATATTTTGATCTAAGTTTCTTGAAATATTTGATAGGATGGTAACACTCTCTACAATGAGCTTGAAGTTGTAGAAGGCATGAAGCTTGACAGAGGTTACATCTCTCCTTACTTCATTACCAACCAAAAGAACCAGAAATGTGTAAGTATTTCTGCTGATTGTAATATATTTTTTACAGTCAAATTATCTTGGTTAAAATTTATTTCATCTGTTACAGGAACTAAATGACCCACTGATCTTGATACATGACAAGAAAGTATCCAACCTTCATGCGGTGGTGAAAGTGTTGGAGTTAGCTCTGAAGGTATTTTTTTTATTAGTGTAGCTGATTTTTATTGTTATGGCCTCATTTTGCAATCTAATATTCTAAGTGCAATGTAATGGCCTATAATTTCTGCTCAAACAGAAACAAAGGCCTCTGCTTATTGTTGCAGAGGATGTAGAAAGTGAAGCATTGGGTACTCTGATTATTAACAAGCTTCGTGTAGGCATTAAGGTTGGTGCTTGTCCCTCCTTTTTCTTTGTGACTCATTTATTTATATATTAAGGTTGGGTGTGAATTGCAGGTTTGTGCAGTCAAAGCTCCTGGGTTTGGGGAGAACAGGAAAGCCAACTTACAGGACCTTGCTATCCTTACCGGGGGAGAAGTAAGTCAATCTTTTTTTCTTTGCCCATTTCACAGTTTTGTTACCATCATATCCAGTTTTTTGAATTTTGTACCTTTCATTGAACTAGGTCATAACGGAAGAACTTGGAATGAACCTTGAAAATTTTGAGCCTCAGATGCTAGGCACTTGCAAAAAGGTAAGATTATTTGTCTACTGATGAATCACACATTTTCCCAATCACTACAAAATATAATCATCTGGCACGAGAAATGTGTAAAAAGGTGTTATATAGTATGTATGCGTCTATCTTTTTTATCTTCTTAAAGTTGATTGAACCCATGTTTATATACTGATAGGTTTTTGGAGGTGGTAGCTCAATTACAATCACCTCCTTAAATATGTGTTTAGTTGGTTGCACATTGTGTTGATCACTTGATCTTCTTACACTTAAGAGAACTATAACACGAGTGTACAAAATGCAGGTTACAGTTTCTAAGGATGACACAGTCATCCTTGATGGAGCTGGAGATAAGAAGGCCATTGAAGAGAGAGCTGAGCAGGTTCATTCTATGCTAATTTAGTTTTACATGGATCCTTCAAACATGAAGCCATGTGATTCTCACTATAGTTTTTCTAATGGCGACATCACTGTAAAATTCTTTTTCCAACAGCTGAGATCTGCAATTGAGCAAAGCACATCTGACTATGATAAGGAAAAGCTACAGGAGCGATTAGCAAAGCTTTCTGGTGGTGTTGCTGTTCTAAAGGTGAAACACATTATCTGTACTTGAAATTTGTAACTCTAGAATGCTAATGTTTTGTCAGTGAAATTCTTACTAATCTAAAATAGCAGACTACTTAATTTTCACATTTAGTTAATTTGTAAATCGGCAGATAGAAGTAGAGTATTTGGTAATTGCCCTGTATTTAGGTTGTATTTTGATGACAAGAAAAGTGCCAGAGCATTCTACTATTACTGATTCTAGTGATTGTCCTGAGTTGTGAGCGTGAGTGTTTTTTTATTTGGATATTTCCTTTAGATTGGTGGAGCTAGTGAGACGGAGGTTGGTGAGAAGAAGGATAGAGTGACTGATGCACTGAATGCTACCAAAGCTGCAGTAGAGGAGGGTATTGTACCAGGTACTGTGTGGCATCCCTGCTATTTTGTTTTCTGCAGTTTACTATTAGCAGCATATTAACATGGCAGAGCATCATGTCTGATTCTGATGTACATAGGTGGTGGAGTTGCCCTTCTCTATGCATCAAAAGATTTGGATAAATTGCAGACTGCAAACTTTGACCAAAAGATTGGTGTCCAGATCATTCAAAATGCTTTGAAGGTTTACAAATTTCATTTTCTTTTCAATTGTTCCTCTCCTGCTTGCACCATCTGATGGCTGGATAATGCTGCAGACCCCAGTGCACACTATTGCTTCAAATGCAGGTGTAGAAGGATCTGTCATTATCGGCAAGCTTTTGGAACAGGATGATACTGATCTAGGTTATGATGCTGCTAAAGGTAGGGGCGCAAAGTTCATCCATTCTTTTGCTCTGTCAGGCACTAGGATCTATCTAAATCGTGTTTTGCTTATAACCCAGGTGAATACGTTGACATGGTGAAGTCTGGTATCATTGACCCACTCAAAGTTATCAGAACAGCTCTGGTCGATGCTGCAAGGTACTCTTCCCTAACCTTCATTCTTATGACATAATATCGATAGTGATACTGCAGCTGAAGTATCTGAACCGAAATTTTTCTTCCTTCGAAGTTCCTGTGGCTTTGGTCTGAATTGTGAAAATATCAGCTGCAGTATTTGCATTGTAGGATGAACATTCAAGTCGTAGCTTCTGAAGCCGTAGCTTGGGAATATGTTATGATTTTAGTTTTTTCAATACTCTGTTGTGCAACTCCAGCTTTTCTTTTATGAGCCATCATTTTTACTATCTGTTCTCTATTGCAGTGTGTCCTCTCTAATGACTACCACGGAATCTATTATTGTTGAGATCCCCACGGAGAATGAGGCACCCGCAATGGGCGGCATGGGCGGGATGGACTTCTAACATAAGCTCCGGCTCTTGCAAATCAATGTTATTATGTGAAACGTTTAGGCTAGAGATTCTTTTTGCGGTGCGGACAACTTTATGCGCTGTGACGGATTAGGTGGCTGTCAGATTTTTATTCTGCGGCAAGAGAATTGTACTAACTTGAAATAGAGTTGAACGTTGGATTTGGTACTTGGGATGCATAAAATCCTTCTATACAAGTGCTATGGGTTGCCTGTTTTCCCTTTTGATAGAAGCTCCGCAATCAAACAAGAACGGTAACCTGTGCTTCGATGACCTGCTGCATGCGCGCGTTTCTTATGACTGGTCCGTTTAAGATATGTTTTATCTTAGATACTTTCTGCCACTTGTAACTCAAAGCCAAGTGTGAAGTTACTGTGGCAATTTTTCCTGATTCATATAGCAATTGAACTATTTTTTTGTGGAATTATTATGTTCTGATATCCCGCCGGCAACTGCCAACTGGGCACGGCCGCCGTGCTCTACCTCAAATTATTGGTGAGAATGCTTTCTAAACTATTAGACAATGTATTTCTAAACTATTAAATAATGTATTTTTTAAAACCTTATATGTAGAAGTTACTTTAAAAAAGAAATAAATCTATTTTTCAAGTATGTAATAGTTAATACTTTAATCATGCGCCGTCTTTTTTCGTGTGTCACTGATAAGCTAAGTTGACCTTCTGGTTCGAACGCATTCTAAGACCTTGTTTGGCACAGATCCTTGAGAAATCCATAGATCTTGCCCTGTTTGGCATAGCTAGAGATCATTTAGAAATTCAGCAAAGCTATATATACTTCAGAAATCCGTATATCTGGTTCTATAATTATGTTGATAACATTCAGATGAATTATTTTATTTACATTTTGGATGAAATATAAAATTTTAAACTATTATAATTTAACATACAAACTACAAATTCAGTATGGAGCCATACCAAAGAGAGCCTAACCCAAAACTTGCTTAAGCACGGCGAATAGAGAAATGCACTAAAGTACAGGGTTCTCATTGCATAGAAACGAAGCAGATACTGTACCACACCCCCGCAAATTAAAAGATAGTCAGGGGTTCCACTGAAAAATCCCCTGCTGGCTGTTGCTTCTGCCCCGCCGCCGCCAGTTCTAGGGTTAGCTCGTCCAGCCCTCTCACTCCCCCCTTCGCTCTCACGATGGCGGAGAACGCGAAGCCGCCGCCGCAGCTGGAGCTTTTCAACTCGATGACGAAGAAGAAGGAGCCCTTCGAGCCGCTTGTGGAGGGTAAGGTCCGCATGTATGTGTGCGGCGTCACGCCCTACGACTTCAGCCACATCGGCCACGCCCGCGCCTATGTCGCCTTCGACGTCCTCTATAGGTAGTTATCTCCCCCGATCTGGTGCTCATACGGCTGCTTAGATGCTCAATTATAGGGATCGGTTACTGTATACCCACAACTGGACGCGTCTCAGGTGGTGGAATTCCGCTTAGAAATGCTGAATTTATTGCTTTATGACTGTATGGAATAGGATTTCTGTTCAGTAAATAGCAGTGCATTGGTTCCTTAGATGTGGGATTATTGGATCTATGCTCGCAATTGGAAAGTGATCTAGTGATTGCCAGTCTATAGTTGTGGTTTGTGGTATGCCCGTTGGTTATCTTCAGTGCTTGCTACAATTGGTATTGTTCATTTGGTTCTTGTGGTTACTAGAATCTTGATTTATGTTTGCTGGCTTTGTGGCTTATACTAGTTCTGAGCTTAAAAAGGCATAACTGTGAGATTCTTACTCTTTCTAACGTTTTGGTAAATTACTTTATCCTATAATTGGTCTTCTATTTTTTGTAGGTATCTTAAATTCTTGGGATATGAGGTTGAATATGTGCGCAACTTTACTGATATTGATGACAAGGTAATTATTTGTCTCCACTATTCTAGTGGTATGCGTTAGTAGTTGACAAATTGGAAGGAACATTATCCTTTGTATATTGAGTGAGCTATGTAGAAGATATTTTTTTATTGAACTAGCAATCTATTGCTTGTTATTGCCAGTGCCATATTTGCCCTCACCCTTGGCAACTTGTCCTTGGCATGGATGCATGATACATAGAGCAGAAACCAGGTTTGGAAATTGAACCATAGATACAGAATTAGCTTTTGGCACTTGCATGGCTCTGTTATTGTCCATTTTCTATTCATGGCAACACTTTGAATCAAAATTTATGACATAGTATGTGGTATAGTCTTTCTTTCTCAAAATATACAGTCTTTATGATTTTTTTTGCTGATGCCTGATACACTTATTTCCCTTTCTATTTTAGTGCTGTAGTGATTCCAGAACAATTTCTGGTTTTGCAGATTATCAAACGAGCAAATGAAGCTGGTGAAACTGTAACTAGCTTGAGTAGCCGGTTTATCAACGAATTCCTTCTTGATATGGCTCAGCTCCAGTGCTTACCCCCAACTTGCGAGCCACGTGTGACCGATCACATTGAACATATTATAGAGTTGATTACCAAGGTATTTTCAACTAATGCAGCATATAATACAAATTCAGCTACATAACTCGTTAGAATTTCATATTTAGTTGTTATTCTACAAATCAAATTAGAGCCAAGCCTCGTTGCTTCCTTGAACACGAACTCATATATTTATTGTTGTGCATTATCTCTGTTGTTACTTGATCAACGATGTATGACGTACTGTGTGTAACATTTTACCTACAATTGATAATATTCCAATTTCCCTTTCATCTTGTACTCCTATTTCACAAGCTATTTGTTTCTGAGAAAGCTTAGCTTTTCCCACTGTGTGTATGTTTCTGGGCAGATAATGGAGAATGGGAAAGCATATGCTATGGAAGGAGATGTTTACTTTTCAGTTGATAGTTTCCCTGAGTATCTCAGTTTATCTGGAAGGAAGTTAGATCATAATCTTGCTGGTTCACGGGTTGCTGTCGATACAAGAAAACGGAACCCTGCAGACTTTGCACTGTGGAAGGTAATTTTGATGTAATGGTATTAATAGATTACCCTTGTACATTGTTACTTGCTGCTTATCTTTTGTGTATTATTGTATTCAGGCTGCTAAGGAAGGCGAACCTTTCTGGGAAAGCCCATGGGGCCGTGGTAGACCAGGATGGCATATTGAATGCAGTGCAATGAGTGCTCACTATTTAGGACATGTGTTTGATATCCATGGCGGAGGGAAAGATCTGATATTTCCTCACCATGAGAATGAGCTTGCACAGAGCAGGGCGGCTTATCCAGAAAGTGAGGTCAAATGTTGGATGCATAATGGGTTTGTTAACAAGGATGATCAGAAGATGTCAAAGTCAGATAAAAATTTCTTCACAATCCGAGATGTAAGGGCTGAATTCCTGGTTGTTTCTTCAATTAATTATGTTGTTGATTAGACTTTTAGGTTATTTGACAGCTGTTTTCTTTCAGATTATTGATCTATACCATCCCATGGCTTTGAGGTTTTTCCTGATGCGCACACATTACAGAGGCGATGTGAATCACTCTGACAAAGCACTTGAGATAGCATCTGATCGTGTCTACTACATATATCAGGTGCTGGGCTTGCCTAGTATTAGTCATTAAGTTAATATCCAACCAGTTATTGTGAGGATTTTTGGGTATTAAATTATCTTCTTTTCCCTTCACTCAAAATAATTTCTGTGCAGACTTTATATGACTGTGAGGAAGTGTTGTCTCAATATCGTGGAGAGAATATCTCTGTCCTGGTCCCTGTTGAGGAACAAGGTATGGTTAACAAGCACCATTCAGAATTCTTGGAATCTATGGCAGATGATCTTCGAACAACAGATGTTCTGGATGGCTTCATGGACCTGTTGAAGGCAATTAACTGCAATTTGAATGATTTTAAGGCATGTTAATTCTGCTGCTTTTGCTTCTCTGCTTGAATGTTTTGGTTCTTGTTGCACCATCCTTCATTTGCTTGTGACTCATCTATACTGTGTCACCACTTTCAGAAGTTGCAACAGAAGCTAGAGCAGCAAAAGAAGAAGCAACAGCAGCAGAAGCAACAGAAGCAGAAGCAGCAGCAAGCGCAGAAACAACCAGAAGAATTTATTCAAGCTATGTTTGCCCTTGAGACAGAAATTAAGAACAAACTATCTATCCTTGGTCTGATGCCACCTTCTTCCTTGGCAGAGGTAACTAAAAACCATACTCTGGGCATGCTTTTTCGCTTATGAAGATTACTTGTAATACGAACAATTTGAATTCCATAGGCACTGAAGCAACTTAAGGACAAAGCTTTGAAGAGAGCAGGGTTGACTGAAGAACTGTTGCAGGAGCAAATTGAGCAGAGAGCTGCTGCAAGGAAGAACAAGCAGTTTGATGTGTCTGACCAAATCAGGAAACAGCTAGGTAGCAAAGGCATAGCCCTCATGGATGAACCTACTGGTACAATATGGAGACCATGCGAGCCAGAGTCTGAATAGTCAGGATTGTTTTGTGCTTTGGGTAACAGGTGATGGTATAAACTTAAACATTTACCCAAGCACATCTGCTGCATTGGTATAAATCAATGCAGATCAACATTTTTTTTTTGTAATTTTGTAGGGGTTTAAGTTCACTGGCCAGTTGAAACTTGCGTTTCTATTGGTGTATGAAACATGACCCCTTATACTGATATACTCGAAGACTCCCCTGTTGGTGTTATTTGGATTTGAATATTAAAGTTTGACATGACACTACACATATAACATCTCTGATTAGAGCAAGGTTAAATAGTATAGTCAATTACTAGCTATATAAATTGATATATTATTTACAGATAATTTAATAGTCCACCCATATAATAGTTTGCTATATGGTCATCCCTCTCGCTCACACACAACTTGTTAGAGTACGTATTATAGCTGACTATAAATTTGTACCTGCTTTTTTCTCTCGTCTCCTCTTTTATTCACCTAAGTACAAATCTGATGTGCTTATAACTCACTTATCTGGCTCGAGGCCCCGTTTGCTTGTGAGGTTGGCTACGGCTTATAAGTCGTAAAACCAGAAATATTATTAGCGCGTGATTAGTTAAGTATTAACTATTAAAAACTTGAAAAATAGATCTATATTTGATTTTTTAAGATACTTTCATATAGAAAGTTTTTTAAAAAACACACCGTTTTATGTTTTGGGAAGTGTGCTAACAGAAACTAAGGCAGAAGCACAAACAAGCAGCAGGCCCTTAGGCAGCCTTGCCGCACGCAAAACCGAAAAATATCATTAGCGCATGATTAATTAAGTATTAACTATTAGAAATTTGAAAACATAGATCTATTTGATTTTTTAGAGATACTTTTATATAGAAAGTTTTTGTAAAAAAAGCATCGCTTTGTATTTTAGGAAACGTGCTAATAAAACCCCACGTATAAGCCAGAGCTAGAAGCCGTTTCGAACGACATCTTTGACAGTGTTCATATCTACCTGAACTCCTGAAGGGGTGAAAAAACTCCTCATTTTCCGTGAGCACGTGTCGGTGAAACGGGACTGGGGGTTCCACATACCTCGGGGACGCGTGGGTCTTCGGCCACGTTAGCTCCTCCGGGGCCACATTCTGCACCGGCGACGGCCAGCTACAGCCTTCTTCCGGTCAAGTACCGGGGGCCTGAGGACATCCCCGGTCCCGGGTCTCGCCCCCGTGCCCGGGGCCTCGGCTTCGGTTTCGGGACGTGCCCCCGGGACACATATCTAGGACTTCCCAGGCCCGAGTCTCGCTCCCGGGCCCGGGGCCCACAGCTCCCTTCTCGGGGCACGTTACAGAGACATCCTTGGTCCCGGGCGCCGCTCCCCGGGCCCGAGACTCACATCTTCCGTCCCCGAGGAGCTCGCAGCCTTGTGTGCGCGGAGGGCTCGATGAGCTCTCTGCCCCGCATTAATGGCGAGGCGACGGGGCGCCTCCCGCCTGTCTCCTGGTCGGACATGCGTGCACCGTCATGATGGCCTTCCGTGGACCCCCTCCCAGTGCCATCAGAGAACTTTCGGGTGTGAGGGCCTCGATTCTCCACACTCTGGCAGTGGAGGCGCGCGCTGTCACATCCCCATACTCCAGCCGCCCACAGCAGCCCGGCAACGTGCCGACCAGACCTGCAGCAGACCAACTCCAGCCGCCCGCAGCAACCGAGCTAGGCGGCGACTAGACGTCCCTCCGGCGCGGCGCGGCAGGCGGCCGCGTGCGTGCGACAAGACAAATCGTAGCTAGCTTTCTCTGTGTACTGGGCACTGTGGACTCCACTTGATCGATAAAAGGAGGATCCATGCCTGCAAGTGAGAGGGGGCGGAGGACTCGCTCGATCTCTGACTCTAGCTCGCTCTCTCACTACTGTTCGTCTTCTTCAGCTCGCTCTATCTCTCTTTTCCGAAGGGAGGGCTAGCTCCTGAGCACCCTGAGTTCACCTTGTAACAGCTACCCACATTCATCTCCACATAGCAAAACATATACAGGAGTACGGTATTATGCCTCCGCGCGGCCCGAACCTGTCTACCTCCTCATGTCTCCCTTGCGTGCCATCTCTCAGCCCGGGCCTCCGGCGCTCGAGCACCTATCGTCTCCCTGACGCCGCTGCCGTCCTGTGAACAACTCTTCTGGCCGAACTCAAAAGGGGGGTCTCCAGACTCCCCGCGGTTGGAGTTTCCTCCTCCGACAGCTGGCGCGCCAGGTAGGGGGAGTTTCTCTTCTAGGCGGCACGCCGGTGTCCCCAATGCCAGCACGCTCCATGGCAGGAGGCCATCGTCCGCGGGACTCAGACGAGGAGTCCGGCGGCCTCACCCCGCCGGGCGACGTTAGCCCGGTGGCGAGCCCGCCACACTCCCCCTCCCCGTCTTCCTGGGGGCGCGCAGCGCGTGCCCGGCGGGCCAAGCTCGCCCCTCAGCGGCCTGGTTGTGCGGCCTCGGCCCCTTCCCTTGTGGAGGGAGCCGGCAAGTGCCCCGCTGGGTCCACCGCGGCCTCATCCATGAGGTGTGAACGGACACGCCGCTCCACGGCGCGTCGCAATCTCAACTTCCAGTCAGCGACGCCGCAGGGAGCCCTCCTAGCGGCAGAAGCCCTCCTGCGCCACCCTCCGGCATTTACCAGAGGCGGAGGCCAGGAGCGGCGGTGGCTCAACGAAGTCGCCGACCTAGTAGGCGCGGCCCATCACCGGGTCGCCGCTGTCGGAGGGTGAAACCTCGACTGCGGGAAGTCTAGAGACCCTCCTTTGAGATTCGGCCAGGGGAGTAGTTCTCAGGCAAATGCGGCGTCCGGTGAAGAAAGATCGATCGGTGGATGATGGCGCACAAAGAAGACAAGAGGGTTTAGACAGGTTCGGGCCGCACGGAGGCGTAATACCCTACTCCTGTGTGTTTGCTATCTGTGGTGGATAAATGTGGTTACAGGTTGAATCCCGGGGTGCTCGGAAGCTCGCCGGGAACTTCAGGCTGAGAGAGAGGGAGCTCTTCTATCTAAGCTTGGAAGAGTGCTTGCTTGAGTTGTCTAAGGCCGGAGCTGAACCTGAGTTCAGTGTTAGCTGTCTAAGGCCGGAGCCAGAGCTTACTGAGTCAGAGGCACGGATCCTCCTTTTATAAGTCAAGGGGAGTCCACAGTGCCAGTACATGGAGAGAGAGATATTCTGATGGGTTCTCTTGTTGCCACGTCCACCTGTGACGCCCACGCCGGAGTTGGAGGAATGTCCAGTCGCTCACGCCCGCCTGCCGTGCCCATGCCGGAGTAGGTCTGCTGCAGGCGGCCGAGTCATCGAAACGTGAGGATGTGACAGGATGTGATGGAGCACGCTGCCGAAGTCAAGAGTCTCTGACTACTTGGACTTCGGTGCACGCCCTCGCCACCGAAGTCTAAAGGCTTCTGACAGCAGTCGGGTGTCCACGGGGGGGGGGGGGGGGGCATCACGAGGCGCCCACGCGTGGCAGAGCTAGTGACAGGGGCGACGCCCCGTCGCCTCGCCATTAATGCGAGTAGTTGGCAGTTGGTCCGCTGAGTTCTTCGAGTCAATCGGCCCCCGGGGCCGAGACGATCGGCGCCGGGACCAGGGTGATCGGCACCCGGGACCGAGAGGATCGGCACCCGGGCAGTCGGCAGTCGGCCTCAGGACCGGGCATCGACACCCGGGACCAGGGGATCGGCGCCGGGACCGGGGTATCGGCACCCGGGTCCGAGGCGATATGATGGCGCCCCGGGGGCGAGGCCCGAGGCCGATGGAGATGGCGCCCCGGGGGCGAGGCCCGGGGCTGGTGGTGGCCCGGGGCCGAGCGAGATGCCGCCTAGGTCCGGGCGGTGCTCGGCCCCGGGCACTCAGCGGGACGACGACTGTAGCTGGCCGTCTCCTGTGCAGGATGTAGACTCCGGAGTATTTGTCGCGGCCGAAGACCCTCGCGTCCCCGGGGACTGGGGGACCCCCGGTCCCATTTCACCGACAGTGGCCCCTGGCCCTGTTGCTCGGCCGGGATCAGCCCCGGGCAGGAACAGGGCCACGTCTTGAAGAAAAGAGGGGACGCGGGGTGCATCTGGTTCGCCGTGGACTGGTGTAGCTTGACGACTTGTTGATTTAGACGGGATATGTGCCCGGGACCTGGGCTGAAGACATGGAATGAAGTGTTGAGGAAGCCTGGTCCGAGATGGAGGCGCGGGAGAAGGAAACACTCTCCCGAGAGAAAAGCGTCTGGGCCCAAGAGGCCGGGCTCGTGTGAGTTCGCCGCGCGCGAAGAAGTCGTGGTGGTTCGCGAGGAGGCACAGGAGGCCGTGGCCGAGACCGCTGCCCCGGAGGCAGGGTTCCTCGACCGCGGCGAGCACCTTGTAGGGCCGATGCCTGACAAAGAGTCCGAGGAAGACGCCGGTCCACTTCTGACGCCGCCCGGGTTCCGGTTCGAAGAAGGTCGGCGACCTCTCCCCGTGCGACGGCGTCTCCGGGCGCGAGCATCTGGTGGAGCCGATGGCCGACGAAGAGGTCGAGGAAGACGCCGGTTTCCTTCTGACGACATCCGCGGCCACCTTCGGGGCCCGGGGGCCCTCCATGCCCTCGAGCGCTCCCCTTCCGACGTCGCCCGGGGCCTGGTCAGAAGTACACCGGTGACCGTCCCCCGTACGACGACATCTCCGGGCCTCGCTCGTGCTTGCGCTCCGGTTTTGCCTGTCTTGTAAAAAGAGAGATATTTGTATAGATATCTGATGACGTTTATATTTTCGTACCTTTGCTTATGGTGTTGTTCCGGGAATTGTTCGCGTCTGCTGTTGGTGACGCTATTGATTTCCCGGGAAGCGTCGAGTGCCAGGCGCCCTCCGACTCGGGGTGTTAGCGGCCGCGGACGGTCGCAGCGTCTCGGGCAGCCGCCTACCCCGGGAGCCCGGCTTCCGAGAGCGGCGAGAGTCGCCCTGGGAACTCGGCCCCCGAGGATCGTGAAGGGCCCGGGGACGAGTCGCGCGGAACGGTTGAGTCGTTGCCCGTGCCCCGGGAACTTGGTCCCCCAGGACCGCGAGCACCCGAGCGCGGGTCTTGGCGAATCGATTAGGTTCGCAGGTTGGACTCCTTCCGTCTCCCGGATCCGGGGGCCCTCCGTGCCCCCGGGCGCCATTGGCCGTGGGAGCGCCGCGTGGCCGGGGGAACTGGCTTGACCGGGCACGGGGTCATCAGGCAGCGGAGCATCCTGTGCCTTGGCGGTTGCCGAGGAGGAGCCGGCCAGGCCGGGCTCCGCAGCCCGCGTCGGGGTTCGGAAAGCCTGCCTAAATCCTGCCGGGAATTGGTCTAATCTGCACATGACGAACTGTGAGAGCGTCCGGTTCGTTCCTTTGTCCGTCCCATGCTACGAGCCGTGGCTTCAATCACCTCCCGAAGGTGTCCTCGTGGTCGCGCCCGTATGGCGGCTGGGTTTTGCGCATAATCCAGCCGTCGTACCGGCGCGGCCCGATGGTACCCCCAGGGGGTGAGACTGCCGCGAACGCAACACACGGAAAAAGACGAGAGGAACGAGACCGGGAAGGATATTAAAAACACTGCTTATGTAAAGTGTATATACCTGGGGCCCCGGCCAGCGCTGAGATTTTGGAGAAATCAGGCGATGGCTCGGGCTCACCGCAACTTACAGGATGTTTATACAGATAGATTTGTGAAGATGCTTGATGTGCCTAGGGATGGAGCTCGGACTCGCTTCCCTTGCGAGCCTCGAGACTGGGGAGAGGCATGTGCTCGGGACCCGGGGGCCCCAGCTGTCATGCGGAGGATATGTGTTCGGGACCCGGGGGCCCCGGACTGGAATATGGTTTTGATATAAGCCGGGTTCCGGGGGCCCGGGCTTGAATATGGGATGTGAGACGACCTTCCGGACGCATTCTCGCCGGGGCGGTGCTGTCCGGGCTATCGCGCCCTATTTCGGGTGTCGCGTTCCTAGACTTGCACTCGCCTTGGCGAGGCCGCCCTGGTTCAGCACCTCGATGTCGGGCCCGGGGCTCGGATTCGGGAATCCGTGCCTCGGCTCAAATATGTGTCCGGGACCCAGGGGGCCCCGGACTGAAATGTGATTTGATATGTATGGTCGATATGTGCCCGGGCACGGGGGCCCGGGTAAGGACATGGACCATATCGGGACGACTTCCCCGGACCTGCCCTTGCCGAGGCGGTGCTGTCCGGGTACTCGCGCCCTGTTGAAGCTGTTCCGGCTCGGGAGTGGGGTTCGGACCGTCCGCCTAAGGGTCGGACCGTCCGAGGCGCTTCGATCGGATCGTCCGCCGAGGGATCGGACCGTCCGAACCGCCTCGATCGCTCTTGGCCCGCTAAGGTTCCTGCCGGAAGTACTTGACATGTTTGGCCAAGCTTTGGACGGCACGGCACTTTGTGAGATCTGCGAATCCGTCTCGTGGACGGTGCACCACTTCCGGACCGCTGTCGGCGGAGACGGCGCATGTGCGGCCCTTTGCCGCTTGCCGCTGTTGTCGTCCCCGCGGGCGTCGTCGGCCCGGGGCGCGCCCATAGCAGCCCAGGCGAAGTGCTCGGCGGCCGCCTTGTCCTCCTGGCGCTTCCTCCTGTCCCGACGTGACGCGGAGCGTGAGGAGTCCTCTTCGGGGCCCTCGTCAGGGGTCTCCAGGCGTGTCCTGTTCCACTCCCGGGCCTCCTCCTTGCGGGCGCAGAGGTCGGCGAGGCTGAACAGCTCGGCCGCGGTCTGGATGTTGCGGGTGCCTAGCTTCTCGAGCATGCGCTTGTCCCGCACGCCTGAGTGAAAAGCGTGGATGACTGTGTGAGGAGCGATGTGGGGGATAGTGTTACGGACCTGGCTGAAGCGCTGCAGAAAACTCCTCAGCGACTCGCCCCTGCCCTGGCGCAGTGCGTGGAGGTCCGCCTCGGTCCCAGGGAGCGGGAAAGTGCCCTGGAAGTTCGCCACGAACTGGTGGCGGAGATTCTCCCACGAGTAAATCGAACCTTCGGGGAGGTTCATCATCCAGGAGCGAGCCTGGGCCTTGAGGGCGACGGGGAAGTAGTTCGCCATCACCTTCT
The DNA here is from genome assembly GCA_003991445.1 of Oryza meyeriana var. granulata. Classification (NCBI taxonomy): domain Eukaryota; kingdom Viridiplantae; phylum Streptophyta; class Magnoliopsida; order Poales; family Poaceae; genus Oryza; species Oryza meyeriana. The sequence continues at coordinate 329,351 of RYFJ01002064.1, forward strand.
CGTCGCCGCCAGCCGCCTGGATGGCAGTAGTGTAGAGCTGCAGGTATTCTGCAGGGTCGATGGAGCCGTCGTACTTCTCCGGCAAGCTGGGACGGAACTTGGCCGGCCAGCGTACTTGCCGGAGGCCTGGGGAGAGCGCCAGGCAACCCGAGCCGCCGTAATGAGCAGGCTCGGGCGATGGGTGACGGTTCCCCGTCAGTAGGTTGGAGCTGGAGACCTGGGCCTCGGAACACCTGGCGGTGTCCGCGTGCCGCTCGCGTTGCCGCTCCATTGTGACCCGGGCGTCCTCAGGAGCTCGCACCCGGTTTCGCCGGTGACGGTGGTCGCCCTGGCCGTTCTTGGTCCCGGGCGTGGCGCGTGGCGCCGCACCTTGGGCTTGACCCTGGCTCGGGGCAGCGGGCCGGCTCGCGCTAGAAGTTGCGCGGCCGGCCCTCCCGGCCCCTGTACTGCTGCCGGCGGCGACCTGGCGATGGGCGCGCCCACAAGGTGGGTGACCTCGTTGAGCCAGCGCCGTTCCTGGCCTCCGGCCCTGGTAAACATCGGGGGGTGGCGCAGGAGGGCTTCCGCCGCTAGGAGGGCTTCCTGCGGTGACAGAGGCTGGAAGTCGAGGTTGCGGCGCACCGTGGAGCGGCGCGTCCATTCGCGCCTCATGGATAAGGTCGCGGCGGATCCGGCGGCGCACTTGCCGGCTCCCTCCGCAAGGGGAGGGGCCGAAGCCGCGTACTTAGCGAACTCGGCCTGCGCGGCGCGCACCGCGCCCCCCAAGAAGACGTAGAGGGAGAACGCGGCGGGCCCGCCGTGGGGCTAATGTTGCCCGGCGGGGTGTAGCCGCCGGACTCCTCGCCGTAGTCATGCGGACGATGGCCTCCTGCCATGGAGTGTGCCGGTGTTGGGGACGCCGGCGTGCCACCTGAAAAGGAAACTCCCCCTACCTGGCGCACCAGCTGTCGGAGGGTGAAACCTCGACTGCGAGAAGTCCAGAGACCCCCCTTTGAGATTCGGCCAGGGGAGTAGTTCTCAGGCGAATGCGGCGTCCGGTGAAGAAAGATCGATCGGTGGATGATGGTGCACAAAGAAGACAGGAGGGTTTAGACAGGTTCGGGCCGCACGGAGACGTAATACCCTACTCCTGTGTGTTTGCTATCTGTGGTGGATAAATGTGGTTACAGGTTGAATCCCGGGGTGCTTGGAAGCTCGCCGGGAACTTCAGGCTGAGAGAGAGGGAGCTCTTCTATCTAAGCCTGGAAGAGTGCTTGCTTGAGTTGTCTAAGGCTGGAGCTGAACCTGAGTTCAGTGTTAGCTATCTAAGGCCGGAGCCAGAGCTTACTGAGTCAGAGGCATGGATCCTCCTTTTATAAGTCAAGGGGAGTCCACAGTGCCAGTACACGGAGAGAGAGATATTCTGATGGGTTCTCTTGTTGCCACGTCCGTCTGCGACGCCCACGCCGGAGTTGGAGGAACATCCAGTCGCTCACGCCCGCCTGCCGTGCCCATGCCGGAGTAGGTCTGCTGCAGGCGGCCGAGTCATCGAGACGTGAGGATGTGACGGGATGTGATGGAGCACGTTGCCGAAGTCAAGAGTCTCTGACTACTTGGACTTCGGCGCACGCCCTCGCCACTGAAGTCTAAAGGCTTCTGACAGCAGTCGGGTGTCCACGGGGGCGGCCATCACGAGGCGCCCACGCGTGGCAGAACTGGTGACAGGGGCGACGACCCATCGTCTCGCCATTAATGCGAGTAGTTGGCAGTTGGTCCGCTGAGTTCTTCGAGTCAATCGGCCCCCGGGGCCGAGACGATCGGCGCCAGGACCAGGGCGATCGGCACCCGGGACCGAGAGGATCGGCACCCGGGCAGTCGGCAGTCGGCCTCGGGACCGGGCATCGACACCCGGGACCGGGGGATCGGCGCCGGGACTGGGGTATCGGCACCCGGGTCCGAGGCTTTATGATGGCGCCCCGGGGGCGAGGCCCGGGGCCGATGACGAGATGGCGCCCGGGAGCGAGGCCCGGGGCCGATGGCACCCCGGGGACGAGGCCCGGGGCCGATGGCGATGGCGCCCCGGGGGCGAGGCCCGAGGCCGGTGGTGCCCCGGGGCCGAGCGAGATGCCGCCTAGGTCCAGGTGGTGCTCGGCCCCGGGCACTCAGCGGGACGATGACTGTAGCTGGCCATCTCCTATGCAGGATGTAGACTCCGGAGTATTTGTCGCGGCCGAAGACCCTCGCGTCCCCGGGGACTGGGGGACCCCCGGTCCCATTTCCCTGACAGCCGCCGACAGCAGTGCAGGGGCCGGGAGTGCCGACCGTGCGGCCTCTAGCGTGGGCAGGCCCCCCCCGCCCCAAAGCAGAACCAAGCCCGGAGCATGGCGCCTCGCGCCAAGTCTCCGGCCAAGAATGGCCATGGCGACCTCCGTGACCGGCTGAACCGGATGCGGTCCCACGAGGACGCCCGGGTCACTTTGGAGGGATAGCGCGAACGGCGCGCGGATGCCGTCGCGCGTCTCGAGGCCCAGGCCTCCAGCTCCAACCCACCGGCGGGAAACCGTCGCTCGTCGCCCGAGCCCGTTCAGTACGGCCCGGGTTGCCTGGCGCTCTCCCCAGGCCTCCGGCAAGTGCGCTGGCCGGCCAAGTTCCGGCCCAGCTTGCCGGAGAAGTATGATGGCTCCGTCGACCCCACGGAGTTCCTACAGATATACACCACCGCCATCCAGGCGGCCGGCGGCGATGAGAAGGTGATGGCGAACTACTTCCCCGTCGCTCTCAAGGCCCAGGCTCGCTCCTGGATGATGAACCTCTCCGAGGGGTCGATCTACTCATGGGAGAACCTCTGCCACCAGTTCGTGGCGAACTTCCAGGGCACTTTCCCGCGCCCTGGGACCAAGGCGGACCTCCACGCCCTGCGTCAGGGCAGGGACGAGTCACCGAGGCGTTTTCTGCAGCGCTTCAGCCAGGTCCGTAACACCATCCCCCACATCGCTCCCCACGCGGTTATCCACGCGTTTCGCTCGGGTGTGCGCGACGAGCGCATGCTCGAGAAGCTGGGCACCCGCGACGTCCAGACCACGGCTGAGCCGTTCAGCCTCGCCGACCTCTGCGCCCGCAAGGAGGAGGCCTGGGCGTGGAACAGGCCACGCCCTGAGGCCCCTGACGAGGGCCCTGAAGAGGACGGCGAGTCCTCACGCTCCGCGTCACGTCGGGATAGGAGGAAGCGCCAGAAGGACAAGGCGGCTGCCGAGAACTTCGCCTTGGCTGTTGTGGACGCCCCCCGGGCCGGCGTCGCCCACGGGGACGACAGCAGCGGCAAGCGGCAAAGGGCCGCACGTGTGCCGCCTCCGCCGGCAACTGCCCGGAGGTGGTGCACCGTCCACGAGATGGATTCGCACGACCTCACGGAGTGCCGCGCCGTCCAGAAGTTGGCCGAGCGCGTCAAGAAGTTCCGGCAGGAGCAGTAGCAGGCCAAGCCCGATCGAGGTGATTCGGACGGTCCGATCGTCGGGATTCGGACGGTCCGATCCCTTGGCGGACGGTCCTAATCCGGCTCCCGATCCGAGGCAACCTCTCGAGTTCCAAGAACCCGAGAGCGTCCTCGCTACCCTTGGTGGCGGGGTGCACGCTCGCTCCTCGCACCGTGGCTTCAAGCCATCATGCGTGACGGTGCTCGGGCCCTAGCCTGGGGGCCCCATCCCAGATTCACTTCCAGCGCCGATTCCTGGCCCGGGGGCTGGCAACGCTCCTGGCCCCTGCATTGTGCTCGCGGAGCCACAACACCCTTTTCAACTTCCAGATACGTAATCTTATCCGACCTTAAACACTGTTCAATTTGTATTCTTCCCCCGTTTGTATGGCCTTGTGTTTTGTTCTCCTCGGCCCCGGGGGCAACACGGAATTTGCCAGTACCTGGCGGCCCTGTGCCCGGTCAAGGTCAGTTCCCGAGAGGCTCCTGGCGAGCCAAAAGGTACGAGCTTAGCACTTTGGCCATACCTAACCCACGCGGGGCTCTTTTCGTATGTTCTCTCTTCTAGCAGTCTTTTCCCGTGGCCTCGCTACGCTCCCCGGGCCGGCAGCGCTCGGGGGCATGGAGGGCCCCCGGGCCCCGAAGGCGGCCGCAGGGGGTGACAGAAGGGAATTGACGTCTCCCTCGGACTCCTTGTCAGGCATCGGCTCCACAAGGTGCTCGCCGCGGTCGAGGAACCCTACCTCCGTTGCAATGGTCTCGGCCACGGCTTTCCGCGCCTCCTCGTGAACCACCACGGCTTCCTCAACATTTTCACAGCCAGACAGGGCGCGATTACCCGGACAGCATCGCCTTGGCGAGCGCGGGTCAGGGGAAGTCGTCCCGATTCATTCCATATTTCCAGCTCGAGTCTCCGGTTCCCGGGCACATATCCACCGTATTACAGCCGGGACCCCGTGTCCCCTCGTTTCTTCAAGACGTGGCCCTGTTCCTGCCCGGAGTTGATCCCGGCCGAGCAACAGGGCCAGGGGCCACTGTCGGTGAAACGGGACTGGGGGTCCCACATACCCCGGGGACGCATGGGTCTTCGGCCACGTTAGCTCCTCCGGGGCCACATTCTACACCGGCGACAACCGGCTACAGCATTCTTCCGGTCAAGTACCGGGGGCCCGAGGACATCCCCGGTCCTGGGTCTCGCCCCCGTTCCCGGGGCCTCGGCTTCGGTTCCGGGGCGTGCCCCCAGGACACATATCTGGGACTTCCCGGGCCTGGGTCTCGCTCCCGGGCCCGGGGCCCACAGCTCCTTTCACAGGGCACGTTATAGAGACATCCCTGGTCCCGGGCACTGCTCCCCGGGCCCGGGACTCACATCTTCCGTCCCTAAGGAGCTCGGAGCCTTGTGTGCGCAGAGGGCTCGATGAGCTCTCTGCCCCGCATTAATGGTGAGGCGACGGGGCGCCTCCCACCTGTCTCCCGGTCGTACATGCGTGCACCGTCATGATGGCCTTCCATGGGTCCCCTCCCAGTGCCGTCAGAGAACTTTCGACTGTGAGGGCCTCGATTCTCCACACTCTGGCAGCGGAGGCGCACGCTGTCACATCTCCATACTCCAGCCGCCCACAGCAGCCCGGCAACGTGCCGACCAGACCTGCAGCAGACCAACTCCAGCCGCCCGCAGCAACCAAGCCAGGCAGCGACTAGACGTCCCTCCGGCGCAGCGCGGCAGGCGGCCGCGTGCGTGCGATAAGACAAATCGTAGCTAGCTTTCTCTGTGTACTGGGCACTGTGGACTCCCCTTGATCGATAAAAGGAGGATCCATGCCTGCAAGTGAGAGGGGGCGGAGGACTTGCTCGATCTCTGACTCTAGCTCGCTCTCTCACTACTGTTCGTCTTCTTCAGCTCGCTCTGTCTCTCTTTTCCGAAGGGAGGGCTAGCTCCTGAGCACCCTGAGTTCACCTTGTAACAGCAACCTACATTCATCTCCACATAGCAAAACATATACAGGAGTAGGGTGTTACGCCTCCGCGCGGCTCGAACCTGTCTACCTCCTCCTGTCTCCCTTGCATGCCATCTCTCAGCCCGGGCCTCCGGCGCCCGAGCACCTATCGTCTCCCTGACGCCGCTGTCGTCCTGTGAACAACTCCCCTGGCCGAACTCAAAAGGGAGGTCTCCAGACTCCCCGCGGTTGGAGTTTCCTCCTCCGACATTTTTCGAATTGCTAAACGGTGTGTTTTTTAAAAAAAGTTCTATCTAAAAGTTGCTTTAAAAAATCATATTAATTAATTTTTCAAGTTTAAAATAATTAATACTTAATTAATTATGCGCTAATGGTTTGTCTTATTTTACATGCGCTGATAATATCAACCAAATGCGCTCTGCCGAATGCAGCCTTAGGCACACCGTTCGTAGGTGTGCTGAGCTGAAATTTTCAGCGCACGTAAAACGAGATAAATCATTAGCGCATAATTAATTAAATTTTAATTATTAAAAACTTAAAAACTAGATTTATTTGATTTTTTAAAGTAATTTTTAGATAGAGAATTTTTTAAAAACATACCGTTTAACAGGAACAAGAAGTGAGTTTTTTCACTCACAGGCAGCTTCGAACGGTACGTTAGGCCCTTCTGTTGCTTGCTTGTGCAAGTTATGTTTGCGTGTTATGCCGGTATTTGGAACCTTTTCCAAGTCTGAAACAACTCGAAACAGTCAATCCAGTGAATAGATTATCTGCTGCAGATTCTCCATTGTCACTTCAAGTATGCCTATAGGGAACACTGTTCCTCGTTGGTGACTTGGTTTGGCGGTTGGCCGAGCCGCCGGCCGGCGCAAACTTCTTCCGTTCTACTATAACCGATACCGATAGCCCGGCCCACTTGTCGTCGGCGGCGAGGCGATGTTGGGGTGGCCGCCGACCGCCTGCCCGGCCCACGCGTGGATCACGCGCGCGGCGCGCGGGGGCCATGCGGGCGCGGCAACACCAGCATGGCCGCATGGCCCGTCGCCATGTGCGCGGACTGGCTGACGGCGATGGCTCACGTGAAGCCAAGGGAAACCGCGCATCAGATCGCACCGGCTCACGCCCCTCCCCCAGTGCGGACCCGCGCCGCCGTACCGCGCTCCTCCAGCTTTCAACAGGGTTGGTGTGCGCCATCATTGTGTATTTGTTTGGCGTAGTACAAGAACGCCGTGTTGCATTGGTCGGCGCCGAGTTGGTCAGGGGACTCATAATGGAAGGTCGTAACCTACCTCGTCGATCTGTTCTTGTCATCCTAGGTCTGTTGACTCTCAGAAATTTTCGTTGACTTCCAGACCATTGCATGCTCGCGGCACACATATGCAGTGTTTTTCAAAAGGGCATTTACAACATAATAACGTGGTGAGTAGCCTCGTGCTTTTACCTCGTAGCCAATCGCTTGGAAAGTAGCCTGGTGTGCGAAGCCATCACCTGGGAGTCGTGTAACAAGAACAATGTCTTGTTGAAGTGGCTTTTTTTTACACATTCAACCTACATATTATGTATTGAGAAGAGGGTGCATGGACTGTGGCTTTAGTCTATGTAGTCACTTTGCACTGTAAATACACTATAAACACGTTAGAATTAGAAAGGGCAATATCCACCGGTACCTTCTCATGACCATAAAAATGTCTTTCTCAATATCCAAAAGTTTAGGGCATGGTACCATCACGAGAGTAGGACGTTGCATGAAGTGTTCCTATCGAGTCATGAAAGAAATTCCGGTGCATGGCATAACTGATTGTTGACTCTGAAACTGAAGATCTTGATACAAGAGTACAAGTTTGATATACAGAGGCAAACATATAAGGTCCAAAGAAGGGGCTAAAAAAGGTAAATTTTGTTACATGATACTCAAAATTTATGTAATTTGTTAATTGACATTGTAAAAATATGTTATGGTTAGAGGACACCTTAAAAAACTAGTAATTTATTGGAGGAGACCATAGCTATTATTTTATTATTTCTGACTTAATTGGAGAGAAAAATTCTTTAATAAGATAAGAATGCCTTTTAGTACACAAGCTTCTAACCTGACCCTAAAATAAAAATGGAATATGATGTATAGTAGCAATGTGCTTGGAGTGATGTCAAATTGAGAGTTATATAATGTGTAATTTAAAACTTTAGAAAAATTGAAAAAAATTGATGATTTGGAAAAAAAAATAAAAATTTGGAAAAATTTGAAAAAGTTACAAAATAAACTCGTGGCCGCCGCTCTAGAGTTTTAGAGGGGATTGGAGAAGAGATGGTCTGTTTCGACCAAACCAAGCCAAATGATATATGCTGGCCCAAAGGGCAAATTCATTATTTCAATACAATTTCTCTCTCCAGTTGGATTGGAAATAATAAAATAATGGTTGTGGTGTTCTCTAGTAAATTACTAGTTTTTGGATATGTCCTCTAGCCATAGCACATTTTTGCGATATCCGCTAGCAAATTACATAAAATTTGAGTGTTCTATAGCAAAATTTGCTAAAAAAAATCAGTTTTCCAGAAGAACAAGTACTAAATTAAACGTAAGAAAGGTAATATGAAATTCATTGGAGCAAGCCAATTCAGTCATTCAGATATCCAGAAATCATCACTTGTGCAGCTCACGCGTCACTCTCGCTTCCACTTTTTTACAACCTCCAAACAGAGTAACAAGCCCACTTTCCTCACAGGATCTCTCATGCACCAATCAAAGATCGATTATTTGTAGACCAATACCATCAATGATCTTTACACAAGTATAGAAAAGCAATGTTCACACAGAATCACAAATGAGCAACGAACCTGAAACACGAAATAGGTAGAGAATTGAAGGGAAAAGGATTGCCTCTCTCAAGAACACGGTATGAGAAATCAGCCAAGCATCATGACTTGCCTACACAGCTCCAACAAAATCCATCAGCTCTTGCTCTTCTCGTGCAGCAGCAGCACTGCACCACTGCCGCTCCTGCAGTGCTAGCCTCCATCCACAACAGCCTCCGGCACCGACGGTGATCTATCCAACGACGACGAGAGTGCCATTGGCAGAGCTCTCTGATTCTGCAGGAGGCTTCAGAGATGATAGTGTATTAGTATGAGATGGGGAAGCAGGATGGGGTGGGTTTCTTGATCTTTTTCTTCTCAGGTGTCTGTCTCCCTCACAAGTGATGGCATCTTTGTCATGAAAGAAAATGAAGGGAGAGGGGAGCAAGTGAGGGTTGCACCTCACTGCTGGAATTTAAGGGTCATAACACATTGCACTGTTGCTGACCAAGTATTCACCAATGGCATTTTTTTTTGTCAACGTGTAGTCATATATCCAATATAAAAACAGTTGCTGTTCTTTTTTAGATAATGAAAGTACGACTCAACAAATGCTATTCTTGAGTTCTCTAAAGTCATAAAAAATGCTTTTTTTAGATGATGAGATGTATTTCATTCAGACATGAAATTACAAATCTAGGTATACAATGGCATTTAATCAGATAAAGCATTAGAAACGACTTGAATTAGTCAATTGTAAGTCCTAAATGGGTATCACATGGACTAAAGTTTGCACCCAAAAGTAACCAAACAGTGTGAAGTTTAAGTATGGTTTGTGCCATCCACTACTTGAAATGAAATAACTAAAACAACAGACAACGGGCTGTGCTAGCCTATGAGTGTTGTGCTCCGTAGTAAACTTCAAATGTACGTCCTGTCACGACCTTGTTAGGTACTAATTAATTAGGTTCGACACTACCAACAGTAGCAGTATAATCAATATTGTAGTAGATCGTGTCTGAATTTGGTCGCCAATGAGCTGAAGCATAAAAATGCTGTACTTTTTACATCAGCTATTGCCACGTTAGAGCAACTCCAACCAAACTCCACGTTACTGCGCATCAGAACCAAGAGTTCCCTGCTGGCCGGTGCCAGCGATAGGTCTTTAGTAGCCGTTGTCCATTTCTGTTCCAGCAGTGGTAGAATGTGTTCCATGAGAAATTTTTAGTGGCAGCTTTCTCTCTTCAGTAGTTCAGACTTCAGACTTCAGTGAAAGCGGAGATAATTCACGCAATAATCGATTGATTAACCAAAGGTTATATATATAGGCCAAACCCCTTTATATCTTAACAATCGGCTTATGGAAACAATGACCGGGAAGATAAAGAGAGAGGCCAAGTGTGATCAGCATCGTGACTCAACAGGTCACCTCTAAATATAGTCTAACATTCAGAGCATGAACTGCCAAGTGCCAACGATGCAGCAATAGTGATCGTCTGATCGAACCATAAAGTGTGATGTACGTTACGTAGAACAGTGACTGAAGAATCATTTGGTACGGAGATGGAAGATGCTTCACATGGTGAACAAGACCTGATTTTTTTTAGATAATGGTGAACAAGGAGTAGGACATATAGGCAATAAACAGACTGTGAGCTATTCATATAAAAAATGAACAGCAATTTCAAATTTACCATCATGATACAATCATACAACATTATCTCCAGTGCTTCATACACATTTGACCAGAAACTTTTTTGTAAAAAAAAATACAGAATTATATTAGCGTCACCTTAGTTTTCAACTTGCATAGCAAACACATTGATGAGCCAAAACATTGTAATCATGAAGAAGTGCATCTGCAAATGGTTTAAAAATCCTAATAAAATTAGAGACAAAGAATGGTCTTTGTGCATTATTACAAGCAGTGCTGAATTTCACTGTAAAGGCACTTGTTATTTGTGGCATGGAAATGCTAGTCTAAAGCAGAGCTAACATGTTTAGTTTTCTGCAACATGCAGATTTAAAAGATAAGCCGGGACTTTGTGGGCTGAGAGGCTGTCTGTTACACTTACTAAAGAAGGATTATATAATCTTTGGAAAGAATTACAGGTCCAACAAAGAATCAATGCAATGATAATGCTAAAGCAGAAATGCAGATTCATACTCCCCAGTCATAGGGATAATTATAATGCTTAAGCTTAAGCTGTGTACCATGGGATTTCTACCGTGGAAAAGTCGAACAAACTGATGAAACCAGGTGTGCTGGTGGATTACTATAGCTGGAAAGAACAAAATGAACAATCCCTGTCATTAATAGCATTTGGTAATCAAAGTTTTCTCTTTTAGCATATCTCTTTGAAGCGATTCTTTCAGCATATCTGCCTAAGTAGGGTCCGTTTCTGATCTCTTGCAGATTTCAAGTAGTGTTCTTGGAGATCCATAGCACCATGCAGCAGAAGGAAAAGCAGAAAAAAGATGTAGCGGAAACTACAGCCTAAGTGAAAACCACCAAGTAAAAGTTGAAGGCGATATACAACCATGCAAAATTTCAAAAGTAAATTTGACTCTGTCTGTGAGATAAGAAATTAACAAACAGTCTAGTATTATCTTGAAATTATGCATGGTTTTCTGTCACATTTTCTATAGGAGAGATTCTTTTGAAATTACTTTAGAACTTCTATGTTGTGGGGTATATGGTTTCTAGTACATATTTACCTGGAAAAGCATTGCATGTGTGCCATGTGTGCAAGTAACTTTGTCAGCTTCAAATCTCCCTTTCTATAGTGCAGAAGAAAAATGATCTAAAGCAGCGCCACTTTGGATCTCCAGGACATGCGAGGATCAAAGGGTAAAGTGTTGCGCGATTTGTGGGGGTCAGGGCACTGCTCTCTTTTTCCCCTTCGACTTCACCAAGAGTTGTCTTGTTCTAAAGTCTCAACTCGGAACTCTCCTAGCTGACAGATCAACTGGGTGTTGTTTGTTGCTACCACTGTTTCTCTGAATTCTTTTCTTCTTTCAGTTGCACGAGACAGCTAAGTACCATAAAAAAACTGATTTTTGGTACTAACAAAAATTATTATCAACTATGTCATATCCCTCTTTAAGGATACTTGTTTCCAACAAGGTTTGTTTTTTTTTCAGAAGACAAAGAAAAATGCAGCCTGAATCCTGCTTCAGCTAAGATGAACCACAGATTCAAGAGCATTCTAGCTGGTGCAGCTCAATGCATGCCACCATCAGTTGGAAGTCACCGGCATTACCGAGGTAAACCTACTTAAATTTCAGTATCATATTGTCCTGCCATCGCTTCAGAATTCCGAAGTGTATCTCCATGCTACAGTTTCAGTCTCTGTCACGCACAGCTTCGTGTCAGATTCACAAGAAACCACAGGGTTTTTCATTTTTGCCCTGTGGATGATGACACCGACCGATCGACGACTGAAAGATCTGCGCCTACTTCATCCTCGCACACGCATGGATAAATTGGATATCTCCTCCACTTGCTGAATCCTTATCCGATTTGCTCCATTTTTAACTCGTAAAAGCATAGGAAAGGTGAAAGAGCAGGAAAAGCCGCCATGGTAGGCTCTCGTCACTTCGTCAGTATTGCTAGTAGGTTGACGATTCAAAGCAATCTTTAGAACAGTTTCAGAGAAGACCGGAAATTAGGTCAGAACTATTGGTACCGAATCTCAACCAGATCAGGGGCAACCTAACATTAACAACAAGTCCGGCTAATTTTATTCTGCCTGACTGTGTATTATGTTTGTAAATTTACACAATTAAGCGAACCATAGAGTGTTTAGTACACTATCAGATTAAATCCTTGCAAGAGCATGCACTGACAGATTGTTGTGTGATAGTACTTGTTTCTGAAGATAATTTAACAATACTAACACTAGCACACAGTGAGACACTTCCAGTCTGCATGAATGATCATGATTCGGGAACAGTGACGATGACACACTCGAGATAAAACCATCTCGGCCCATTAATAAAACCCAACTTTAGTGGGCCGGGCCGTATTATTCATTTTGGGCCGAAGCTCGACAATTGTACCTTCACCGTGTCCGTGTTCGATGTCTCATGACGAATTTTTACTGTTACTAATTTAATTTTTTTTTTAATTTATAAAACTAATTTTCGATTTGGATCAATTGCAAAACTACCCTCTTGCCGCCCTGGGCCACGGCGGGATTTAAAAACCGCCGTGGCCCAGGGCGGCGAATGGCATCCCTGTCACCCGGCGGTAACGGCGCCGGCCGCCGTTAGCCCCGGGGAGGCCACGTGGATTCGCCGCCGTCCCCCAGGGCGGCAAATCCACTGGACCGTCCGCCCAGCGATCGGACGGTCCAATCCGCTGGGCGGACGGTCCGAATCCTCGGATTGGACCGTCCGCACAGGGATCAAACTGTCTGATTAGATATCGGACCGTCCGATCGGACCGTTCCCTCCCGATCGGACCATTGCCTAGCCCAGGCCTCGGCCCCCTGGAGCCATTTGCAAATTACCAAATTTAAAAATTTTGTTGCTAATTTTTAACCCCAAAATTTTTGAAAATTTATTTGTCAAAATTAAATTCTTAAATTCTATTTATTGTGCCATTGCATTTATTGAGTCGATGTTTAAAAAAAACCAAATATCATATATTGTTCACGTCGTGAAAAGAACTTGTCAAACTGAGGGTATTCCCGGATCGCCACTCGCATTCCACTCCTCGTATGTCTGGATTGGCACTCGCAATCCACTCCTCCCCGTCTTTCGCCTACACGCTTAACAAAATTTAGTTTTAATCGTGGTTTAGGGTATGTTTTTGAAAGTTTTTTTTATAATCCGACGATGGTGGGCGTTGGTTTGTAGAATCGTGCTGATCATTTTTTCAAGTTTATTTTTGCTAAAACTTAATTAATGACATGGTAATAGGCCGGTCCGTTTTAATGACATGATATTAGGTAGATGCGAGCCATTCGCATTGCGGCATGATGAATGCGACACCCATAGTACGAAATACAACAAGCGAGACTACATTGTTAGCAGTACAATGTATCTGAAGGATGGGATCGAGTCTACAAGAGGTGAATATGGACATGACAAATTTAAACAAGTAATGCGAGACCTATAAATAAATAAATACAACAATAGCCCCTAGGTCATACGCCTCCTCGTCCTCCTAGGCTGCGCTCGCACGTGCCCGCGCGAGTACGTCAGGCGGTCCGCCGGTACCCCACGGGTGGCTCGGACCGCCTGAGCAGTAGGGGAAGCACCGGCGTCGTGCGGCTGTGTGTGCGGTGCACCTCCGAGCTGTGACGACCCGATCACGTCCTGCTCCGGAAGGAGGTCGTCCTCGGTAGAGATCCAAGCAGAGGTGCTCGGGGCAGATCCCCGCCCAGTGTCCCCCAGGTGAAGGTGAGATCCGCTGCGTGGGTCTGGTAAAGAAAATCTCGCGTTAGCCGCATAAAAAGTGCAGTTAGTTATGTAGAATAGGTTCAATCCTGACGTACCTGACAATCCTCGCCCGATCGTGGAGGCTGCCGATCTCGATCCTCCGGCGGTACCAGAAGGACCTGCTCCCCACGACGTACTGGCCCCTGCAGAACCCGCCGCTCCTGCCGATGTCCCTTCACCATGGGGACCTCGCATATGTATCTGCATCGGTGGGACTGCATCGGAACGGCGACAAGTCAGAGCACGGACGACCGAGCGCATCGTGTTGCACATCCGGTCGAACGTGATCGTCTGCTCCTGCTGCGTGAGAGGGATGCCAGCCTGTAGGCGCTGCCGCAGTAGGTCCAGCTCCGTGTGGACCTGCCTAGCATCGTCCGCCTGTTCAGCAGGACATGCGTGGTTAGTTGCGCGTGGCACCTACCATTGAAAATAGTATGAAAACCATTGACTCACCGCGCGGAAGTAGTCCTGGTCGCGGTGCGTCGGGTATGCGTCTCGCACCCCCGCGACGTGCGCCTGTGGAGCCTCGGGAGTGTACGTCACCCGTAGTCTGGTACGGGCCTGGTACCAGGAAAGGTACTGCTCGTACCTGGCGGCTGTGTAGGGGTGCAGCTCCGTGATGACGTCCTCCGTGGCTATGAGCCAGTCGTTGATGTAGTCGACGACGGTGGGTCTCCACAGCCTACCGGCGGCCTGGCCGCGCCGATTTAACCTGCAGAGCACAACCGGTGACACAATGCATAACAATACGAAATATTCATTTCTACATATACCTATGAACGTGTTGCGGTACGCCCCTGCGTTGTTGATGGCCGAAGGTCTGTCGCATACCGAACTGCCGCATCACACTCTGCGGGCAGTGCGGCTCGACAGAAATGTCGAACAGCATCGGCGTCATCGTCAGCCAGTACGCCTGGTCCCTGGTGCAGAGGGACGACAGCCCGTGCGGCGCACGCGCGTGCCTTGCCTCGGCGCTGTACGGCTCCCAGACAACGTCGTCGTCCGTGATCCTGTCGAACTCCATGACGAAGTCTGGGTACGACTTCTGCACCTGCACGTGAGCGTACCGACGCTACAAACAGGAAAAGAGTTCTCGTTAGTCCAAGTAACATAAAAAACCGAGACGGTTCTAACACCGAACATACCTCACGACGACACCACACCGTCCCCATCGTTGGATAGTCCTCCGGTGGGACACCCACGTACAGGCTCTCCTCGTACGGACTGTGGTCCACAACGGGGCGGCCGATCGCGAACCGCTCTGCCGCCCAGAGCTGTAGGAGGAGTGGACAACCCGTGAAGACCGCTTCTGGCTCGGTCTTCCTGCAGCCGTCGCACAGACCCCTGTACGTCGCGGCAAGGACTGCCGATCCCCAACTGTATTGGGGAACAACACCGTCCTCGGCGTCGGCTATCTCCCTCGCGTAAGGGATCAAGCCCTTGTCGACTGCGTGGCCGTGCGAGTTGGTGAACATCACCCACCCGAACACCCACAACAGGTACGCCTCCAGGCTCCTCTGTAGTGAGTACGCGTCGGCCTCCGGGGCTAGCTGATCAGACTGCGGTAACATATAAGGAAGTTGACACTGTAATTCTAGTACGTACTGAAGGATGAACATAAAACAATAAGAAAGCATTCTTACCGTGTAGCTCAATACCCAAGCCTGAGGAGGGCCCGCATGCGTGTACGGGGAGATGTCGCCGACGAGGGGAAGCCCCGGAGCACGGTGAACCAGGGCGAACCGCTGCAGGATGTCCTCTCGCCATGCCTGGAGGTCGTCAACTGGGCCCACCGCATCGCCGGCTAGAGGCAGCCCAAGGAGGAAGCTGACGTCCTGCAGCGTGGGGGCCATCTCACCGCATGGGAGGTGGAAGGTGTGCGTCTCCGGTCTCCACCGGTCCACAAGAGCTGTGATCAGCGACCGGTCGATACCCCACTTCTTCGTCGGGTCATTCGGCTCCACCGCGGCTGCTACCAGCCTACACAGCGGCAGAAGGCCTGCCTCCCGCAACCTGACAATCAAAACAAAGCAAGTTAGTAAGTTCACATATACAGCTTCACAGTACAACGTTCGTACGTACCTAGTCGTGAACCGAGGGTCCACGGGAAGGAGTCGCCTAGAAGGTCGAGGACGTAAGGTACCGAGCTCGAGGTTCTGCACCGCCGAGAGAAACGACCGATGGGACTGATCGGTAGCGTGATCTAGCAGCTCAGGCGTCTGGTACTCCATACCTGCAAGGAAAAAGAAGCGGAACGGATTAGCTCAATTAAACATAGTGCATTACAGTCAGAAAATTAACAGAAAATTAACACATTACAGGAAGATTACATCATCAACCAGTGGCTATTCTAGACAACATAACCCGAAGGTGCACGAGGACACCTGCGACGACGTTGCCTATTAGTGGTGCCTTCCCCAGTTGGCCGCCTTCCGTCGGCGCCTGATCCTTCCATAGGAACTTCCGCTGCACTTGGGGCCTCGGCGTCTTTCGTACACTTCTTGTAGGTATGTCCCTCCTCTCCACACCTACTGCAACGTTGAGCGCTAACGCCGGTCTCGGATTCGTCCATATCATTGCGTATCCTCCGTGTCCGACGTCGGCCTGCCTTGTTCCTTGCCTTCGTCGGGTCAGGGATGTAATAAACTGGACTTGTGTCTTCAGTGAAAGTGCCAACGATGCCGAAACCAAAGATCTCGGTACTCCATGTATGCATGATTGCTTCCTTTTTGAAGTACGGAGACACATATTGGCGTTCATCAATGCCGCACTCCCCGCAAGCGGCAATGACATGAGAACAGGGCTTGTGGTACAAGCTTGGTTTCCGGCAGGAGCACGTGCATGTCCTATCTTCCTTTAGAACACACTCTTGTATAGGCTTCCTTGCGAATATGCCACCCCTGGACCTGTCGGCACACAATATCTCAAATCTACGCTCTCGTGTGCCCTGCACTTGGACTCGGTGCTCTCTTGTCTTCTTGCATTTCTCCTCAAGGTACTCTGTCATTTTGGTGCCGAACCAAAGGTTTCCATCGGCCATAGATGGCCCATTCTGTCTGCACCTGTCGTGGAAGTACGTCTGTGTTTTATGTAGGATGAACTCCACGATGGCAACAAGGGGGAGTTGCCGAACACCACGCATGACCCAGTTGTACACCTCTGCAAGGTTCGTGGTCATTATGCCGTACCTTGCTCCACCTTCATCGTACAGCAATGCCCATTTCTCCTTCGGCTCGTGCTCGATCCACTGCGAAAATCTGCTAACCGAGGAACCGGGCCTCCTTCTGAATGTACCGTCATCGGTGGGAAGTGCATCTAGAGCTTCAGGGCCGTCAACACCTCTAGCTGGGGGTCTTGCAGAACTCTCGCGTCTATATTTGGCTGTCAGCTCATCAAGTCTCCTCCACAGCTCATTGAACTTCTTTTGTTGATTCTGGGCGCACAAACGTTTGAACATGGCCATCAGCTCCTTATTTCTGAACTGCTTATAAAAGTTTGCGCCCATGTGACGCATGCACCATCTGCTCTTCACATCTTCCCACACCGGAGGGTATCCCTTGTCTGCGCAGCCGTTTCGCAGCTCCTGAATTGCACGCAGCATCCCTGGATGACGGTCATGTATGAGACATACATCTGGCCTCATCCCCACCACCTTTTCCTTAACCAGCTTCAGAAACCAGTACCAACTCTCTGTGTTCTCGCCCTCGACGAAGGCAAAGGCCACTGGCAACACTTCGTTGTTCCCGTCTACTCCGATTGCCGTTAACATTTGCCCTCTGTATTTTCCAGTTAGGAACGTGCCGTCGATGCAGAGAATGGGCCTGCAATGAAGAAATGCAAACATGCACGCCTGCAGAGAGAGGAAGGCCCGCTGAAGGACGCTCTGCCCAGGACTTGCTAACGATGGGAAACTTTTGATTTCGGAGTAGCTGCCAGGATTCCTCGCACAGATGGTTTGCATTAGACGAGGCAAATTATTGTACGAAGCTTCAAAACTACCGAATCTCATTTCAATTATCTTCTGTTTGGCCCTCCATGCCTTGGCATATGTAATGGTGTACTTGTACTTCTCCTCGATGCGCCTGATAATTGACTTGGGCTCGAACCGGAGGTTCTCCACAACAGCATAATACAGCTCTGAAGCGATCAATGCAGATGATATGTTCTTGTGGTACTTCTGAACACCCGGAAGATGGCAGTTGTGCTCCGTCACGATTGACACGGACCAACAGTCGTCATATTTCTTCCTGGATGCGTACATCCTCCATGGACATCCATCGCTTGAACTTGCACATTTCACTTCGTACACCGATCTTGTGGACTTTGATACCCAGAACTCCCTCCCAAGTGACACGGCCCACATCTTCACAGCCTCTGTCAACTGTGCTTTTTCGGCGTATCTAGCGCCTTGCACCACTTCATTCTGCCGATACTCCCATGCCACGGTGTGCCCCTCTGAGACAACGAGTCCGGAGAAGTCCTCGTTGTCCCATTCTGCCGGGTGTACATCGTCCTCCGAAGAATCGTCATCATCCTCCATATGCTCAGGTTCTGAGTCTTCAATTTCCATCTCCTGTACTAGACCTGGGTGTCTCTCCCCTTCATCTGCAAACCCCCCGGTCCCAGTCTTCTTGGCCTCCTTCCTCTCCGGCACCCTCGTCTTCTGCCTCATTTGCTCCCTGTTTCATCGAGCCCTTCCGCTGTACTCGGACCAGCTGATCAATGCTGACCACGTCATGCACTACCACTAGGATGCTCGGTGCCCATCCTCGCTGCAGTGCACTCTCCACAAAAAATACCCAGCTGGCCGTTGAATCTATTGGCATCAATTCCCACCAAAAACCTTCCACAGCCCAGCTAACCAGTGCGTACACCGTAATTGCATTTACTTGAGGATCTACTCCGAATCCCCTCATTAACCAATTGTAAACTCCAGGAAAACTTCTCTCAGCTGGAGCTATAATTCCCTTTTGTGCTACGTTGAACTTCGATAAATCTACCCCATATTGTCCTTGTCTGACATTTCCTTCACCGTGATATATCGCGAATACAACTCTATTTGCCATTTCTGTTCACAAAAAAGATTTTATTAATCTGTACTAATCAATATTCGTTCCATAAAAAGGCTATACGTATGAGTCAAACCATTACCGTTTCTATATTTTACAAACTGATCCAGCGGCGCTAATAAAGTTATACGCTAGGTTTATCTAACGTGTCAAAATGACGTATACCAACGATGGCCATGGCGGAGCATATTTATTTTTAAAATATCTACAATTTACTACTTCTCCGCTATGTTCTTCTAGTACGGCCAAATAAATTTAACACTAACGATGGTTATGCCAAACCGCTAATATTTTCATACTATATCGGATATTACACTACAAGTCTATTACTAATTAACATTTGTCTAAAAAATTGACTACATAATAGAGGGAGATCAAAAAAATACCTGGATTTGGTTAAAAAAATCTGTGAGGGCTTCGCCGCTGTACTTCTCCTCCTTTCCCTCAGCTCTATTGGACGAACGCTGGAGGCGGAAGGGAGAAATGACGCGCGGCGACTGCAGGAAGGGATTTTATAGGGGTTGGCAAAAAACCGCCCTCCCCCAGGGCGGCGAATGGCTATAACCCGCCCTGGGGGACGGCGGCGAATCCACGTGGCCTCCCCGGGGCTAACGGCGGCCGGCGCCGTTACCCCCGGGTGACGGGGATGCCATTCGCCGCCCTGGGCCACGGCGGTTTTTAAATCCCGCCGTGGCCCAGGGCGGCAAGAGGGTAGTTTTGCAATTGATCCAAATCGAAAATTAGTTTTGTAAACTAAAAAAAAAATTAAATTAGTAACAGTAAAAATTCTCTCATGACAACGTACAGGAACAGTGTCGATGATCATGTTATGAATCCTTATCTCTTTAGGAGATAAAATTTTTTCTTATGGACCAATCCGAATTAGTTAGAGATAAATTTATGGTTCTTATTTGTATACATTGATTATTTATTAATAAAGAGAGAGCAATAACCCTATATCTTTGTCTCTTGTATTCATTGTCTTCTTCTATGGTGTGATTGTGCGGGAAAGGATACGGTTTTTTACATCTTCTTGATGCCTCATCTGCTGCGGGAGGGAAGGGAGCGGATCTGGGCGATCTGTCGACGTAGCCGTTCTACAACACGTTATCAGCAGCTCTATCGGCTGGGCTGACGTCGAATCCTCTCGCGCCAATCAATCTATGGTAACAAAATTGGTTGTTTATCAATTTGTAGATTGATTTTAGACTGGTGGATGCTTGTTCTTTGGTTGTTTTAGATGTATGTTTTGTAGTAGATCTATTATTAGCAGTAGATTTATTTTCTACTTTTACTCTACAATTGCATCTCTTGATAATCGGAGAAAACCAGAGTAAAATCGTGTGCAATAAATTGTAATTGATCCGTTTTTCCTGTTCTGGAAGCGAACCCGGTTTGGCTGGGCCAAATCGGTCGTCTTCCTCGTGTTTTCCCGCACGCCGGGAGTACCGTTGTCGCGTGGAATCGCCGTGCTGCTGGGTTGATCTACACACGTGGCTACATCGCAGTCGTGCTGGAAGCGGCAGCCGGCGACACGGCCCTTGCCGCCGGTGCTGCTGCGGGAGACCGCCATCATCGGAGGAAGCTCAAACCATGTTGTCGCTGCGCTGGTTTCATTTGATGCCGAGGCAGGGCAGCCACCGCCGTTGAACTCTCACCGACACCGCCGTTGAGCCGTGGTGGGAGGACGATAGGACAACTGGCCGCGCCAGAGGATCAAGACTCCGCCGGGCGGGTTTTGGGTGATCGTGGCCGGAATACCTTCCATAACACCGCCGGTTTGGTGTTTTTGTTGTTTTTTTTTGTGTGCGCAGGACCTGATACCAAGGACGGGCAGCCATCACCGTCAATTTCTTACCGACGCACCTTGGAGCCGTGGTGGGAGGTCGAGTGGGACGAACGGGCCGCCCGACCTTAGATTGGGATCCCGGTACGCCGTGGTTGGATGCGAATGGTCGTTGCTAGGCCCCTAGCTTTTGGTTTTGACGTTGAGCTCTGCCTCGCCGCGCGTCTAATGTGTGCTGGCTCGTGGCGGAGCTGCGCACAACGCCGAGCCACTGCTGTGACCGATTGTCACATGGGAGCGGAGCTTGCTGCACCGTCTTTGCCACTGAGTAGTCGATGGTCGCCAGCGGTATTTTCTTCCTCTCCATGCGCTGCACGGCTCTATGATCCATGCCACCGTGTCCTCCATTGCTGCGCGTGCCTGTTCCGGCCAACGCGCTGGGCGCATGGGCTGCCGCCGTGGGTGCCGGTGCTGGCGCGCGGTGGGTGCCGGTGCTGATAAGGAAACCCTATTTTCCTTCTCCCTCTCTCGGTCATTTAAGGCGGGCCGGCTGGGCGGCCTGCCACCGCCCAACCGCTTTGGCAATAGCACGACCGGCCCACACACAAATTAATAAAAATCCAAAACCATAGATGGGCCTTAAATTCGGAATTCAGCCCATTTGGCACTTAGACCACGTTCTATGCGTGCGGCAATAAGATCGTGGCCGACGGCGTTTTTCGGCCCGATTTTAATTCGGTTTTATTGAAATTTATGTTTAGTCCTGAAAAGGTTGATTTTTACATCGATAGTTCACTATTCATGTAATATTTACAGTTTGAACCCTTAATTTACTAGAAATTATATCAATTTATGTTTAGTGGCTGTAAATTTGCTGTGTATATCTTTCTTTAGTTGGTTTCTTGCATGCGAGTCTCAAGACTCATTAATAACCATGTGATGGTGTGTTTTAAGCAATTTATTTTATTTTTAAATTTGATGCAACGCCAATATATAATCTAGATATGATTCTAGGTTAATATGCTTCCATAAAATGTGTAATCATCTAGTCTAGTGACCCTCCCTTGAAGCATTATTTGGGTTATTTTTTCTTGCATGTGTGATATTTTTCTGTGGGCATAAAATTATTAATTTAATACCATAAGGCCAATAAAAATCACAGAAATCGTAAATGCAAGATAAAGTTCCGCAAAAATACAGTAATTACACGACTATGTTATATGTTTGTGACGTTGTTTTCGTGCAAATTAATCCGGGCGTTGGTTTTTGCGTGACAACAGGCCATGTTGACGCGGACTTCAACAAGAGAGTTCCCACCCCGTTAATGGGCGAACTACCAGACTGGACCATGGACTGTGAAATCCACTTTTCCGCGATGGAGCTATCTTGAGGCATCGTCGGCAAGGGGCTGGTGTAGCTCCGCTTCGGTAGCAAAGCGAGGAAGGGCACTTGCGTTCATCAGGAAGCACATTCATGAGGATCTCAAGGCTGAATACCTTGAGCTACATGAACCTCTCACGTTGTAGGAGGCCCTGAGGGACCGCTACACAGCCGAGAAAATTGCCATTCTCCCGAAGGCTAGAGCAAACTGGGCTCAACTTTGGTTCTGTGATTTCAAGACCGTGGAGAGCTACAACAGTGCCGTCCACCGCATCGTCAGTCGTCTTCGTTTCTATATCCAGGTGGTGCAGGCGCGGATATGAATTGAGAAGACTCTTGACACTTCCATCCCAAAAAAACTCGATGATGTAAGAGCAGTACCGTGAGGCTAAGTACGCCAAGTACTCAAAGCTTATCCAGTCGTTGTTTAATGCTAAAGTCCACAATAAACTTCTGATGGCCAACTACAACGCTTGTCCTGTTGGTTCGCAGCCTATTCCAGAGGCTCACGTTGTCCATCAGAAGGGTCAAAGTTCTGGACAGGGTTCTTCTAAGGGGAAGGGACCCGGGAATTGCACACTGCAAAATGGGGTGAGGTTCAAGAAGGCCGCCAACCGGGGTAAGAAACCCCGTTGCTGCTGGAGGATCTCAGCAGGGTGGTGAGGGTTGTTTCAAATGCGGCTCAACGAAGCATTGGGCGTGCAACTGCACTATAGAACCTCATCTTGTTGAGATGTACAGTGTAACGCCTAGCGTTTAGGCGTAAAACTAATCTAATAAAATCCGTAATTGCAAAAATCGGTTTTAATCGTCGTTGTGCCGTGTGTCATAATCTCTTTTTTTCGAATCGCAACGGGCGGTCAACCCTCCCCTCCTGAGTTCCAATTCCGAGAAATCCTTCGACACCTTGAAATCTCCCCAAGGATCCGCAGTTAAATAATTAATCACCCCATCAAATAAATTCAAAGATCTTCTCTCTTTCAGACCAATTAAATAAATCCAATTCCTAATTTTAATCCTCCAATAAACTCCTTGATATTATCCTCCAAGAGAAAATTCACAAGCAATATCAAGTCTACTGTGCGATGTGGGCCTCGAATTTTCGGACAATTCTATGCTCTTCTCCTCGCCAGCTCGGCTCCCTAAGCTGCGCACGCACCCTCCCACACATGTCAGGCATCGCGAGCGCAGAGGAAAGGCCTATTCTCTCCCGCCGAGACCGCCCCCACTCTCTATCTCTCTCCTCTCTCTCTTGCGATCCTGCCAACGCTCGGCGTCGCCCGTTCAAACCGCGCCGCGCCTCGGATCCCCTCGATTCCGTCCACGTCAGCCGCCGTGGCGACCGCTGTACCGCCGCCGTCATCCCGACTGCGCGACGACCATTCTGCCGCCGCGCCGTTCCAAAGGAGCCGCCTAGCTTTTGCCCGGTCCCTGTGCGGTCACCACGGACCGCCGCTGGCGCCACGCGTGGAGCCTCCACCAACCTTCGCTCGGCATCGCACAGAAATAGAACCCGACATCTCTTTTTTCCTTCGCTTTATCTTTTTCTCACCAAGCCAGACAAGCTTTCTCGTTTGGCTTCTAAGCGGCGAAGATGAGGAGGAGATGAGTCGGCCGTGCCAGTCCATTCCGCTTGATCGTGCAGCTTGCGTCACAGGAATCCCCATGCCACCCTACATATAACCTCGCAAGCGCCTATAATTCGATCGCCACCTCCTGTTTTGTTTCCCCCCCTCAAACTCCCACTGCATCGCCCTTGGAGCTCTCCAAGCCTCGTCAAGCTCTTGTGGCGAATACACGTGCGTGGCCTTCCTTCTTGACTGTTCGTGCGAGGCACGAATGATCACGTTCATGCGCGGCCATCCTTCACAGCGAACCGCATCTCGGTACCGAACGCTTCTCTCTCCCGTCTTTGCCCTTCCCCTAGATGCTAGCTAGCTCGTCAGCTTGCCTCCGTGTGTTTGTATGCCCCCCCAAAGTTCCGCAGAGCCTCGCAGCTTTATTTCCACGGGCCCTGCCTACCGTCAGCCGCGTCTAGCATCAACCGTCGACCGCACGCATAGGGGAGACACAACCTGAGGCCCGAGGAACCGCTGGGAGCATCGAATGGGACCATGGATCGCCGCTGAGGGAGTTCCCAAATCTGCGCCGCCCCTGTGCGCCGTCGTGATTCTCCGCTGTCGACCCTCGATCAATGAATCCGTACAGTTGGTCGCTCTTTCCTTGGCATCCGCTTGACACCGGTGGCATTCCTGTCGGGAGAAACCTCGTGCTTCGCTCGAAGACCCCCGTCGTCGGCCGTTCGATCAATTCCTGTTCTTCTTCCTCCTCGCGCCGCCTAGTCGAGAGCCGAGGTTGCTCACCCCGCCGCGTGCACGCTTAGTCCACCATAGACCGCGCGCCTGCGTGTGGGACTGCCGCATCTCGGGACACGGTGAACCACATGGCTACGCCTCGTCTATCCCCTTCTCGTGCGCCGTGGTTCGTGCTCCCGATTCCCCGTGGACCTGCGACCGACAGCCGGGTCCTATTCTCCTGACTGGGCCCGCCGGTCAGACTCCTCTCGAGAGCCACACCGGTGGACCGCGTGGCTGACTCGGGCCCCTCTCGTCAGATGGGCCCACCTGTCAGGGCGTACTGCCTCTCCAAACCTTGCCGGGCTGGAAGCCACTCGGCCCACTATGCGCGCCCCTCCCGGTGTTCGTCGGCTAGCCACTGGGCCCCGGTAGTCAGTGGCCCAGGAGGCAAAATTCGGAGAAAAATTATTTTCTAATTATTTCCAATATTCCAGAAAATGGCTAAATCTTCAAAAATTCATATCTTTTCCACCGTTCGTCCAATTGACTCCATTCCAGTTCTAAAATTTTTTCTAAAAATGAGATCTTTCCAATGGCACCCTTAGAAGTCTATAATAGGACTATTATACTAGCCTTTTTTTTCTTCGTAACACATGTAGTTTCGGAACCCGAGGAGTCTCAAGACGTGGATTTCGAAGACGAAGTTGCAGGACTTGAGCAAGACAAGTCACCTTTGATTATCTCGAACCCATAATTATGGAATTAAGTATTTTAATTGCCAAATCACATAAATTAGGTTTGCACTGAAATTCTCGGCCGCGGTTGGGAGATGACCGACGGGCCGCCGACCCATTGCTGCATGACTTCCTTGAGTGATTGCGATTCCCTTAAACATCCTTGTCACCTCCCTTGATAGATCCCGGTATCCGTGCAGATGGGCGTGGTACCGGTGATCGTCTATCAAATTTAAAAACGTCTACAATGGGTAAAATTGGGTTTACAAAATATTGGAAAACCCGACATCTGGGTCGGTGCCTTAAAAATAAAACGAATTGCAAAAACCGTGGTGCGGGGATCGTACCAGTGGGATGAGTCTCCCGCACTGCAGCTAAGGACCGATCCCTTTGGAATTTCATCCGAACATACAACATTACAACCACATGAGTGATATGGGACAACTCCTGGTGGAGTAACGAGTCGCCCAGGGACGCCTTGCGTGCCAATGGACTGTGGATCGTGCGGGAGGACGTCGGGGTTGCCTCCTGGGTTCCTGGTACAGCATGGTCGAGGACCTACCTTGTGATTGGTCGTGGACCCCTCCAGTTGGCATGGGGTAACCTGGGTGGACTCCGAAAATGCCTTGTCGTGAAAACCCCTAGTCGCCAGTCGTGTTCGTTCAGTCGCGAGCTGGGCGATAGGGTAAGTCGCGTCGTGTGGGTAAAGTGTACCCCCTCTGCAGAGGTTTAAACTGTTTGAACAGCCGTGCCTGCGGTCATGGGCGGATGTGAGGTGATTCCTTAGCTTAGTTTTGATTGACGACTGTTTGCAAAGGATGTTGCGGATTGGGAATCCGATTTTGGAAATGGTGTGATGCTGTCGAGGATAGCCGGGCTGTGGGCCCGAAGATGCTAGATCAGCTGGGAAGCTAGATCCCCGAGGCCAACTCTTGGGAGTTGCGCCAATTCAAAGATTGATACAAATCACTCCAATCCGGGTGAGACCGCATCTCGCCCCGATTGTTGAGAAGCACACACTTAGACTATTCTGAAAGCGATTCAAATGAAACGAATTGTAAAACAACCAGCCATCCTTCGAAGCTTGCATTAACCACCTAAGTTCCCATGACTTGTTGAGTACGCTAGTACTCACCCTTGCTCTATATATATGTATCTATCCCCCCCCAGAGCTAGAAGACGAGCTGGATCCAACTGACAAGGAGTTCTTCTAGGAGCAGATTGGCTTCGAGGAGTTTTAGGGTTTCGGCTTAGTTCCCGAGTCGCGCTTGTGGTTTTGGGCTAGTTTCCGCTTTCCGCTCTTTTGCTATTGCGTCGTTGTGAACTCGGGGAATGTCCGCAGTTCTAACTTGGATGTAAGACTATGTCTATTAATAAATACAAGTTGTGCCATGATGGTTCTATCGCCTGCTGTGCCAGCACTATATTCCTGGGACTGGTACAGGTTTGCAGGTCAATTGCACGATCCGAGCTCGTCCTTCACGGAAGGTCAGTTTGGGGCGTGACAACCAGGACTGGAAGAAGAGGCAGGGCCCAGAATATCACTTTGTCCAGGTGCCAATGACCGGTAAGAAGCCTACTCCTAAGGAACCTACTGCAGTTCCTAAGGAGTCT
Organism: Oryza meyeriana var. granulata; assembly: GCA_003991445.1. Taxonomy (NCBI): domain Eukaryota; kingdom Viridiplantae; phylum Streptophyta; class Magnoliopsida; order Poales; family Poaceae; genus Oryza; species Oryza meyeriana. The sequence continues at coordinate 355,881 of RYFJ01002064.1, forward strand.
ACTACTACTGCTGCTGCTGATGGTGATGCCATGGATGTTGATCCCAAGGCTGCTGTAGATGCTGATGCTGGCCTTGGGGATAACTATTGAGACCTTGGGGACTTCGACATGGAGGACAACGACCTCTTGGGTGATGACCAAGAGGACGTACATGGAGACATGCAGTAGTTCCCAAGTTATCAGTCATGAGTTTTAAGTCTAAGTTATCTTTTTGGTCAATGTAATATTTTCTTTTTAGCAGAATAATGAGTCGTTTATGTAATAAAGATGATATGCATCCTGGTCAGTGGATTTAGGATGGTCCTTTACATTAATAAAGTTTTCCTATTGAGTTATATTGGACTTGTCTTATTTTATGTTCTTGCTTTTCACTTCATTAATGAACTGAATCAATATAATCTTTCATATAGAACAAGCGTAGTACGATTCAATGAATCCCGAAACGTGCTTGGTTGACAGCGTGACAACACACTCGATACTACGGGAGACTAAGTACTTCACAACATTGCGTAAGCGGGATGAGAACATCCTCACCATTGCTGGGAGTAATAGTCGCATAGTTGGCTCAGGGCGAGCCACTGTCATCCTCCCTAGGGGTGCAAGGATCTTCATTGAAGAAGCGTTCCTATACCCAAGTGCTGAACGCACACTCCTTATTTTTAAGGATATTCGATGTTGTGGCTACCACCTTACCATAACATGTGAAGGAGGTGATGAATTTCTCTTCATGACATTGTCTAAAGACGATGAGACCACAGTGGTTGAGAAGATGCCAGGGAGCTCCGATGGACTGTACTATACTAAAATAAAACCCCCAAACGAATATGTTGCGATGCAGACAATCTATAGGAACCCAGAGTCTTTTAAGATCTGGCATGAGAGATTAGGTCATCCTAGATTGATTATGATGCAGAAAATAGTCACTAGCTCGCTAGGTCATGGCATAAACACTAAAAACTTCCCCAAGAAGTTTGTGTATCCCACTTGTGCAACGGGAAAACTGATCATTCGACCATCCTTTGAGAAGTTGAGGGTCGAACCCCTACGGTTCTTGGAAAGAATCCAAGAGGATATCTGTGGACCCATATACTCTTGTTCTGGGTCATTCAGATATTTCATGGTGTTGATTGATGCCTCTATAAGGTGGAGCCACGTATCCTTGCTGTTTATGAGGAACTACACTTTTGCTAGATTTATCGTATAGATCATTCGTTTGCGTGCGGAGTTCCCCAAGAACCGCATCAAAACGATTCGGATAGATAATGCGGGTGAATTCACATCAAAGGCATTCAATGACTATTGTATGGCCTTAGGCATTAATGTAGAGCATTCTGTTCCTCATGTTCACACTCAAAACGGTCTTACTGAGTCGTTGATAAAAAGGATCAAGTTAATTGCCAGACCATTGCTACAGGGGTGCAATTTGCCCACTACATGTTGGGGCCATGCAGTATTGCATGCTGCAAAGCTAATCCAGTATAGACCGTCTGCATATCACTCTGCTTCACCCCATCTGTCGGCAAAATGGGATAGGGGGTCCCACATGCCCTGGGGACGCGTGGGTCTTCGGCCACGGCAGATCCCCGGGGGGCCATCTTTCCACCGGCCCCGGGCTCGTCCCCGGGGCGGCATCGCTCCATCGGCCCCAGGCTCGTCCCCGGGGCGTTATCGCCATCGGCCCCGGGCTCGTCCCCGGGGCGCCCTCTCCATCGGCCCGGGCACGTCCCGGGGCGTGTCTATATCGGCTGGCCCGGGACCTCATTGGCCTCGGGCCCGTGCCTTACCTCCGGGCGCCATCGACTCACTCCCTGCCCGGGGCCCACATGTCGGTCCCCGGCAGGCTCTGAACCAGCTCCCCAAATATTCGCATTAACGGTGAGGTGACAGGGCGCCTCCCGCCTGTCTCCCAAGACAGCTGAGGGCTCCGGTTTTCCACGGCCTGGAAGACGACGAGATGGGCCAACCCGACAGCATCGTCACTGTCTGGCCGCCCGCAGCTACCGAGGGATGCGGCGTCTAGCCGCCCGCAGCTGGCAAGGGAGGCGGCATCTAGCCGCCTGCGGTTGACGTAGGAGGCGGCATCTAGCCGCGCCTCCGTAGCTACCGACGGCTGGGCGACGATGGGACGCACCTCCGGGACGGCTCAGCAGACGGCCGGAGCACGGAGGTCCATGACAAGACGTAGCATAGCCCTCTCTCTCTCTCAACACTGTTGCCTGGCACTGTGGACTCCCCTAAATCTATAAAGGAGGATCCAAGCCACCGGTGAAAGGGCAGATTCAACTGAGGACCTCTAACTCCCAGCTCTCAGCACCCGAGCTCATTCTCACGCGACTGTTCTTCTTCCTCAGCTCCGGCTGAGCTCACCCTATAACCACATTCATCCACCTCATAGCCAAACACACACAGGAGTAGGGTTTTACGCTCCGGCGGCCCGAACCTGTATAAATCCTCCTGTCTCCCTTGTGCGTCGATCCCTTCTTCCAACCATCCGCTGTTCATCGTCTTCCCTGGCGCCCCGCGCGATTACTACGCTTCGGACGGTCCGGACCCGAAGCGGACGGTCCGGACCCTTCTGTTGGGTCGAGGTTCGGACGGTCCGTTCCCAAAACGGACGGTCCGAACCCCTCTGTCCCCCAGCTCGGGCCCCTGGTTTCCGAGCGCCGTTTCTTCCTTCGTTCGATCTTTCTTCCACCGGACGCCTCATACGCCTGAGAACTACTCCCCTGGCCGAATCTCAAAAGGGGGGTCTCCTGACTTCCCGCAGTCGAGGTTTCATCCTCCGACACCATCAACTGTGCATATGATCAAGAACCGGTGGTTTCCCATCTGCGTAAGTTCGGCTGTGCTGTGTATGTGCTGATCTCATCACCCCAGCGTACGACTATGGGACCGCACCGTAAGGTGGGGGTCTATGTGGATTATGAGTCTCCGTCCATAATTTACTACTTGGAGCTTAAAACTAGAGATTTGTTTACGGTTCGGTACGCTGATTGCATCTTTGATGAAGAGCATTTTCTGATATTAGGGAGAGGAAAGTATCTTGACTCTAAGGAATGCCGTGAAATAGAATGAAACTCGAGCAGTATCCATACTCTTGACCCGCGTTTGCCAGACATTGAACGGGAAGTTCAACGTATCATACACCTTCAAAACTTAGCTAATGATCTACCAGACGCTTTCACTGATTTAAGAGGAGTGTCGAAGTCGCATATCCCTGCGGCAAATGCACCAGAGAGAGTGGAGATACCCATGGAGGGAGACTCTACTCCAGCCCCTAAGCCTCGGAAGAGGGGGAGAAACCCGGATGGTCCGACTCAGACTAAGTAGAGACATCCGCAAGAGCTAAATATGGAGCTGCCTACATCACACTCCCATTCAGTAGTCTCTAAGGAGACCCGTCTAGGGGACGGACACCAGAAGGGTAGAGGCCCTAATGGACTAGCGCGCGCACCTAGTCCTACTGGCGAATCGGACCCCTCTCCTGTTTTGGAAAACCAGGATGAGGAAATAAATGAGGAAATTGCCACAAACTATGTTGTTTCAAGAGAATTGTATGACCGAAAGACTACACATGTCGACATAAATTTCATTTCTAAAATCGCTAACATGATGGATCATGACCATGAACTTAAGTCCATGGCAGAGTGCCGTAAGCACTCAGATTGGGTCAAATGGAGAAAAGCGATAGAGACAGAATTACGCTTGCTTGCTAAAAGACGCGTCTTTGGGCTGGTAAGCCTGATACCCCCCATTGTGCACCCTATTGGGTATAAGTGGGTTTTCGTCCGGAAATGGAACAAAAACAATGAAATGGTGAGATACAAAGTGAAGCTTGTAGCACAAGAGTTCACGCAGAGACCCGGCATCGATTACGATGAAACCAATTCTCTTGTAATGAGTGGCATAACATTCCGATACTTGATGTCTATGGCAGCTGACATGAAATTAAAAATGCAGTTGATGGATATGGTGACTACATATCTGTACGGATCATTGGATTCGTAGATTTATAGGCGTGTCCTTGAAGGGTTGAAGGTTCCGGACAAATCAAATCGCAATATGTACAGTGTGAAATTGGAGAGATCGCTGTATAGGTTAAAACAGTCTGGTCGTATGTAGTACAACCAGCTGAGTGACTTTCTTTTAGGGAAAGGATACGTCAATAGTGAGGACTGTCCCTGCGTGTTTATCAGAAAGTCCCAGAGGGGTTTCTGTATCATCTCAGTTGTTGGCGAAATGGGACAGGGATTCCCACATGCCCTGGGGACGCGTGGGTCTTCGGCCACGTCAGCTCCACCAGGGTCCACAATCTACACTAGTGATAGCCGACTACAGTTATTTTCCAGCTAAGTACCTAGAGCCCGGGAACCACCCGGTCCCGAGTGCTCTTCCCCCCGACTGCCTCGGCCCGGGTCCGGGAGCCGACGTTCCGGGAGCCGATGCCGACTGCCGGGTGCCGACTACCCGGTGCCGACTGCCCCAAATCGGCTCGGCCCGAGTGCGGCCCGAGAGCCGATCGCCCTCGGTCCAGTCCCGGGTGCCGACGGGGACTTGGCTTCTCCCGACTGAGGCGATCGGCATCGGCTTCCCCGGCGGGATCGGCACTCCCGAGTTGATCGGCTACGGCTTCTCCGAGTGCCTCTCCTGGATCGGCTTCTTCAGTAGACGGCACCGGTTGACCAACTACCCACATTAACGATGAGGCGACAAGACACGCCTGTCGCCCGCTCCTGTACAGTCAGAACCTTTTTGACTACGGAGGCTCTTTCACTGTGGCAATCGCCGTTCACAGTCAGAGCTTTTGACTTGAGGCGTGCGCCGTCACGTCTCCCCGCTCCGTCGACCAGACGACCAGACGCCCCATCACATCCTCACGACTCTACCGCCCACTGCATACCTGCTCCGGCGTGGGCACGGCTGGCGGGGAGGTGAGCGACGGGACATTCCTCCAACTCCGGCATGGGCGTCGCAGGCAGACAGGGGGGACGGGACGCTCCTCCAACTCCGGCGTGGGTGTCGCAGGCGGAGGGGCGCACAGGAGACCTCACCGGAAAATATCTCCTTCCGCGTACGGCACTGTGGACTCCCCTCACCTATAAAGGAGGATCCATGACGTAGGCGAAGGGGGGCAGCTGAAGCTCCAACCTTAGACAACAGAGATCTCCTCTCCTTCTCGAGTCCGGTCGCTGGTAGAACGACCGACGCCACCTCCGGATTCCCGGTGAGCTTCCGAGCTCCCGGGGTCCTCCTTGTAAACCACAATACCACATTCATCTCTCTCTCTCTCATAGTCCAAAACACAGGAGTAGGGTATTACGCTCCTGCGGCCCGAACCTGTATAAATCCTCGTGTCTCCCTCGTGTGTGCGGTTCATCGTCTTCCCCGCGGGATCTCCTCGGTTTGGACGGTCCGGACCCGGTTCGGATGGTCCGGACCCTTCAGCCTCTGTCCTCTGCTTCACCGCGGTTTGGACGGTTCGGGCCCGCTGTGGACGGTCTGAACCCCGCAGTCTTTTCTACGTCTTCTTCGCCATGTTGAATAGAGCCTTGACAGAGTTGGGAGGCTTCCGAGTGAATTTGTCGATGAACAAGGTGTCTTTGACTCCTTTTCGAAAGGCGGCAATGACGACCTCATCCTTGATGTTTGGGATCGAATTTTTCTTCTCAGAGAACCTCTTGATGAAGTCACGAAGAGACTCGTTCTTCCTTTGATGCAACTGATATAAGTCGTGCTCGGAAGATGGCCTCTTGTATGTTCCCTGGAAGTTGGCGATGAAGCGTTCCCGGAGTTCTCCCCAGGAGCCGATTGATTGCTTGGGAAGTCCTGTTAGCCATGTCCTCGCTGAGTCGGCTAGAGCGACTGGGAGGTAGTTAGCCATGACTTTGTGATTTCCCCCAGCTGCTCGGATCGCCAGAGTGTAGACCGTGAGCCAGGACTCGGGATTGGTCTTGCCATCGTATTTGTCGATGCCTGTAGGCTTGAAACTCGACGGCCAGTCGACCTGTTGTAGCTCCTGGGTGAAGGCCGGTATGCCTTCGTCTTCATGAGGACTCCGACCCCGACTACGGCGGCGAAACCGCTCGTGGTGGAGGCCGAAATGCTCGTTCTCGTCTTCCAGTTGGCGTTGCTCGTTTTCTTCTCGTTCGCGGCGCCGAGCATTGGTATCCTGCTGAAGATCACGCCATAGTTGGCCTCGGAGATCCCGGTTGTCCCGACGGTCACTTCGACGTTGCCGGTTGTTGTTTTGGTTGCCGAGTGACGTTTGGCGTGACTCCGTGTGCAGCCGACTAGAGCCGGCCGCTCGGCGTCGCTTTGAAGCGGATGAAACTGCCGTTGGGGAAGCCGACCGGTTGGTCGGTATGAGGGTATCACCCGACTGTTGGTGTTGCTGACATGCAGCAGCTGTAAGCATGGCTTTTATCCTTGCGATCGTCGGGGTGGCCTGGTGATCAGGCTCGAACTGGAGCGTGTCCAGTAGGGTTGCAGCAGCCACGATGTTTTGTTGCGCTGTGACGAAGACGTCGTGGTCGCCGACTCTGGTTTGGAGGATTTGTTGCTGAGCAATCTGCCCGGTTCTGCACAGATCGTCATTGCGGGCGCGCAGGCGTCTTGCTTCTTCCTCTTGTTGTTCTCGCAGTCGGCGGGCCTCCTCCTCTTGCTGTTCGCGTAGTCGGCGTGATTCCTGAGTAGGAGTAGAGCCTTTGGATGCCATGAAGATTTCTCGTGGCGGAGAGAAGCTTGCCGAGCTGCTGTCCGACTTAGAGTCGTAGTCCGACTGGAAGTCGGAGTCCGACTTCGAGTCGAAGTCGAGATGGTTGATGGGGATGAGTGTAACTCCAACCTCCTCAGATCTAATCTCGAGCGGCTCAGGGCCGTATCCGAGTCGGACTCCGGGGGATCGGGTTTGCCGCGTTGGATGTAGATTGTAGATATCCGCGGCGTCGCCGAGTCCGAACGGGAAATTGACGATCTCTTCCCTTCTCGGCCTGATCTCGGCCGGCTCGAAACCGAGTCCGAGTCGAACACTGAAAGGAAGAGTTGTCCCTGGACTCGGGCATATAGGAGATCGCCGCGGCATGTCGTCGAAGATTGCCGCAGCGTCGTGTGGGCCGACTGGCGCGGAGTCGGCTGGTTCCTCAGTCGGTTGGATCGGGTCCATGTCGGCCAAGGCGAGATTGCCGATCTGGTCGGCGACGAAGTCGAGGCTTCCGAATGTGATCGTGTCACCAGTGGAGAATTTGTCGCCGTCGACTCCGGTTGCTGGATCCATCGAGCTTGTAGATGTAGATCGCGCCGAAGCCCCTACCTGGCGCGCCAACTGTCGATGTTTTACACCGGCAATAAATATATGGGGCTACTCGGCGGATGGAAACTCGGTGGATTGCAAAGGAACACAAGGAGATTTTATACTGGTTCAGGCCCTCGGTGTGAGGTAATACCCTACGTCCAGTTGTGGTGTTATTCCTTTGAGGATTTGTGGTGGTGATTCTGGTGAACCAACTCAACCTGCCCTCATGGGGCGCCCTGCCTCCCCTTATATACTGGGGGACAGGGTTACAAGGTAGGAGTCCCCATTGGATTACGACTAGGAGATCTCCCCTTAGAGATATAACGCACCCGACTAGGACTGTATATTCCTTTCTATACAAGGCGAAGTCTGCCGAATCTAGCTATATCTCTAATTACAAGGCTAGGCCCATCCTCTATCCGAGTGGCCCATATGCTTGTCATGAGGTACCCGGGGCCCATGGCACCCACACCAGACCTCTCCTTCGGCTCTCGGGTACAGCGCTACATCGACAAACATCAACTACGACAAATATGCAGGTCGGCAACCTCGACTTCCTCGAGGAACGAAGGTGGCGCGCTCCGCTCCGCGTCGCTCGTTACCAGCAAGGCCTCAAGCGCTATCTTTAGCGTGAGGTTCGGGTCCGGTCGCCTCGGGTCGGGGGTTTGAATCTCCGCCGTATTTTCGTACGGATCGGAATGAAATCTTCCCCCCGTGGGAAGGCCCCTCCCTGGTGATCGGGACTTCCCAACCGAGCTCAGTAAGCCTGGGAGCATCTTCACAAATCTTATCAGAAAACACATCCTGTAAGTGCCTCTAAACTTCAGCGCTGACCGAGGCCGGGCCCCATGTGTATTCGCTTTCCATAGTAATAATTTTATTATCGTTTCCGGGCTCGTGCCCTTATCCTTCCTTATGTCGCTATCGTGGCGATCTCCTCCCTGGGGGCATAATCGGGTCGCACCCGTGCGGTGGCTGGGTGTTGCACCTAAGCATCTGTTCCCTACCAGCGAGCTACCGTATCCCATCTGCTAAACCCCGGACATCGCCTAAGCCCCGGCTTACGGTGTCCCGCTCTGGTTGGCTTCGGGCTCGGTTTTTTCCGCTGCTAGGGGGTAGATTCCTTATGCGCAATCCTTTCCTCCACTCGGTCGCAACCGCGAAGAGGCCCCCAGGAGGTGGTAGACATAATGGCTCGCAGCATGGAATGGACAAGGGGACGAGCCAAGTGCTCTCACGGTTCATCATGTAGAGCCTGTCATCGCGGCATCGCTGTGCTCCCTAGGCCAACAGGGCTCGGGGGCACGGAGGACCCCCGAACCCGGAAGACGGAAGGGACCGAGCTCCCGGGGCAAGCGGCTGTGCCAGGGCCCGGCTAAGGGCCTCGGGCCCGGCGGTTGTTCACAACTGCCGGCTCCCGCTGTCAAGATCGCGCTCGGTATCCGGCGCCCCCGGACACGAGGCCCCCAATACCAGCAACCTCCGAACAACACAATAAACCAAGGTACGAAAATATAAACATGATCATATACATATACAAATGTCTCTCTTTCTACAAGACAGGCAAACCCGGAACGCAAGCACAAGCGAGGCCCTGATCGTACGAGGGACAGTCATCGGTGTACCTCTGACCGGACCCCGGGCGACGTCGGAAGAGGAGCGCTCGGGGGCATGGAGGGCCCCCGGGCCCCGAAGGCGCCCGCGTATGGCGTCTGAAGGAAACCGGCGTCTTCCTCAACCTCTTCGTCAAGCATCGGCTCTACAAGATGTTCGCCGCGGTCAAGGAACCCTGCCTCCGGGGCAGCGGACTCGTCCACGGCCTCCCACCGCGACCACCTCGCGAACTACCGCGACTTCCTCACGAACTCCCGCGACTCCCTCGCGCACGCCGAACTCACGCCCCCGGGACGCGAGCCCAGCCTCTCGGGCCCGGACGCGTTCTCCTCGGGAGAGTGCTTCCTTCTCCCGCGCCTCCATCTCGGGCCAGGCACGGGAGAACTCATCGGCGGCGGATTTCGTGGCGGCCTTCAAGCGGACGGTGCGCCTCATTCCTGCCGCCGTCTCCGGCCAGCGGTCGCCATGAAGAACTCGCTGGCGACAGTACGGGCGGCAAGCTGCCGCACCACCATCGCGACCGCTGCCGCCGGCCTTCCTCAAGACTTCATTCCATGTTTTCAAGCTACATCAGCCCATGGCAGACCCAGCGTCCCCTCATTCTTCAAGACATGGCCCCGTTCCTGCCCGGAGCGGTTCTGGCCGAGCAACAGGGCCAGGGGCCACTGTCGGCGAAATGGGACAGGGGGTCCCACATGCCCTGGGGACGCGTGGGTCTTCGGCCACGTCAGCTCCACCAGGGTCCACAATCTACACCAGTGATAGCCGACTACAGTTATTTTCCAGCTAAGTACCTAGAGCCCGGGAACCACCCGGTCCCGAGTGCTCTTCCCCCCGACTGCCTCGGCCCCGGGTCCCGGGAGCCGACCGTTCCCGGGAGCCGATGCCGACTGCCCGGGTGCCGACTACCCCGGTGCCGACTGCCCCCGATCGGCTCGGCCTCGAGTGCGGCCCCGAGAGCCGATCGCCCCTCGGTCCCGAGTCCCGGGTGCCGACGGGGGACTCGGCTTCTCCCGACTGAGGCGATCGGCATTGGCTTCCCCCGGCGGGATCGGCACCTCCCGAGTTGATCGGCTACGGCTTCTCCCGAGTGCCTCTCCTGGATCGGCTTCTTCAGTAGACGGCACCGGTTGACCAACTACCCACATTAACGATGAGGCGACAAGACACGCCTGTCGCCCGCTCCTGTACAGTCAGAACCTTTTTGACTACGGAGGCTCCTTTCACTGTGCAATCGCCGTTCATAGTCAGAGCCTTTTGACTTGAGGCGTGCGCCGTCACGTCTCCCCGCTCCGTCGACCAGACGACCAGACGCCCCATCACATCCTCACGACTCTACCGCCCGCTGCATACCTGCTCCGGCGTGGGCACGGCTGGCGGGGAGGTGAGCGACGGGACATTCCTCCAACTCCGGCATGGGCGTCGCAGGCAGACAGGGGGGACGGGATGCTCCTCCAACTCCGGCGTGGGTGTCGCAGGCGGAGGGGCGCACAGGAGACCTCACCGGAAAATATCTCCTTCCGCGTACCGGCACTGTGGACTCCCCTCACCTATAAAGGAGGATCCATGACGTAGGCGAAGGGGGGCAGCTGAAGCTCCAACCTTAGACAACAGAGATCTCCCTCTCCTTCCTCGAGTCCGGTCGCTGGTAGAACGACCGACGCCACCTCCGGATTCCCGGTGAGCTTCCGAGCTCCCGGGGTCCTCCTTGTAAATCACAATACCACATTCATCTCTCTCTCTCTCTCATAGTCCAAAACACAGGAGTAGGGTATTACGCTCCGGCGGCCCGAACCTGTATAAATCCTCGTGTCTCCCTCGTGTGTGCGGTTCATCGTCTTCCCCGCGGGATCTCCTCGGTTCGGACGGTCCGGACCCGGTTCGGATGGTCCGGACCCTTCAGCCTCCGTCCTCTGCTTCACCGCGGTTTGGACGGTCCGGGCCCGCTGTGGACGGTCCGAACCCCGCAGTCTTTTCTACGTCTTCTTCGCCTATCTTTCTGCTACACCTGAAGCCGGCTCCGCCTAAGAACTACTCCCCTGGCCGAATCTCAAAGGGGGGTCTCCCGACTTCCCGCCGTCGAGGCTTCGTCCTCCGACATCAGTATATGTCAATGATTTGAACATCATTGGCCATGCAGAGGACATTGAGGAGGCGGTTGTGTGGCGCCTCTGTGAAGGCCCACCATGTGCACACAGTACCCGATCCCTGGATCAGTAGTCGGATACACACATAGTCATCGGTGATGCAATTCAAAGTACACTAAGCATTAGATACATAACAGAGTACATACATATATATTACAAAGGGTTTTCCATCCAGGACAGACCCCGGACGGACAAAAGCACTAACAGGGCGAACTAGCGAGACACAACGCAGGCAGGGCGGAAGCAAGGATAAACTACTCGGCAAAAGAACATACCTACACCACAGGCTTTGTTGGGAACTAGGATCGAAACCTCAAAAGTCTTCGTAGTCGGCTTGGTCCTGGAAGAACTCGGCAGCACTAAAAGTGCCATGACGGTTAGACAAAAAGGGCTATGAGTCTTTATTTGCGAAAGCAGCCTTTAGAAACGTTTTGCTTTTCAAACACTAGTGTGTCAAATTTTAGTTGTCGGAACGAAGCTCACGCCTCGATCCATTCCGCAAGTTGCTTTTCAACAACTCGCCACACATAGATACTGAATCATGTATTTCCATTTTTAACTCCTGGCAATCAACCAAGTGATCACACAACTCGGCTATCACCCGAGTGGCTTCGACCACTCCTTAGGTCTGCTGTTTGTCCGAGTGGCTCCGACCACCCGTTGACCCTGAGACTCGGCTACAACCAAATCTCAGCTATCCCTTTAAGCATTTTCCGGCTACAACCAGTTAGATACGCTACACTGGCTACAACCAGTTAGCTCAAACTTTGCTGCCCTGGCTACAACCCGGGAGCCTGCTCTTTGTCGTTTTCTGGCTACAACCCGAAGACTTATCTCCTGTTAACTTTTCACACACTTGCTTATGGTGCTTCAACACCCTGGGTCACACGGACCCGTTTCTGGCCACACAGGCCTTCCGTTTGCCACTCGGCAAACTCTGGTCACGATTCCCTTCCCATCAAATCATTTCACAAACCACTGGCAAATATATCTACGCTATGGGAATCACCTTACATCGCCCTTAACCGTGGGCACGGCTGTTCGAACAGTTCGGATAAACTCTGCAGAGGGTGTACGCCTTACCCAAACAACACAAAACTGACATCGAGTACTGGCCTGTACCGGAAGTTTGTGACAAGGCCATTTCCAAAGGCAGTCTAGGGTTATCCAATGCCAGCCGAAGGATCCCCACAGGATCAATGCTTCAAGTCGGCTCCAACCACCATCAGCACCAAGGCTCACGAGCCACAACTCAGATGAGTCCACTCCAGTCGGCACCAAACTTCCCTAAACCTACAATTTACTCGGCCAGGGGTAGCCCACACTACCCGTTTGGTCGCACTGTAAAATGCTCGGATGCAATTCCCAAAGGAAACTTTCCTTATCGATAATACATAGCCAGGCCACATAGGCACTGTCTTTGTACATCAAGGTTTTCACAAACTTTCATCTTCTTCTCAAACACTCCGATACGCCGAGTACCGAGTTTTCAAACAGCTGAGTAAAACCATTGTTTCCCAACGACAATACAATCGCTGCAGTGCTAAGCTCTTCTACTCGGCATTCATACCCAAGGGATATAATGCCAACGTATCATTTGTGGGCTATCAAAGGAGAAACACATCAATATCCTACCAAAAGAAGTGTGACTACTGGGAGGGTCCATCGGTTGCGCTTGCAAACTGAGGCCGATCAATTTAATGTGTAAACTTGTTCGCACCAAAAACCACCGGGTGTGCCAAGAAGCTTGTTGATGATCTGGTTTGATGCGATTGAACATACGAAGGCCTGGGAGATCTGCTTAGCTCCAGTGCAGGTCCTAAAATATTTGAGGTTCGTAGGCGTGCCAGTCAATTTGACCCCGCAATTGACAAGGAGATGAAGAAATTTGATTACTGATCCAATCGGCCAGTAAACCGATACGGATTCCTTCCAGCCGATCGCCGCTATGCTCGTGCCCGGGCCCTCGCCTGTACTCGCACCCGGGTCTCATGCTCGGGTTCTCGCTCCCGGGTCCTCGCTTGTGCTCGTGCCCGGGTCAGCAGCAACTGCACATCGGCTATCGGCCGATACGGACTGATGTAGGCTCCTTGTAGCCGATGGCCGATGGCACTTGTGTATCGGCTAGGAAACCGATAACGCTATAAGCAAATAGATAAGCTGTCAGTATAACATGTGCACCGGCTAGAAGCCGATGATAAAATGGATAGACAGAATAGTAAACTAGCCGACTGCCAAGGAAACACATGTACATCGGCTAGAAAACCGATGATAATATAGATGACCAAAATAGGAAAGATAATACAGTCGGCTTTATAAAAAGATAACCTATCGGCTAAGCACTCCGATAGAACGTCGCATATACACCGATCGACTCGACAAGGATAAATCTATTATTATCGATCTAGTAGTTCAGACCTAACTGATGCAGCACAGATCGATAATAGTAAAGGAACCTCAACAAGCCGATAGACCTAATGCAACTGTGATGTAATAAGATAACTTACCGGCTATACATTCCGATAAGACGCTTGCGCAAAAACCATCAACCTAGCAGGAACGATTTATCGCTGGCAGTTCAGTAGGTCGGACCCAACCGATGCAGCACGAACTGATGATAAATCGCCCCCAGTAAACTGATAAGATCTACGCACGCGTGATGTGGTATACCTGATCGGCCTAAGAGGTCGGACCGAACCGATGCAGCCGTAGACAGGGCAGATACACCTGGGTAAGGGGTGACGAGTCTTACCCTCTCGCAGGAGTTCGGACCTAACCGATGCAGCCCCGCTCAAGAAGCAAGAACCCGTCGAAAGGGTGGCGATGCGCCGAAGTTTAATTGATCGAGAGATATTACAAGGTCCCCGGGCATACGTATATATACCCCGAGTTACAAGAGTCCTTATAGGACACGGAACAGGACTTTCCTAACTAGAAAAGGAAAACTAACAGGCCTGATCGGACAAGAGATCAGGTTTCCTAAAAGATAAAACTATCTAATAGATAAGATAAATAACTGCCATAACGTGGCCTTCACGACTCCTTCCCAAGCTCGGACTCTTCTGGATTAGTTTCCAATGGCTGATATCGATTCTTTCCTTAACCGAACATGGTAACGACCCGTACCAAATTTTGGCGTTAACAAAACTAAACATGCATATTTTGTAAGCAACATAATTTTGCACATATAGGAGACAATATGATCAATGAGGCTTGCCTTATCCAAGCGGAAGATCTTCCTCGGCGAAGACGGCTTCTGGATCGTCCACCGGTTTAGGATCTAAACAAGCAGAAAAGATAATTACTGACAAGCTGAAAAGAGGTAAAACACTAGAAAAGAACATCGCGGCAGTCGACTGCAGAAAGGGTAGCAGTCGGCTGAGGATGGATGGCTGTTTGGATGGAGGCTTATGGTAAACGACCGGGTTAAACTTGGGGACGGGGCGACAAAACTCACCGGTTCAGGATCTCCGTGTGGTAGGCTCGGCGATGAGCGGCGGCGAGAGAGCTCGGGGAGCAGAAACGACTAAGGGGCTAGGGAGAAGATGATGGCTTAGCTATGAAGCTGGTGATGGCGGTTTGGTAGAGACGGCTGGGTTGCAAAACAGAAGAAAGAAGAGGCATGGATGGCTCTATATAGCCGGCGCGAGGCTGGGACACTGCGGTGCAGAGCGATGGAGAGAAAAAGGGGTCACGATAAGCTGACAAGGTCATAGCGAGCTAGCTGGGCGATGCGACGTCAAGGCAGAGTTTGACTTAGAGATTAGGTGCGGCCGGGGGAGTTGGTACATCCTGTAGTGGCGATGGGACACTCAGGTCATGGCAAGGACGGGTTGGTGAGACTTTGCTGATAGGACCTCTGACTATCCATTGGTCCAAGCGGGTTCTTGATGTACCACAGCTATTGTCCGCTGGTCCGATCGGGGCTGCGGGCAGGTAAAGGCTGGATTATGTCACCACTTTGGCAGTCGGCGTCCAACTGGAGGAGCGTGGGAAAACGGGATCGTGGCGCAACTTGGTGAGGCAAGGAGACAGCACGTCCGAATCGGGGCAAGCCAGGGCGGCAAAGCAGAACTGGTTGACAAGGTAGTCGGCAAGCTCAAGGGTTACTCGGCTGCAAAGACGACGGAGTGAGCAAGGGTAGAGGGCAGGCTCTGCAACTGAGTAGGAATCTACTCGGCACAAGGGAAAAAGGCAGTCGGCTGGCCAGGGAGAGAAAACTGGGGCACAGCTGAACGGAATAGGAGAGGAGTTAGAACTCAGGAAGCATATTCCAACAAGGAGATGAAGAACGGGTCGTTACAGGCTGCCTATCTCAAGACGGAGTTTGAGATGAAAGACTTGGGTCAGACCAAGTTTTGCTTGGGCCCACAGGTCGAGTATCTCTCTAACAAGATCTTAGTGCACCAGTCAACCTATATTAGTGTTGACGCCGAAAACCCGCCAGGGGCCGTCCGGCGTCTGGGAGACACGCGAAGGCCTGGGAGATTTGCTTCACTCCAGTGCAGGTCCTAAAATCTTGAGGTTTGTAGGCGTGCCAATCAATTTGACCCTGCAATTGACAAGGAGAAAAGATGTCAAATTCGTGAGCCAATCAGCTGGAAGCCGACTTGGACTCATCTCATCGGCCGATGGCCGATACACACTGTAGCACTTATACATCGGCTAAAGGCCGATGACGGCAAGAGCGATAACATTATAATAAACAAGTATTGCACTAGCCGATCATCGAAGGGATGCTCAAAAACCGGCTATAAACTTAGTAAAATAAACGAGCAGAATGCATAAGTAAATAGATTAAATAAACTCCAGCCGATCATAGTTTAAAGTTACTGGTATTGCTGTGAAGATACTGCCCACGCCCGTGCCCGGGCCCTTGCTCACATCGGCTCCCGGGATCTTCATCCGCTGTCCGTGCCCGTGCCCGGGTTCTTACCTATGCTCGTGCCCGGGTCCTTACCTGAGGTCGTGCCCGGGAATTTGGCTGAGGTCGTGCCCGGGAACCTGCTTGTGCTCGCATTCGGATCGGCAGAATAAACCAATCGGCTAGCCCTTAGCCGATTGTAACAGTAATGCAGGCAAAAATGTATAACAAGGCAAGCAGCATAATCGGCTATATTTAATAAGGGATAACTTATCGGCTAAGCACTCCGATAATAACATCGCATAAAACCCATCGGCTTATTAAGGGTAACGTTATTATTCAGTCTAGTAGATCGGACCCAACCGTTGCAGCACAGACTGATAATAATAACGAGATCTCGATAGGCCGATAGATCTGATGCGATCGTGATGCTAAAATATGATAACTTACCGGCTATACACCCCGATAAGACGCTTGCACATAAAGTATCGACCTAGCAGGAACGATTTATCGCTAGCAGTTTAGTAGGTCGGACCTAACCGATGCAGCACAAACTGATGATAAACCGCTCCCAGCAAGCCGATACGATCTATGCACGCGTGTGATATACCTAATCAATCTATGAGATCAAACTGAACTGATACAGCCATAGATAAAATAAATATATCGTGGTAAGCCGACTACCATAAACCGACTAGAATATCGGACCTAACCGAGGAAGTCCTAGCCGATAGGTAGTCGGGGTGACGAGACTTACCCTCTCGCAGGAGGTCGGACCTAACCGATGTAGCCCGGCTCGAGAAGCAAGATCCCGTCAGAAGGGTGGCGATGCACCGAAATTGTATTGATCGAGTGATAATTTACACGGTTCCCGGGCATACGTATTTATACCCCGAGTTACATGAGTCCTTATTGGACACGGTACATGATTTCCTAATTATAGCAGAAAACTTTTAACAAGGCCTGACCGGACACGAGGTCAGGTTTCCTAAAGATAAACACTTGCCTAATTAATAGGTACAGTAAATAACTGCCAAACAGCGGTCTTCACGGCTCCCTCCCGGAATCGGTCTCTTCTGGATCAATTTCCGCCAGTTGACTGCAATTTCCCCTTTGACCGAATCTGACATAGGGCCTTACCAAATTTTGGCGTTAACACATGCCCCCCAATTTCGGAGTTCTCCTATAGGACTTCGAAATTCTTTCATTTTGGGCCTCTAGATTTCTTCCATACCGAGGCGGCCCAAGGTAGCCCACTTGCCATAATTGTTTGAAACAGTGCCAACGGCCTCGATTCCTGCCCGGTCATCATATCTCTATAAAACGCTTCGTCTCCCTAGCCTTTTTTACGCTTTCACATCATTAGAGCACCACCGCTTCATCTTCCAACGCTTCAACAAGCTCCAGCGAATCCAGACGAACCGTCGCAGCCCTCTTCTTCGGTCATTGATTCCTACATCCTCTTCCTCTCTCGCGATGGCATCGGCATCTGTAGTTCCTGAGGTAATCTTCCTACCCGATTATTTCTCCCGATTTTGTGGCCTAGACGCATCCAATCCGCCATGTTCTTCATCTGTTCTTCGTTATGTTCTTGTTCACTGTAGCATCTTAGAGACCAGATCCTGATCCCGGCCGCCGATTACCCAAACTTTTTCTACCATGGCCCCACGGGTAGCGAAGATCCCACCGATTTCATATGCGCCGAGACCCAGCGTATCCCTTTCAAGAACTCGGCCATGCTGGTAAGCGACTGGACCAATAGCTTCAGGTCATGGCCAAGCAAGCTGCCCGGGTGGAGAGATTGGTACACCAGAGTATCGGCTGCGAAGAGAACCTACTGGGAAGAATCACATATCGGCCATTGCATCAATCTCTCTCTGGCCGATATGGAAAGGAATGAACCCCTGCTCGCATCGGCCTCATATTTCTGGTCCGATGCCCACAATGCCTTCCTGTTCGGGCACGGGCCGATGACCCCCACTTTGCTGGATGTTACTATGCTCACCTGCCTGGACACGACAAGCTACATCGACCCCTTCAAGCTCCGCTTCAAACCTGCTCATCGGCTCCAAGCAAAGAACATCGGCGGCTGGTCCAGGTACATATCCATTCACAATAAGGGAACTGGATCGGTTGATGACCGGGAACATGTTGCTTTTCTGAACTTATGGCTGGAGCGGTTTGTTTTTGGTGGCGCAACCCTCGGTCCAATGATCAATATGCAGTGTTTAGCAGAGTGCTTGGTTGATCGGAAACAGATCCCCTTGGGTCAATTCCTCCTTGGTGCCACCTATCAGCTGCTTCACCAAGTGGCGACTAAGCTATCGGCCGGCCAGCCCGTCGGCCATATCGGGGGTCCCTAGTGGTTTGTACAGCTCTAGCTTAATGTCTACACCTCCAAGGCCTTCTCCGGGACTTCTCTTCTCAACCAATCCTTTCCAGCCGATTACACAGAAGACCAAGATCCCATCTACCGCCGATGCGTTTCTATGGGCGAAGCTGCATCGGCCCTCTCTGGCGGCAAGATAACCCTCGCTGGACTCAGTCAGTGATTCAAGGGGTTCTATTATGGTTTCACCAGGGAGGCCACTCTCTGGTTCGCATACAATGATGCATCGTCATTTGAGATGCCTTCCAATTTTGACCCGCTTAATGCTCTGGAAAGCGAGGAGTCCAAGGCCATATTCCTATCGGCCATCACCCCCCATCTGCTACCAACTGGCTTTTCTCTAGGCCGATCGCAGCCATCATACGAGTTTTACCATCCATCGGTCGGCTCCCGCCAGCTTGGCCTTGGTCAGCTTCCGATCGGCCTATTCTTCATCGACAAACTTCAGGCCCGGGGCATGGTCAGCAACGCCCTAGAATATGATCGGATGCGGACTTTGACAGACCCCCTTCTTCTAGGCGCCGCCACCGAGGTGTATATCTGCACTGCCAACACCAAGCTTTTTGTCCGATGGTGGTCAGAATGGAAAAAACATATATTCAGCTTAGCGGCCACCTGCTACTGTTCTCGTCTTGACACCGAGTACATCGAATTTGATGAAGAGGTAACACCCGCAAGCCTTAATCATCATCTCCAATTATCTCTCACTCTTATTTTGCAGGCTGCCAGCGTCGAGCCCCCAACAACAAGTAACAGCGGTCAGCCGATTTTGTATCAACCTCCATCGGCCACTCCAAACTTAGGGCGCAACGCTCCATCTCCATCGGCTCTCCTCAAGGCGCCTCGGCCGATAGGACAAAAACGAAAGAAGCTAGCGCATCGCCCCTCCCTGAAGAAGCAGAAAACCGGTGCCGATGCCGTTGCCACGACGCCATCTTTTCCCCAGACAACATCGGCTCCCTCATCCCCTCAGGTATGCGCTAAGTCTTGACATTAGTACCCGCTCTTATTCATCTTACTAGTTTCCTTTCCAGCTCGAGTCATCGGCTCCAGAACCTCAACACTCCTCTGACATCCCTCCAAGCACTGAGCCGATGGCTTCTCCAGCTGCCCCACTCTCGGTACCAAGTCCTCCAACCGTCGACGAGACTGCTCCTATTCCATCGGCTGACATCGGCCCCTCCAAAGAACAACCTCTTCATCTCTCCGAAGCCGATGCCACCCGAGCTGCCGATGTCCTTCCTCAGGTAATCTCTTCACGCCCATACTTCTCTTCTAACTTTCTACTGATTCTTTTACCGATGCCAATTTTGCAGTCCTTAGCCGATCTATTTTCCTTCGACATCGGCCAATACTTGGAGGTAGAAGACGAAATAGCCACCAGCGCGGCAACCAAACCGTCGTTCCCAGCCAATGTGCGCGATTATTTAACAAGCATCAACAGTCGGCTAGAAAACCCAATTGATGCGCTAGTGGAAGACTGTGGGCCGATTCGGGCAAGACTCACAGAAATTGAACACCATCTGCCCGAAGAACTCGTCGACGCGTCAACCCCTGCAGCATACCTGGAGTCTCATAGGTTTAAACTCATCAAGCTTAGACAGCGCATAGCCGATCGCGCTGACCAACAGAAGATCACCGAAGACATCCAAGCCGATCGGCTGCTAGCCCAGATAGAGAAGAAAAGACTTGATGACATGGCAGCCGCCCCCCAAGAGCTCCAACCCAAGCTAGATCAACTGAAGAAGAAGGAGGCCGATTTGCTGGTAGAACTTGAAAAAGTTCGCAAGGATCTTGAAGCCACAGAATCCCAGCTTATCGGCCTGCCGCAAGCCATCCAAGACCAAGAGGCTAAGGTCGCAGCGACGGTGCGTCAAGTCATTCATCGGCGCAAGAACTTGAAAACCATCCCGGGCTCCGATGAAGACGACATCCGGGCCATCAATGAAATTGACCAAATCCGCCTGCACGCATCAAAACGATCCAAAAGTTCATGTAAATTAATGGATGGCCTCTGAAACATTAATTGTACTGTAATATATCCTGGTCGGTCTCTGCTGCCTACTTCCTGTGGGTGCCATGGGCCCCGGGTACCTCATGACAAGCATATGGGCCACTCGGACAGAGGATGGGCCTAGCCTTGTAATTAGAGATATAGCTAGATTCGGCAGACTTCGCCTTGTATAGAAAGGAATATACAGTCCTAGTCGGGTACGTTATATCTCTAAGGGGAGATCTCCTAGTTGTAATCCGATGGGGACTCCTACCTTGTAACCTTGTCCCCCAGTATATAAGGGGAGGCAGGGCGCCCCATGAGGGCACGACAAAAAAGAAGAGCTCATAGAAGCACACGGCCATACAGTTCATCAGAACTACCACCGTATATCCTCAAAGGAATACATACAAACTAGACGTAGGGTATTACCTCACATCGAGGGCCTGAACCAGTATAAAATTTCCTTGTGTTCCTTTGCAATCCACCGAGTTTCCATCCGCCGAGTACCCCATATATTTATTGCCCGGTGTAAAACATCGACAGTTGGGCGCGCCAGGTAGGGGATTCGGCGCGATCTACATCTACAAGCTTCGATGGATCCAGCAACCGAAGTCGTCGGCGGCAAACTCTCCCCCGGAGATACAATCGCATTCGGAAGCCTCGACTTCGTCGCCGACCAGATCGGCAATCTCACCCAGGCCGACACGGACCCGATCCAACCGGCCGAGGAACCAGCTGACTCCGCGCCAGTCGGCACACACGACGCTGCGGCAATCTTCGACGACATGCTGCGGCGATCTCCAATACGCCCGAGTCTAGGGACAACTCTTCCTTCCAGTGTTCGACTCGGACTCGGTTCTGAGCCGGCCGAGATCGGGCCGAGAAGGGAAGAGATCGTCAACTTCCCGTTCGGACTCGGTGACGCCGTGGATATCTACAATCTAACATCCGACACGGCAAACCCGATCCCTTGGAGTTCGACTCGGATACGGCCCCGAGCCGCTCGACGGTCAGATCTAGGGAGGTCGGAGTTACACTCACCCCATCAACTATTCCGACTACGACTCTCAGTCGGACTACACGACTCCAGGTCGGATTCCGGCTCCAAGTCGGATACCAGCTCGGCAAGCTTCTCTCTGCCACGAGAAATCTTCATGGCATCCAAAGCTCTACTCCTACTCAGGAATCACGCCGACTACGCGAACAACAAGAGGAGGAGGCCTGCCGACTACGAGAACAACAGGAGGAAGAAGCAAGACGCCTGCACGCCCGCAACGACGTCTACGCAGGGCTGGGCGAACCTCTCAGCAACAAACCCTCCAAACCCGAGTCGGTGACCACGATGTCTTCGTTACTCCACAACAGAACATCGTGGCCGCCGCAACCCTACTGGACACGGTCCAACTTGGGCTGATCACCAGGCCACCCGACGATCGCAAGGATAAAGCCATGCTTACCGCTGCTGCATGTCAGCAGCACCAACAGTCGGGAGATACCCTCATACCGACCATCGGTCAACTTCCCAGCGGCGCTTAGTCTCATCCACCTCAAAGCGGGGCGACGTCGAGCGGCCGGCTCTAGTCGGCAGCACGCGGAGTCAAGCCAGATGTCACTCGGCAACCACAACAACCGGCAACGTCGAAGCGACCGTCGGGACAATCAGGACTCCGAGACGCCACTGCGGCGCGACCTTCAGCAAGACATTAATGCTCGGCGCCGCAAACGAGAAGAAGACGAGCAACGCCAACTGGAAGATGAGAAACGAGCAATTCGGCGCCCACTACGAGCGGTTTCGCCGCCGTAGTCGAGGTCGGAGTCCTCATGAAGACGAAGGAGTACCGGCCTTCACTCAGGAGCTACAACAAGTCGACTGGCCGTCAAGTTCAAGCCTACAGGCATCAAACAAATACGATGGCAAGACTAATCCCGAGTCCTGGTCACGGTCTACACTCTGGCGATCCGAGCAGCTGGGGGGAAATCACAAAGTCATGGCTAACTACCTCCAGTCGCTCTAGCCGACTCAGCGAGGACATGGCTAACAGGACTCCCAAAGGCGATCAATCGGCTCTTGGGGAGAACTCCGGGAACGGTTCATCACCAACTTCCAGGGAACATACGAGAGGCCATCTTCCGAGTACCACCTATATCAGTTGCGCCAAAGGAAGAACGAGTCTCTTCGTGACTTCATCAAGAGGTTTTCTGAGAGGAGGAACTCAATCCCGAACGTCAAGGATGAGGTCGTCATCGCCGCCTTTCGAAAAGGAGTCAAAGACACCCCGTTCATCGACAAATTCACTCGGAAGCCTCCCAACTCTGTCAAGGCCCTATTCGACATGGCAAACAAGTACGCCGGCTCGGCCCACGCTGTTGCCGAGGCCCTCGATGACAACAAGTCACCCTGACAGAAGAAGCGGGACGACACCGACGACGCGGTCCCAACTAAAGCTGGGAATCGCAAACGCAGTCAGACGGCTCCATTGTGGCAGTCGGTCACGACCGCCTTCGACCTTCAACAACTGAGGATTATCAGAACAACAAGTGACACGCTCGGGGGCTCACAAGCTCAAACACGAGGATGGCATCCCACTCCCAAAATACCGAACAGCTAAGTCGCTTTCTGATAAACATCTCCTCACTCGGCCTTGCTAGTGCCACAGCCGCTTACACCTAATAGGTGTATAAGCTGCGCATTTACTTTTTTCCGTTTTTGCTCTTAAATGATTACAAAAGTACTCGAGTAGCATAAATCTCGATCCGTGAAACTCTGCTCCATGTAAGACGAACTCAAGTCACCCAAAACGCGTGCCTGGGAAAGAGCCATGAGCCAACTCCCGACGCTAGGGGGCTATGACTAGTCGGGCAGAGTGCTTAAACGTAAGGGGTCAACTACTCGAGGAAGTTAATATCAAAAAGAGGAAGAACATGTATTTACATACATTGTAAAATACATTTTATTCGGGTGATTATTTTCATCATCAGATGCTACTCATCCGATATTTTTATATTGCAGGCCCAGCTCCGGATATGCGTGACAGGAACTCAGGGCTTCGAGCCTATCTCCTACGCTCGGGGGGCTGGGACACAAGTCTGCCAAAATACACTCGGGATGCTCCATGAGGGCTACTCACCGAGTACTTGCGCCAGTCGGGGCTGTGTACTACTCGGCTAAGTAGGGTACGCCCCATGAGGGTCGCCAGCCGAATCCTACGCTAATGCTAGGTTCGGGTACCTTATTTGGCCGCAACTCTGTCAGGTTGGGTACGCCCCATGAGGGTCGCCAGCCGAATCCTACGCTAATGCAAGATTCGGGTGCCTAGCTTGGCTATAACTCTGTTGGATAGGGTACGCCCCATGAGGGTCACCAGCCGAACCCTCTGCTAATGCAAGGTTCGGGTACCTTGTTCGGCTTTTCCCAAGTCAGAGAAGACTTACATCGTCAAAGTGCATCCGGAGTTCTCATGCACTGCGTCACACCTGAGGAGGGCAAGCAGATCCTGCAACATACCTGCTCGGGTACATGTGGCAACCAGTTTGCATCCAGAACGTAAGTCGGAAAGGCTTGCGAATAAGGATTTCTCTGGCTGATTGCGGTTACCGACACCAAAAAACTCATCCTGACATGCGATGGATGATACTTCTCTAGAGCTATGCTGGATAAGTTCGGCTCAGGCCGGCTTTTTGGTAGCAGCCACCAAGATATGAGTTCCTACAGTAGCATGCTCCATGTGGGCCGCCCGCAGGCTGAGTTGAAATTATAGCGCTGGTGCTACCCACAGGAACCGATGAGGTAAAACAGATATCCTTCATGAGAGCCTTATTGCTAAACATATATGTTTGGGTATCTGTTTATCCACCAGGTCTCGAGGATACATCCTTACAAGGATCACAAGCTGGTCTTCATTAAAATTGGAGATGCAGGTATCTCTCTCGAGTACACCTAACCACGTAATGGATTTACTTTTCATACAGTGGTACTCGGCCTACATGCGTGGCCACCAGTTGCCATGAGCAGCATTATTCCCGCTGACATGACGCGGATGAGTCTAACTTTCGAGTAGTACACTACTCGGGAGAGACTATAAAACTCTCATTCCCGCTGACATGACGCGGATGAGTCTAACTTTCGAGTAGTACACTACTCGGAGAGACTATAAAATTCTCATTCCCGCTGACATGACGCGGATGAGTCTAACTTTCGAGTAGTACACTACTCGGGAGAGACTATAAAATTCTCATTCCCGCTGACATGACGCGGATGAGTCTAACCTTCGAGTAGTGCACTACTCAGAAAAGACTATAAACATTCTTCCAGCTGACGAGCTGAAGAGTCTAACTTCCGAATGGGACGCCACTCGGGAAAGACTATAAATAATCATCCCGGCTGACATGATGCCGACGAGTCTGATTTTCGAGTAGTATACTACTCGGGAAAGACTATAAACACCCCCTTTCCAGCTGACATGACGCTGAAGAGTCCCATATACGAGTAGCATCCTACTCGGCAAGACTATAAACACACATTCCGACTGACATGAAGTCGAAGAGTCCTATATACGAGTAGTTCCCTACTCGGCAAGACTATAAATCATATTCTGGTTGACATGATACCGAAGAGTCTCATATACCAGTAGTAATCTACTCGGGAAAGACAACAAGGTTAAAGATCTTTGACTTTACGTTTAATTGTCTTCACAATTAAGCACAAAGTCGGGGGCTACACCTAATAGGTGCGCCTATTCGGCGCACACTATTCCAACATCTACATCGAGCCCTTCATAGCCTCGCTGCCAGCTGACATGAAGCAGGACTCGGGAGAAGCAGCACTCAGACAAAGAGTACTCGGGAGCAATGCACTCGGGAAGACTTCACCGTGGAGGATGAGCACTCGGCATCAGCTGTGACTCAACTATGAAGGTCTCGGGGGCTACTGTGGGTGCCATGGTCCCCGGGTACCTCATGACAAGCATATGGGCCACTCGGACAGAGGATGGGCCTAGCCTTGTAATTAGAGATATAGCTAGATTCGGCAGACTTCGCCTTGTATAGAAAGGAATATACAGTCCTAGTCGGGTACGTTATATCTCTAAGGGGAGATCTCCTAGTTGTAATCCGATGGGGACTCCTACCTTGTAACCTTGTCCCCCAGTATATAAGGGGAGGCAGGGCGCCCCATGAGGGCACGACAAAAAAGAAGAGCTCATAGAAGCACACGGCCATACAGTTCATCAGAACTACCACCGTATATCCTCAAAGGAATACATACAAACTGGACGTAGGGTATTACCTCACATCGAGGGCCTGAACCAGTATAAAATTTCCTTGTGTTCCTTTGCAATCCACCGAGTTTCCATCCGCCGAGTAGCCCCATATATTTATTGCCGGTGTAAAACATCGACACTTCCTCCCCGATAATATTTCTATTCGCTTGATCTAAAGTCGATATTGATTGATATCGGTTGTCTTTAGGCGATGCAAAACATCGGCTTTCCGGATTATTTTAGAAATCGGCTACACTTAACCGATTTAAGAATTGATCCAAACGCTAGGATAGTATTTCTTGAGATATTTTCCGTTAAGTGCTTTAGCAAACTCCGTCCCGTCAAGATCTTCTAACACATAGGCTTTACCAGGCACACAGCGATTAATCCGATAGGGCCCTTCCCAATTAGGCGACCATTTTCCATACTTATTATCCCTGGATCCGATCGGCAAATCAATTCCACACAAGATCTCCTCGGTAAAACGATTTATTCACCACCTTTTTGTTGTAATGCCAAGCTGCCTTAGCCTTGTTTTCCTTGATCCTTTCCAACGCCCTTAACCGATTCTGAGCCAAATCTTCAAGTTCATCTGTCATTAAATTATAATAATCATCGCTGTCAACTGATTCTGCAAAAGAAATTCTCCTAGAGCCGATGTTTAGTCTCCCACGGTAAACTGCCTCATGTCCATATACTAACCGATACGGTGGCACCCGAGTAGATCCATGACATGCCATCCGATAGGCCCATAGTGAATCGGCTAATATAGTATGCCATCGCCGCGGCTACTCATCAATTTTCCGCTTAATCAACTTGATCAAACTCTTGTTAGAAGCTTCTGCTTGTCCATTGGCCTGAGCATAATAAGGCGACGAATTTAATAGCTTGATTCCCATACTGGCAGCAAACTGTTGAAACTCATCAGATACGAAGATAGACCCCTGATCAGTGGTTATCGTCTGAGGAATCCCAAACCGATAAATAATATGCTCCTTCATAAACTCGATCGTCTCCTTGGACGTAACTTTCTTCAAAGGAATCGCCTCTACCCACTTGGTAAAATAATCTGTTGCCGCCAATATGAACTTATGTCCTTTTCTTGATGGAGGAAAAACTTGGCCGATCATGTCAATTCCCCATCCTCTGAACGGCCACGGTTTGATGATAGGATTCATAGCCGATGTTGGTGCTCGTTGTACATTCCCAAATTTCTGATAATCTTGACATCCTTTATAGTACCTAAAGCAATCTTCCAACATCGTCGGCCAAAAATATCCTACTCTTCTCAGCAACCATTTCATCTTATGAGCCGATTGATGAGTCCCACAGACGCCTTCATGCACTTCACACATAACCACTTTGGCTTCTTCCAAATTCAGGCACCTAAGCAGAACTCCCTCAAAAGTCCGATAATACAGTTCCCCATCAAGCAGCACATACTTAGTAGCTTTATACCGAATTTTTCTGGAAACCGATTGCGACGGATTTTACAAATAATCAATTAACTCTTGTCTCCAGTCATCGGCCTTGTTCTGAATATCAATATCGGCTATTTCAACCTCAACCTGCCTATTCAGCCGATACCCTGAAGCAATCTGTGCAAGATCATTGGCTTCTAAATTCTGCTCCCTAGGAATATGATCTATTGATACCATCTTGAAATCCTTCAACAAATCCGTACACTCTTCATAATATGACCTCAAAACATCGTCCCTGCACTCATATTCTCCAGACAACTGCTTGACCACCAACAAAGAATCGCCAATTATCTCTACGACATCGGCTCTGATCTCCTTTAAAAGTTGTAGACCTTTTAATACCGCCTCGTACTCTGCTTGATTATTAGTCCAATAAGGTTTAATTGTAAAAGCAAACTCAAAACTTGCCCCCCGAGGCGATATAATAACCAAGCCGATGCCAGATCCATGCTTGCAAACCGATCCATCAAAAAACAAAGTCCATGGATTCGGCTCTACATAATCCTCGTGAGCCCCTCTGTGCTGCACAATGAAATCAGCCACCGCTTGTCCCTTGATTGCTTTAGCCGATTCATATCTCAAGTCGAACTCTGTCAAAGCAAAAATCCATTTACCAACTCGCCCTTTCAAGACTGGAGCCGACAACATATATTTGACCACATCGGCCCGGCAAACTACTGTACACTCAGCCGATATGATATAATGCCTTAACTTTGTACATGAGAAATATAAACACAGGCACAATTTCTCCACCGCAGGGTACCTCGTCTCAGCATCCAAAAGTCTTCTGCTCAAATAAAATACAACTCGCTCTTTGCCTTCAAACTCTTGAATTAAAACAGACCCGATGGACCTCTTATCGGCTGACAAGTACAACCTGAACGGCACTCCTTTCTGCGATGGAATTAAAATAGGCGGGGAACTTAGATAATTCTTAATCTTGTCAAATGCCTTCTGCTGCGCTGCCCCCCACACAAATTCTTGGTCGGCCTTCAACTTCAACAACAGAGTGAAAGATTCAATTCTCCCTGATAAATTTGATATAAATCTTCTCACAAAATTAATATTGCCGATCAATGACTGCAACTCTGTCTTATTGCTTGGTGGCTCCGTAGTCTTAATGGCTCTGATGCTTCGCTAACTAACTTCAATCTCTCGCTTATGAACCATAAAACCCAAAAACTGCCCAGCCGATACACCAAAAGCGCACTTATTGGGATTCATTCTTAGTCCGTATTTCTTGGCCCTCTCCAGTACTTTTCGTAAATCGGCTATATGGCTTTCCTCACTCTTAGACTTGATCACCACATCATCAATATAAATTTCTACCAACAAGCCGATGAGATCATGAAATATATAATTCATCGCTCTTTGATAAGTCACACCGGCACTTTTCAATCCAAAAGTCATTACTATCCACTCATACAAGCCGATAGCTCCTGGACACCGAAACGCAGTCTTATGTATATCTTCTTCAGCCATAAAAATCTGATTGTATCCCGCATTGCCGTCCATGAAGCTGATAATCTTGTGGCCTGAGGCTGCATCCACCAATAAATCCGCTATCGGCATTGGGTATTCATCCTTGGGGGTAGCTTTATTCAGATCCCGAAAATCAATACATATCCTCAATTTTCTATTTTTCTTTTCCACCGGGACGATATTAGAAACCCACTCAGCATATCGGCATGGCCTTATAAACTTGGCATCATACAACCTTGTGATCTCTGCTTTGATCGGCTCATATAACTCTGCCTTAAACCTCCTTGGAGCCTGTTTAAATGGCCAATATCCTGGTTTAATGGGCAGCCGATGTTCAACAATTGATCGGCTTAATCCTAGCATCTCATGGTACTCCCAGGCGAAACAATCCCGATACTCCTTCAACAGTGTTATCAATTCTTCTCGAAGTTCAGGACTTAGTTTTTTGCTTATGTACATCGGCCTTGGCTTATCTCCTGGTCCTATGTCAATTTCCTCCAACTCATTGGCCGACGTAAATCCTTGCCCCAATTTCCCCTCAAAGTCTTCAATGGAGCCCATCAGAGTAACAATTCAGAGCCGACTTGCTGGATCGGCTGTATCCCCTGGCTAGTGACCTTAAGGTAGTCTCCTTCCCATATTTTTTCGGATAGGCAGTCAACACCATCGGCTTCCCAGACTGGTAGATCGGTCATTGCAATGTTGGTTGACCGATCTGCCAAGACCACTTTGACTTGATCTCCCTGCCACTGTATCAAACATTGATGCATTGTCGAAGGCACGCAACAGTTCGTGTGAATCTAGTCCCTGCCGAGAAGCAAACTGTACGACCCCTTTTCGTCGATGACGAAAAACATGGTGGGTAATGTCTTATTCCCCACTGTCAACTCTACGTTCAATATGCCTTTCGCTTCTGATGAATTCCCACCGAAGTCCTTTAGCACCATATTTGTCTTGATCAGATCTTCGGCAGTCTTCCCCAATTTCCGGAATGTGGCATGAGGCATGAGATTAACTGCTACTCCCCGATCAACCAGCATCTTTGTCACCGGCTTCCCATTCACATAGCCCTTGATATATAACGGTTTTAGGTGCCGATGCTCTGACTCTTCAGGCTTATCAAATATAGCCTGATTGGGTTGCAACGTCAATTGAGCAAAAATCTCCTCATCGCCTTCTTCATTTGATGAAAGTGCTTTATATTCTCGAGGTAAAAAGAACACCATATTTGCTGGGGCCGATTGATCAGGTTCATCGTCTTTTCTCTTCACACGCCAAACTTGTTTAGTTTTCTTGTGACGATGATCGGCCTCTTCCTGATCTTGACTCTGTTCTTCCTGTTGCTCTCGGTGTCGTAGTCGCTGTGCCCTTCTCTTCTGATTTTTTCGTGAATATCCCACTAGGGCACCATTGAGGATTCTGGACTTGTTTCTCACGTACTTCCTCTTCATCCTCTTCAAAGAACTCTTCATGGATCGGCCCTAATCGGCTATGAACCGATGCTCTTTTTTCAAGCGACCGATCCTGTGAAAACCCCTGCTGCCGATCATGCCGATTCCCTGTATTGCTGCACTCGGGGCAATTTTCAACTGATGGTAGTCTCATCCCTTGATCCCAGTAGAACCGAAAGAACGAGCAGTCCCAATGCGGATTATATCTTTCTGGTTCATCCCTTTGTTCCTCATATCTTGAATATTTTTCTATCATATCCGATGAAGTAATCCTTGATTTATACCTTTGACGTCTCGCTCCATCGGCCTGATCTCTTGACGATGATCCCGCATAAACCATGTTTACGGGAAACGGGTGCCCATCAATCTTCATCGACTTCTTGTCTTCGAACCTGATTCTGCCCTGTTCGACAGCCGACTGAATTTGTTGCCGAAAAATCTTGCACTCATTAGTATGATGCGATATAGTATTGTGCCACTTGCAATATCTTTTCTTCTTTAGTTCTTCGGCTGATGGAATCACGTGATTTGGCGGCAATTGTATCTGCTTCTCTTGTAACAGCAAGTCAAAGATTTTATCGGCCTTATTAATATCAAAATCATACCGCTCCTCCTTGCCGATATCCTTGACCCATGGGCATGATACTGATTTCTTGCTCCTGGCCCACTCCGCCAATCCAACTTCAGCATCTTATCCCTCATCGTCTGAACTTGATGAATAAACTTGAACTTGAGCAACCCTTCTCTGGTATTTATCTTTTTTCGCCTCTTGGAACCGGCTTTCATGAGCCGATACTTTCTGTACCAGATGCGCCAGGGACTCGAACTCTTGTGACGAAAATCTCTCCTTAATTGGCGCCAAAAGACCCTGGAAAGCCAGATCGGCCAGATGCCCATCACTCAAGTTTAAACTGTAACATCGGTTTCTGACGTCCCGAAATCGCTGAACGTATTCCTGTACTGTTTCATCTGGCCGTTGCCTAACCGATGTCAAATCTGTCAGTCTCATCTCGTGGATTCCAGCAAAGAAGTATTTATGAAACTGTTTTTCTAGATCGGCCCACCCCCGAACAGAATTCGGCGGTAATGAAGAGAACCATGTAAAAGCCGATCCAGATAGTGACAAGGGGAAAAACCTAACCCTCAGAGCCTCTTCAGCCGATGCCTCCCCGCATTGCGCCAGGAACCGGCTGACATGTTCCACTGTAGACGTGTTGTCCTGCCCTGAGAACTTAGAGAAATCCGGGACCCTGTATCGGTGTGGTAATGGAACCCTGTCGAACCACTCAGGATATGGATGCCGATACATGAATGTTTGTTCCTTGGGCTTGATCCCGAACTGCTCTCTTACTATTTCAACAACCCTAGTTGATAGATCTTCTTCCCTCAGGTTGTCTTGTTGATACTGCACGGGTGGAGTTTGTTGCCGATTCTGTCTATTATATTCCCTCTGGTAAGTACCTGGATCAGCCCCGCCTCCTGGATAATTTTGCTGATATCCTCCATAGTAAGAAGACCGATGGTACCCAGCAGGAATATCCTGTTGCCCCCAGCCTGGTTCTGTGTAAACATGTTTTCTGGTATATCTCTGCTGACGTTGTAAGCAATTTGAGTCGGTTCAACCTTCGGTGGGAGGTAAACAGGACCCCGAGCAGGCTCTTGAATAATTGATCCATCCATCGTCTTCTTTATAAGATTATGAAGTGTGTTCACCAGAATTCCGGACTGATTGATGAGCGCGTGATGAACTGCTTCATTCACCATCTCTTGTAAGGGTTTTACCGGTGGACTCTCAGGTGGTGTACGGCTCAATTCTCCAACTAGTATTGGCTTCGGAAACTGGGATTTCTGAATCGGCCCTTGCCTTGTCATGCTGAAGGACTCTAAGCACAGCTTCTGAAAGTTGGCCATAGTTTGCTCAATTTGTTGTTTTTGTTCTTCTGTTAAATCTTCCATGCTGACCGAAATTATGTTGTCTGTTTTGACTTCTTTCCCGGCCATGTTGCAAATCTGATTGTTGAAAACTTCGCGTTGAAACTTCGGGTCCCACCAGGCGTGCCAAAAACGTGTTGACGCCGAAAACCCGCCGAGGGCCGTCCGGCGTCTGGGAGACACGCGAAGGCCTGGGAGATTTGCTTCACTCCAGTGCAGGTCCTAAAATCTTGAGGTTCATAGGCGTGCCAGTCAATTTGACCCTGCAATTGACAAGGAGAAAAGATGTCAAATTCGTGAGCCAATCGGCTGGAAGCCGGCTTGGACTCATCTCATCGGCCGATGGCCGATACGCACTGTAGCACTTATACATCGGCTAAAGGCCGATGACGACAAGAGCGATAACATTATAATAAACAAGTATTTCGCTAGCCGATCATCGAAGGGATGCTCAAAAACCGGCTATAAACTTGGTAAAATAAACGAGCAGAATGCATAAGTAAATAGATTAAATAAACTCCAGCCGATCATAGTTTAAAGTTACTGATATTGCTGTGAAGATACTGCTCGTGCCCGTGCCCGGGCCCTTGCTCACATCGGCTCTCGGGATCTTCATCCGCTGTCCGTGCCCGTGCCCGGGTTCTTACCTATGCTCGTGCCCGGGTCCTTACCTGAGGTCGTGCCCGGGAACTTGACTGAGGTCGTGCCTGTCACACCCTGAGTTTAGCCACACAGAAACTTTACCGGAGAAAATACCTAAGAAAAGGAATTTTAAAAAGGATAAAGAAATTAATTGATGGTGTAAAATGCAAGATAATAAATTATCGTGGCCGGGAATATTTTTCTTGTATTCTCTGTGCCAAAATACATTAACTGGATTTTTAGTGGAATTTACAGAGCACAGGAACTATTTTTAATAAATCAAATACGCTTATCGGAATTTCAATCGTCCTGGAAATCTTTTTCCTTCTTCCTTTCTCTTTTTCTCCCTCGGGGCCGCTGGCCCGCTCCTGTGCCGCCATTCCCCACGCGCCGCAGGCCGGGTCCTTTTTTTTTTTTCCTCCCCGGCCTTTTCCTCCTTGCGCCCGTGCCCCGCGGCCGCGCCCGCGCCCTCGCTCCTCGCGCCCGAGCTCCCGCGCCCTCGCGCCCGAGCTCGCACCCGCTGACAGGCCGGGCCCGCCTGTCATCTTCATCTTCCTCCTCCGTCCGAATCGGGCGGAGGGGAAATTCCCCGGAGCCGTCCGATCCGGCGCCGCCTACCGCCTCATCCCACGCGCCCTCCACTCGTTCAAACGGTCGCGGACCGAGTCCGCCCCACTCCCCCGAGTTCTCCGGCGTCCACGTCCCCTCTCTCCCGTGAATCTCGCACACGATGCCCACGCCGCCGTCCACTCTCCCGTGCGCGATTGGAGCCGTTCGGCCTCGATCTCCCCCGGACGACTGTATAAAAACCATCTCCACCCTCTCCTCCATCTTTTCCCTAACACGCCGAGCTTTCCAGTGCCCCAGAACCCCGTCGCCACCGCACACCCGAGCTCCACCGTTTTTCGCCGCCTCCGGCCGCCGCTTGCCGCCGTTCCGGACGCCGCCAGGTCACTCCGCCACCGCCAGCACCTCCGCCGCGCCGCGCCGCATCTCAGCCGCCACTCCGTGGGAGCCGAAGCTCGCCGAACCGCCTCGCCCGCGCGCACGGTGAGTATCGGCCCTCCGCCTCCTTTCCGGCCGGTGATTCCTGCCGCGCCGTGTCTCCATTCTCCGCTCTAACTCCTCTCCCGTCCTCCTCATCCTCCAGGACACCTCGGCAGTCGCCTCTCGCCCGTTCCCCGCCGTCGGAGCTCCGTCGCCGATGTCGCCCCGAGGCCGCCGCCGCTTTTTCGTCGCCACCGTCGTCTTCGCGCCGTCGCGAGCCGCCGGTGAGAACCCTTTTCGTTTTCCCGTTCCTTTCCGCCCCTCCGTGTGGTCGCCGCCGCGCCGGGTGGTCGCCGTCGTCAACCATCGGGTCGCGTGCGCGCCGCCGCCTCCCGCTCGGGACGGCTGGCTTCGGCCGCCGCTCCCCGGGGCCGTCCGATCTGCCGGGTGGCAGATCGGGGCTGCCCGCTCGCTCGCCCACGTGGTTGCCCGCGGTGGCGCCACGTGGTGCGCTCGCCTCTGTGCGCCGTCGCCTCCCTCTCCGGTGACGTTTTTTTTAATCGGTTAATGCGCATTAAATCACTGGCTAATTATATTCACTCTGAAAATAGCAGTAAAACTTCAATAAATCATAACTATTCCATGCGAACTCTGTTTAAGTCCATTCAAATTTCATTAAATCCAGAAAAATGCCAAGAATCCATTAAAAATACTTTCAGCCCATGTTTGTTGACCCCCATGTACTATTTTTAATTGTTTATGCATTGTTTGTTGTAGAATCCGACGTCGGTAATTCTCCTGCGTTTTTCGAGATCGTAGCCGAATACCTTGAGCCGGAGCAAGGCAAGTCGCACTGTTACCTTGATCACTTTGTACCTATTTTTCGCTAAATTGCTTTGTTTGCTCAAATAAATTGCATCATTTCTATATTTCATGTGGGTGGATCATTACCTATACAATGTTAGGACTCAACCATAGCTTTGAAACCTGATTCCTTGTCACCTGGGTAATAATATGAGTAGATTATAATCCCTAGGATGCTTAGCCATGCTTAGCAACATAGCTCACCTGGGAATTAAATAATGTCTTTTTATATGATTCGACTCA
Organism: Oryza meyeriana var. granulata; assembly: GCA_003991445.1. Taxonomy (NCBI): domain Eukaryota; kingdom Viridiplantae; phylum Streptophyta; class Magnoliopsida; order Poales; family Poaceae; genus Oryza; species Oryza meyeriana. The sequence continues at coordinate 390,522 of RYFJ01002064.1, forward strand.
ATGTCGGAAAAATGGAACCTTGGTTAGGCTGTTGTTAAATTCCTAAAATTTTGACCTAAATGGTGGGCTGTGGGTGTATGGTTTTGCTGGTCACACCCATGGCAATTAAGAACCGGTTCGCGGGAACCACTTGGGCAACTTCCCGTACTTGCCACAAGCCAGCGTGGGCAACGGCTGGGCTTGAAGCGTTTCTTCTCCCTCTCCTAGGCACCGATGAAGAGGGTGGAAGAGATGGAGTTGGGTCGGCCCGGGGTAGGGTTGATCGGCTGCCGGATTCACCGTGGCGCAAGGGGGGTAGCCTGGCCAATATGGCGTGCCCTGTCGGCAGGTGCAACCTCAGCGTGGTGTGGATGGTTAGGGAGGGGTTTCGTGAACGGTCCTGTCACAGCCTCGCACGGGACATCATGGTGATGTACTGGCACACGGGAACGTGTGTGGGGGCTGTGTCTTGTGGGTACAGTTGTACACCTCTGATCAGAGTAAAACTATTCGAATAGCCGCGCCCGCGGTAATGGGCACATTGGCCAAGACTCACCGTGATTAGTCTCACCCTAGATAATCAATCCTGTTTATCAAACTGGTGTGTGGAAGGTGTTGAGTCCGGTCGACGTGGTTGAGTTGACCGGGGGTGACTGGTTAGCATGGTTTAACGCTAATCGGTGGAGACTGGTGAGTGTGGTGTAACTCTCATCAGTTACGCCTGGTGGTCGTGGTGTAACTTCCATCAGCGCGGCCTGGTCAACGTGGTTTAGCGTTGGTCGGGAAAAGCTGGTCAGCGTGATACGTTGTCCGGTGGTGACTGGTTAACGTGGTGTAGCGTTAATCAGTGGAGTCCGGGTAACGTGGTGTAACGGTACCCGGAGGTGTCTGGTGAACGTGGTGTAGCGTTCATCAGTGGAGACTGGTTGATGTGGTTTAGCGTCAATCAGTTGGGAATGGTTGGGCCTGGTTAACGTGGTGTAACGTTAATCAGTGGAAGTTAATATTGTTAAATAAAACAACTTTTTACTGTTTGCGAACTACTTCCCTTTGCAACTGCTTTTCCGCAAATAAACCCTGTCCCATCTTTGTACCCTGTGCATATGCATAATTGTGGGTGTGATTTGTTGAGTACTGTGGATGGTACTCAGCCTTGCTCCAATTTTCCCCCCAGTGTTGGAGGACGTGTCAGATGAAGATCATCCTGAGGAATAGGCTGGCTCCACCGTCAAGGTGCCTGTGGGAATGGAATCGGCTGCTTGGCCAGATGTTCATAGACTCCGTTTTACCTTTTTCCGCTGCATTTATGTAATATACACTTTACTCTGTTTGTAAGACTCTCTGTATGGCAACTTGGTTTGTGTACCCTGGCTTTCCTGGGCAGGGATTTATTACACATTAATGTTCAGATTTTCGGTGCGAATTTCTGGGCGTTACAGTGCCCGGGAATTTGGCTGAGGTCGTGCCCGGGAACCTGCTTGTGCTCGCATTCGGATCGGCAGAATAAACCAATCGGCTAGCCCTTAGCCGATTGTAACAGTAATGCAGGCAAAAATGTATAACAAGGCAAGCAACATAATCGGCTATATTTAATAAGGGATAACTTATCGGCTAAGCACTCCGATAACAACATCGCATAAAACCCATCGGCTTATTAAGGGTAACGTTATTATTCAGTCTAGTAGATCGGACCCAACCGTTGCAGCACAGACTGATAATAATAACGAGATCTCGATAGGCCGATAGATCTGATGCGATCGTGATGCTAAAATATGATAACTTACCGGCTATACACCCCGATAAGATGCTTGCACATAAAGTATCGACCTAGCAGGAACGATTTATCGCTAGCAGTTTAGTAGGTCGGACCTAACCGATGCAGCACAAACTGATGATAAACCGCTCCCAGCAAGCCGATACGATCTATGCACGCGTGATGTGATATACCTAATCAATCTATGAGATTAAACTGAACTGATGCAGCCATAGATAAAATAAATATATCGTGGTAAGCCGACTACCATAAACCGACTAGAATATCGGACCTAACCGAGGAAGTCCTAGCCAATAGGTAGTCGGGGTGACGAGACTTACCCTCTCGCAGGAGGTCGGACCTAACCGATGCAGCCCGGCTCGAGAAGCAAGATCCCGTCGGAAGGGTGGCGATGCGCCAAAATTGTATTGATCGAGTGATAATTTACACGGTTCCCGGGCGTACGTATTTATACCCCGAGTTATATGAGTCCTTATTGGACACGGTACATGATTTCCTAATTATAGCAGAAAACTTTTAACAAGGCCTGACCGGACACGAGGTCAGGTTTCCTAAAGATAAACACTTGCCTAATTAATAGGTACAGTAAATAATTGCCAAACAGCGGTCTTCACGGCTCCCTCCCGGAATCGGTCTCTTCTGGATCAATTTCCGCCAGTTGACTGCAATTTCCCCTTTGACCGAATCTGACATAGGGCCTTACCAAATTTTGGCGTTAACAATTAGAAAGGTCCTTGAGAGATTTAACATGTCAAAAACTCATCCTTTGAAGACACCCATGGTTGTGAGATCCCTTTATCGGGATAAACACCCATTCCGTCCTAAGAGTGAGACTGAGAAAGTGTTGGGACTGGAAATCCCATACTTAAGCACCATAGGAGCATTGATGTACCTTGCGAGCTGCACCAAACCTGATATTGCGTTCGCGATAAATCTCCTAGCAAGATACAGTGCGTCTCCTACTAGGAGACATTGGGTTGACGTTAAGACAGTACTCAAATACCTCCAGGTTACGCAAGATCTCGACCTCTTCTTTCTAAGACAACGAGACTTAATCATGGTGGGCTATACGGATGCAGGATATCTGTCTGATCCCCATAATGCCCGTTCTCAAACTGGTTTTATGTTTCTTTGTAGTGGTACGGCTATTTCGTGGCGGTTTAGTAAAATGACTTTGGTAGCAACGTCTACAAACCACTCAGAAATCATTGCACTATATGAAGCCACATGAGAGTGTGCATGGCTTAGGAGGATGACTCACCATATTGAGTGACTATGTGGTTTGAGTATCCCCGATACCTCCACCATTATTTATGAGGATAATGCAGCATGTGTCGCACAGATGCAGCTAGGTTATATCAAGAACAATTTGACGAACTATATTGCTCCAAAGTTCTTCTATCCTCATGAGCTTCAGAAGCAAGGGGAAGTAAAGATTCTGCAGTCCAAGTCGTGTGACAACTTGACAGATTTGTTTACTAAGTCTCTCTCAGTTTGTACTTTCCGAAAGTTTGTTCGTGAAATTGGGATAAGAAAACTTAGAGACTTACAGAGTTCAAAGGAAATAGAACTCTTGAACACAGCCTAGTCAGTGGATCGACGAGTCCACAAAGTTGTACTCTTTTTTCTTTAGTTGAGTGGAGCTTGTGATCCTCACAAAGGTTTTTAACGAGTCAACGGTGTGTGACGCATGGCGACAATTATGTACTCTTTCTCCTAGCCTTTTTTACCACTGGGTTTTGGTAGGAGTTTTGACGAGGCACGAGTTGGTCGCGGATAGGTCCAAGGGGGAGTGTTACGAATCCTTATCTCTTTAGGAGATAAAATTCTTTCTTGTGGACCAACCCAAATTAGTTAGAGATAAATTTATGGTTCTTATCTCTAGTCTCCTCTACCTATAAATAGAGGGGCAGGGGTGTCTTCCTTATACATATTGATCATTGATTAATAAAGAGAAAGCAACACCTTTATATCTGTGTCTCTTGTGTTTATTGTCTTCTTCTGTGTTGTGATTGTGTAGAAAGGAATACGGTCTTCTACATCTTCTCACGTCTCATCTTCTGCGGGAGAGAAGAGAGCGAATCTGGACGATCTATGGATGTAGCCGCTCTATAACAGATCAGACATCAGTTGATCACCAGCATGTTGCACTGTAGGAGTGGCATTCAGCTCACTTTGCAACGATCAGCGGAAAGGACGGCAAGAAGAACGGTACAGGATGACATAGGCAGAAAAAGTCTGCAACTCGCGATCAATCTAGCAGCCTGACAGCTTTTGATGTGCTAATTTAGGGACAAGATCTCCCTTTCTTTATGCTTCAATTGAAACTAGCTTCTGCTAATGGTATCACTCTACTGCCGAGAAGCAAGTAGTAGTTGGCTAATGGCTACTCGACCACCCATGTCACGGCAATGGGGCTTCTCACCCTGCGCTTCCCCTGCCCGCCGCTCTGCTTCCACACCAGGTACCCGTCCGCGTTGTCGCGCGGTGCCGGCGCGTCGACGGTCACCCGGAAGCTCTTCCTCTCGCCGAACTCCGAGAACGTCAGCGTCGTCGGCGAGACATTGACCTTGACGCCGTGCGGCGCGGCTACCTGCGCGATGTACGTCGAGTTCGGCGTGCCGACGTTGGTGACCGTCCTCTGGAGCACCGCCGATGTGGTGTTCGTCTTGAACGCCACCGATATGGAGGGGTAGTTGAGGCTGAAGCCGGCGTTCCGCTGCAGGACGGCGGTGCAGTTGACGCCGGCGTGGGTGATCTTGAAGATCTCCATGTGGGTGTACCCGAGGGTGCAGAGGTGGGTGACGTAGTCGGCCGGGTCTATGTCGTAGACGAGCCCCGGGTCGACGGCCCTCGCCGGGTTCACGTGCCCGGCTCCCATGGCGTACGCGTCGGCCTTGCCGCCGCCGCCGTCCATGATCGGCTTGCCCTGCCGGTCGGTCACGTCGGCCGTCGTCATGATCGCGGACCGTACCATCGCCGGGCTCCATGACGGGTGCGCCGACCTGATGAGCGCCGCGATGCCGCTCACGTGTGGGCACGCCATTGATGTCCCCGAGAGCACCGTGAAGTTGGACCGCCGGTCGTCGTCGTCGAGCCCCGACGGGCCCAGGTTGCCGGGCCACGCGGCGATGATGTTCACTCCGGGGGCGATCACGTCGGGCTTGAGCACCGACGGGTTCGTCAGGCTCGGCCCGCGCGCGGAGAACAGCGCCACCGCTGGCGCGCGTGCTCGCCCAGTCCGCGTACCGCCGAACACTATCCTCGCCACCGGCCGCCGCGTGGAGCTGATGTAATTCTTGAGCTCGACGGCCTCCCTGTAGCCGATGAGCGTCGACGGCAGGACATGCACATCGACGGAGTCTTCTTGCTGGTTTATCTCGGAATTCGCGAGAATCATGGCTGCGCCGCCTGCTTCTTTTACTGCCTCGCCTTTGTCAGCCCGGCCGGTGATGCCACGGTCACATACGACCATCTTTCCGGCGACAGTGGCGGCAGAGAGGGACCCCTTGATGCAGTACATCTCTTCCCGAGACCCACCGGCGGCGTACACCAGTTCGAGCTCCTTCCCGCCATTTTTCAAATCGACTTTCCCGGGGTACATGGACTCGCCGTACAGGATCCGGCCGTTCCCGAGCCGGACATAGGCCGGGAAGCGCCGGTCCAGCGTGGCGGCGCCGACGGTGATCACCCATGGCGCCTCGTTAGCGACGGAGCTCGGCGACGGCCCGTTATTCCCGGCGGCGCACACGACGGAGACGCCACGCAACGTGGCACGGAAGCTGCCGATGGCGATGCTGTCCTCGAAGAGCGGGATGGGAAAGCCGCCGAGGGAGAGGGACAGTACGTCGACTCCGTCGCGCACGGCGTCGTCCATCCCGGCGAGGATGTCGGAGCTGTAGCACCCGTTGAACCAGCAGACCTTGTAGGCCGCGACGTGCGCGGCCGGAGCCACGCCGCGCGCCTCCCCGGCCCCGACGCCCAGGACGCTGGCCCCGGCGACGGCCGCACCAGCGGCCGTCGACGCCGTGTGCGTCCCGTGCCCGTGCGCGTCCCGCGGCGACACGTACTCCATCAGCGACACGGCGTCCGAAGGGTTGGTCGGGTAGTTGGCGCGGTGGCCCTTGGAGTAGAACCGCGCGCCGATGAGCTTCCGGTTGCAGTTGGTGGCGTTGAAATGCTCCCCTCCCTGGCACACGCCCTGCCACCGCGCCGGCACCGGCGGCATCCCGCGGTCATTGAAGCTGGGGTTCTCCGGCCACACGCCGGTGTCGAGCACGCCGACGATCGTGCCGCCGCCGAACCCGGACCGCGCCCACGCGCCGCTTGGGCAGAAGTTGAGTCCCAAGAACTTGTACGAGTACGTCGTGTGCAGTTCAACCCGGCGGTCGGCCCGCACCGACGCGACGCCCGGCAGCTCCCGCAGCGCCGCCGCCTCCTCCTCCGTGAGCTGAGCCGCGAAGCCATCAAACACGGTGTGGTAAGAATACAGGAGACGCGATGAGGGCCGCTTCTCCCCCTCCCATGGCACGGACTTCTCAAGGAAGGAGAGATGCCAGTGCTGCTTCGAGGCGAACATCGCCTGGTTGCCATTGGCGATAGCTTCATGCGGATGCAGCTGCACAATGTAGCTCTGTAGAGACTCTGCTGCAGCGGCAGAGCCAAGAACTGGAAACATGCAGAAGAACAAGAGGTGGAAGAAGACGAAAAACAGCTTGAATAAACCCATTGCTTCTCGAACCTAACAAGCAATTAGGATGGCAATTTCTTTGCTTTTCTCTAGCTTGCAATGGCTGGGAGATGAACAAGCGCAGAGTTGGCAATGGTATTTGAAGCGGCAGCGCCGGGAGCGCGAAGCACGATGAGAATTTGAGACGGGGAGGGAGGTCTCGTGAGGAGGAGCCCCGGAGGCCTCGCCGTCACACGGGAGATACTGCACTGAGTAAATTGGCTCCTCTGAGACTGAGGCTGAGCTCTGAGTTCCATAACTGCACAGGCACGGGTAGTGAGAGACGTACCTATAAGTGTTTTGGGCTAGGAGCTTATAAGTCGCACGTAAAACAAAAAATATTATTGACGCATGATTAATTAAGTATTTACTATTAAAAACTTAAAAAATAGATATATTTATTTTTTTAAGATACTTTCATATATAAAAATTTTTTTAAAAAATACACCGTTTATCGTTTTAGAAAACGTATCTACGAAAAACGAGAAAATAAATTGCTTAAATAAGTACAAAAGAATACCAAGCCATGGAGGAGAGACGGAGACGGAGCGTATCAGCAGTTATTGTTCAGCGTGCAAAACGGATATAGACTGTACTGAGGGCTGAAGAAGAGGAAACAGAGATCGTAATCGTCCTCTCCCTGATTCCTCTCTTGTCAAGCAGAGGTCTTCTCGCTGCCTCATGGTTCTTCTCACACTGTCTGCCTCATGTCATTTATGATGTGCACGCCTTCCTTAAATTTCCCTCCTGTATTATGGGCGCCGCCCGGATCACCATTTTTGCATGCGTACGTATGCAGTGATGTACTAGGACATTTTTGGGAAAGATTGGAGATTGGCATTACTACATCAGTACATTATCCACAAGCTAACTGCTACTGGTCCTGGCGCTGTACTAACATAAAGCTTTCTTCAGACAGAAAGAGTGGCCTTCGCTAGAGACCTGTAAGCAAGAACTTTAGACAGGGTTGTCTGTTTGGTGAACACAAGGGAATTTCTCAGTGAAATTCCGAGTTAAGCCTGGAATTTGTTGTTTGGAAAGATGAACATATGAAGTAGTGCAACAATGGCACCAAATTACTACGAGTTAAGCTTACAAATTGCAATGTTCATTGAATGCTTTGATGGTCGGTCACAAGTCGCAGGCGTGAAAGCGAAGAAACTATTGCCCTGCCCCCACAGGGGAGGAGCAGCATGGCAGGCTCCGAATTTTTTTATTTTTATATTTATTTAATAAAAAATTTACAAAACTATATTTTCATTTCAAAAATTTACAAAAATATACTCCCGCCACCCTTTGGGAGGGCGATATGATGACGTGGCTGACGGTCATTGGCCAGCGGCCCACGGCCGTCAGCCATTTTGCAGGCGGCCCCCTTGCCGCCCTCTGGGAGGGCAGTTTTTAGCCCGGGCAGTATAAAACCCCCTCCCAGATTCCAAAAATATTATAAAATTCACTGAAATTATAGAAAAAAAAAAGAGAGCTGAGAGCGAGCCTGAACGAAAGCAGCGAAGCTCTGTCAGCTTGCTGTTTGTCTACAGGTAAAATCTATTATCTCTTTGTAATTTCTATTTCTATGCATAAATTGATATAGTATTGTACTGGTTATGTATATAGTACTATATGAAAATAAATTGTTACTCGTAGATCTGTAGGTCTTTAGTTAATGTGTTAGATGATTTAATTTTTGTAGAGATATGAGGAGAATATTAGTATCTAGTTTAACTGTATTTTTTCATCAATAGAAATATCAAATAAGGTGATATTTCAGTTATTTCACGGGCAAGGGAATGTTAGATATGGTCCAGAAGGGGTAGATCTGTCGGATTTTAGTTCAACGGCTAAGGGGATTGATAGACCAGCTAAGAGAAGTTTTGGGTCAGTGTACAACTGGCTGATACGAGGGTTTCGATTGAACCCCGAGCTTAGCACAATAACCTTGTATGTAGTAGTCAGTCGTGCAGCTGAAGGTTTTTTTGGGAACTGATGCCAGTGGATTGCACTGCCACTTGGAGATGGTATGTGGAGAATGCATTCCAACGTGGTTGGCCACTGGGCATACTTGTGTCGATATATGAGAAAGAAAATACTGCTGGTGCAATGCCCGTGCAAGATGATGAGGATCCAAGTACGGCGGGAGGTAATAGCGAAACAATAGAAGAAAATGAAGAAGGGAATGAAGAAGATAGACAACCAACAGGTGTGGCAGATGAGGAAGAACAAATCAACAGAATCGTCGAAGAAATGGATAGGGAAGATTCTGAAAACGAGCAAGCAGAGCATGATGATTCGTCTGATGAGGACACCATGATACTTGCAGAATGGAGCAACCAGGACTTCTCTAGGCTTTCTATCTCTGAGGGATATCATGTATCATGGGAGTACAAAGAAAATGAGGTCATCAAAGGAGCTAAGTATGCATATGTAGAGGATTTAAAGGAGGCAGTAAAACAATGGGCCGTGTCACTTCAAAGGGAGTTCTCAGTCGTGAAGTCAAGCAAATCGGTTTATGAAGTAAAGTGCATGAAGGATGGGTGTCCATGGCGGGTGCACGCATTCAAAGGTAAATGGAAAGATTATTGGCAAGTTTCAATCGTGACTGAGCATTCATGTTATTTACCGGGTGTTGAAAAATATCACAGAAACATGACATCTGCATTTGTTGCGACAGAGATGTACTCCCATATTATTAACAATATGAGGTACGAACCAAGGTCAATTGTTAGACATATTGAAGAGAAATTTAAATACACAATTAGCTATGCTAAGGCTTGGAGGGCAAAACAGAAGGTTATAGAGATGAGATTTGTCACATTTGAAGCATCCTATGATAATTTGCCTCGTCTGTTAGGCTGTATTCTTCAGAGGAATCCGGAGACGTGCTACGATCCAAAAGCCTTTCCATCAATTCACCATGGTAATAAAAGTGTGTTGCAACGAGTATTCTTTGCATTAGGTGCTTGCATTCAGGCATTTGTCCATTGTCGTCCCATCCTCTACATCGATGGGACATTTCTGACTGGAAAGTACAGAGGACAGATCTTAACAGCAATTGGAGTTGATGGAAACAACCAAGTTCTACCAGTTGCTTTTGCTTTTGTTGAAAGTGAGAACACTGATAGCTGGTATTGGTTTCTAGAAAGGGTTAAGGCTGCAGTTGTACGGATGAGACCAGACGTATGCTTTATACATGACCGTCATGCCGGCTTGCTGCGTGCAATTGAGGAATTGAGATATGGATGTGTTGAGAAGGGATACCCACCAAGGTAGTCTGATGTCCAAAGCAGATGGTGCATGCGGCATATGGGTGCTAATTTCTACAGACAATTTAAGAATAAGCACTTTATGGATCTTTTTAAGAGGCTTTGCACCCAGAATCAAGAGAAGAAATTCAATGAGCTTTGGAGGAGGTTGGATGAGCTGACCTCTAAACAAACAGATGAGCAGTTGAGGAGAGCTACCATTGGAGGGGATGAGGCTCCACAAGCTCTTGAATCTCTATCAACTGACGGACCTCATATGAGAAGAAGGTCTGCATCCTCAGTTAGAAAATTTTCAGATTGGATTGAGAATGAGCCAAAGGAGAAATGGGCATTGTTGTATGACAAGGATGGTTCTCGGTTTGGCATAATGACCACAAATTTGGCAGAGGTTTATAACTGGGTGATGCGTGGTGTTCGAGGGCTCCCACTTGTTGGCATAGTTGAATTTATCTTGCATGGCACATGCAAGTACTTCAGAGATCAGTTTAGAGCAGCTAGGCCCTCAATGACGGACAATAATCTTTTCTTTGGCACACTACTGACGAAGTATCTGCAAGATAAAAGTAAAAAGGCCCGAAGACATCGTGTTCTACCTCAAGGCACACAAGAACACAGATTTGAAATATTGTGTGTCGACAAAGGCATGCGCGGAATCTTTCGTAAAAGAGTTATGCAGGAGTGTGTGCTGAAGGAAGACAGGACCTGCAAGTGCTCGTGCTGAAAACCTACTCTGCTAGGACTTCCCCTCGCAGGAGACGCAGTCAGCCCGATCGACGGGGCGCACGGTTGGTCGTAGGACATCACTGCTCGGTTTGCGCCCGTGCATCGTCAACCTGAACTTGGACACCCGGGTTCGCTACCGACTTACACCACGATCGGCCCCTCACAGGCTTGGCTGTTACAGTTCACCGTAAGTCGCGGATTCCTTTCATTCACAATCATCTGATCTACAAAGCAACAGAGCTGCTGACTATAATATTCCTTTACAGCCTGATAAGCTAGCCGATGACGCCGACGATTACTCGGTGCGGCGGAGCATGGAGGCGTACCTGTTGTGGCTGTTCGGGTGGGTGCTGTTCACCAACACTCACGGGCACGCGGTGGACAAGGGATTGATCCACTACGCTCATGCGATCGCCAACAGCGAGGACGGCCTCGTACCGCAGTGGAGTTGGGGATCTGCTGTGCTAGCGGCGACGTACCGTGCTCTTTGTGACGCGTGCACAAAGACCGATCCAGGTGCGATTATCGCCGGTTGCCCTCTCCTTCTGCAGCTATGGGCGGCCGAGCGGTTCGCGATAGGCCGTCCTTTGATTCAGCACTCTGCCTACGAGGGCGGCCTTGGAGGATTGTACGGCCAGTGGCCCGAGAACCGTCCGACTATGGGGACCGTATGGTGTCGACGTGAGGTACAAAATATGAAATTCTATGTTTAGCAGTTATGCGCAAACACTGACGTTTAACCTTTTCCTATTTTGCAGCGTCGTTACGCCCACATACAGGTTAGGAGGGCCTACCCCGAATTCGTTTTGGAGTTCGACCGCCTGCTGCCCAGCGACGTCGTCTGGGAGCCGTATAGTCCGCAGGCCATCGCGGCCCGTGCACCGCTCGGACTCTCTACTCTTTGCACGCGCAACCAAGCGTACTGGATGATGATGGTGCCGTTGGTGTTCGACATCTTCGTCGAGCCCTACTCTCCGCAGCGCGTGCTGCGACAGTTCAGACTACGTCAGTACTCCCCTGTGCCCGTGCAGATCGATGTGCCGCGCGATGTGCACTGGTTAGTACAACTGCGATCTTTGTTTACTACTATAACTATTTAATGTAGTCTAATGCACTCTCTGCAAATAGATATAATCGTAGGGGACATGCAGCCGGTGTTCAGTGGTATCCTCGACTGCAGAAGTACGTGGACGACTGGTTGTTGGCGACGGAGGAGGTGGTCGACGAGATACATGCACACACTGAGGAAGCCTACCTAGCATACCTGACGTGGTACCAGACCCGTACCCGCACACGCGTAACGTTCACCCCAGATGATCCACAGCCACACATCGCCGCTACGACAGACACGTATCCTAGACACCGTGACCAGGACTACTTCCGTGCGGTACGTCACATTATCTTTGCACTTTGCTATTTCCTTTGTACGTGTCCACAGTTCTAACACATGTTCACGTCACATCTGAAATAGGCTGACGCAGCGCGACAGGTTCAGGCTGATGTAAACGCGGCGTTCGGACGATTGGACAGTGGGATTGTGTTGAATGCCGATGAGCAGAGGACGACCTTCGGGAAGATTCGTCAGGCGATGCTCACAGTGATTCGTGCGCTCACTTGTCGTGCGGTCGATGCGGTACCTCCCGTAGTTGTATAGCAGCAACAGCCACGACCAGCAGGAACAGGAGCAGGAGCAGGAGTGCGACCGCAGGGTTCCAGTCAGCCATCTGGCCCTTCCAGAGATAAATTGGACTAACCATCGGTTCATAACATGTTTCCTTCTACGACATGTACTGTTGTACATCAATATGCTTCCCTGCAGCTTTCACTACACCGTACCTACATCCCTCTAGAGCTAGCACATCGACGCATGGAGTGTACCACAGCCGACCACACGCACAGCTGGGCATGACAACTGCCCCTCGGGCCACCACAGGAGATCCTTCAGGTTATATCAAACTTTATTTTTGCCTTGCAAAATTTTGGTTTGCAATTATCAATATTTTGGTGTACATGGTTCTACTGTACAGCGCCAGGGATGTTTGCTGGCGCTGGCTCCTCCCCGCAGGGCATGGGCGTGACAACTGCCCCTCGGGCTACCACAGGAGGTCCTTCAGGTTATATCAAACTTTATTTTTGCCTTGCCAAATTTTGATTTACAATTATCAATATTTTGGTGTACATGGTTCTACTCTACAGCGCCGAGGATGTTTGCTGGCGCTGGCTCCTCTACGCAGGCCGCACGCGGCAGCGGTTGGGCACCGGATCCTTTCGAGGGGGACGACTTGGAGGACTCGGGCGAGGAGATCCAGGAGATACTACCAGCCTCGCAGCTTGAAGGAGCTCCGCCACCACAGACACAGGACCCACCAGCTGCCACACCCGTGCAGACGACCCGCGCTAGCCGTGCCGTACCACCAGACCGGCTGACGTACTCCCAGGGGCAGGTGCGAGCGCAGGGTAGGAAGACAAAGAGGGCTAGAGGTTACGGTCAGGGCCCGTAGTACGTTGCATCTGTGATAGTTTGTCTATTGTATATCATGTTTTATTAATTCTACGTATACTGAAGAAACCCCTTTACTTTATTTACGCTCGTCGATCGTTTACGATCTATGTTTGTGACGAAACTGATCAAAAACATAAATTTTTCAGTTTCAATTTTACGGCGAAAGTACATTCTGAGCGGTGACAACCGAACACACGTTAATTACATACAAACATAATGAAATTATCCATACAAAGAGTACAAACGGCACATCAAACGTTTCTGGTTATCGTTATTACATGCCTTAGGAAATTTTAAACAGATAACCAAGTAGAGATGTAACTACTGTGTGCAGCGTGGGTACTTCCTCTTCCTTGCCGCCACAGATATGCCTGTCCGGACCGTCCGGACAGGGTGAGGATGGTCCGGACTATATAATACAAAACAACAATTTGTACAGTGCGGACCGTCCGAACAGGGTGACGATGGTCCGGACTATATATTGTGAAACGGCAATTTGTACAGTTCGGACCGTCCGGACAGTCCTCTGCGGCCGCCTGCAAAGTAGCCAGTCCGGACCGTCCGTATAGAGTGTGGACCGTCCGGACAGTACTCTGCGGCCGCCTGCAAAGTAGCCTGTCCGGACCGTCCGTATATAGTGCGGACCGTCCGGACAGTACTCTGTGCCGTGGGTCGGCCATTTGCAGGCGGCCCCCGGCCACCCAAAAACAGCCCTCCCAGAGGGCGGCAAGGGGGCCACCTGCAAAATGGCTAGCCCGTGGGTCGGCCATTTTGCAGGCGGCCCCCCGGGGCACACAAAAACCGCCCTTTGAGAGGGCGGCAAGGGGGCCGCCATTTTACAGGCAGCCCCCTTGCCGCCCTCTCAGAGAGTGGTTTTTGTGTGCCCCGGGGGGCCGCCGGCCAACAGCCGTCAGCCACGTCATCATATCGCCCTCTGACATGACGATTTCAGACATATCGCCCTCCCAAAAAGCGGCGGGAGTATATTTTTGTAAATTTTTGAAATGAAAATGTAGTTTTGTAAATTTTTTATTAAATAAATATAAAAATAAAAAAAATTCGGCAGGCTCCTGCATTCAAGTCAACACAAACACCCTGCCTTGTGAAGGCCCATGGGCTCGCAATCCGCCGCGCCCAATATTTCCACAGCTCGATGCGGCCCGGCCCGTCGCGCTTTCGCCGCGCGCGCAGATGAGGCCATCTGGGCCGTGGCAGCTACAAGCCTACAAGTTGCCACATTTTGGGCCGCGAATCTTCCACTCGTCTCGGCTACATGGGCCTACCCGAGCAATGGGCCTCTTTGATACTGTGAAATCGAGGCGGTTCTCTCGGCTGCTCTTTTCACAAGATTTTCGGCCCGGCCCATCTAGCTCGGTTAGAATAGAAACGGGAACCCTCGCCGGGGAACCTCCAAACCAGACGCCATGGCCGCCGGCGGTCAGCAGAAGAGCGGGACCCCGATCTCCGCGTCCTCTACTTCCTCCGGGAGGCTCGTCACGCCTTTCTGGAAAGGTTGGCGACGAGGGAGCTCCAAACTAGGCCCTCGTTTTTTTGGGTGATGTTTCGCCGTTTTTACAGCGTGTTTTTTTCCCGATGCGATGCAGAGAAGTACGAGAGGGATGCGAGGAGGTACTGGGACATCTTCTACAAGCGACACGAGGAGAAGGTTGCGACTCTAGTACCTTCCACTCTTCTCTTGCAAGTGATTTCTCTAGCTTGTGCGAGGGAACTGTTGGATGTGGAAGATTATTCTGATGTGTTTGTGTTGCAAGTGCTTCCTCTGGTTTTTCCAGTAGTAGTTGCATTCTAAGACAGGAATATGCAGTGTTTGTGTCCCAGTTGCAATGTTAAGCTACCCATGAATTCGGTCTTTTTAGATATTCGAGAATGCCTTGGGTTTAGGAAGGGTAACGTTTAATTACGTGCTAGCAGACAGTTCTCATATCCTCAGGTGAAAACCAAAGTTTGAATTCCTCGGTTCCACTCCATAGTACCGAAAAGCCCAGCAGCAAAGTGCTACTGCTGCTAATTCCCTATATAGATGCTGTTTTGTATTGGTAGCATGTTCAGTTTACCTGTTCTGCTGTTCAAATTTCTAGCTGGTACTGCTTTTTAATGGATCCCGAATTTCAATGGTTGAAGGAACCTCTTTGTTTATAGTTCCGGTATATCTCTTAATGCCAACAAGAAATCTCGCCATCATTCTTGATGGAGAAATGTTATGTCGAACAATACTGTGAATCTTGACCTCTGAATCAAATATGCTGCTGCAACAGATTGTTGTTTTCCACTGCAAATGCTTTTGATTGCTTAAATTTCTCCTTTTCTTTATTTGTTTTAATGCATTTGACTTTTGTGCTCTTCCATTGCACAGTTCTTCAAGGATCGACACTACTTGGATAAAGAATGGGGAAAGTACTTTGAGGTAAACACAAAAACCTACAGTTTTCTACCAAATTTGGCCCTAAGTTTCACGAAGCTGATTTAATTGTGATGAAAATAGGCTCAAGGAGGGGAGAAGATGGTGATTTTGGAGGTATGGGTAGTGTTTATTTTAATTACTGCCATCTATAGTTTAGGCCTGTTTCTGTACTTACCATTATATGGTTGATTCTGTTAATCTAGCTAAGCAGAATAAACTAATACTTTTTTGGTTGAACTAAGGAATGTTCATGTGGCATTTCAGATTCAAGTATGCACAGAACTTGGGCAATTATACTTGTTCAATTTAAGCCATGTGCTCATAACTGGCTGAATGCTTGTATCTAGTAAATTTTGTCGCTATTCCTCCTTCATATGTAACATGAATGTGACTGGTGTAAATTTGACTGCAGGTAGGCTGTGGAGCTGGAAATACAATATTTCCATTGATTTCTACATACCCTGATATATTTGTTCATGCGTGTGATTTTTCTCCCCGAGCTATTGAATTGGTCAAGGTAGTAATTCCTCTATGGTGGCTGAATTAGTCCATATGCTCATTTTTTTTTCTAAGAATTTGCAACTGCAGTGAAAAGAGGTGTAATTTAGGATTTGCAAATGTATTGTCTCAGTGTCATGACTCATGTGGTCCTTGACCCACCTGTCCTCAAGTGCCAATCTTTGCAGTAGAAAATCAATGGTTTCCCTCTTTTTTCATTGATTGAATTTTACATGCAGAAACATAAGGACTACAGACCTGACCAAATAAATTCATTTGTATGTGATATTACATTGGAGCAACTAACTGAGAGTGTGCAACCTTCCACTGTTGATGTTGTAACAATGGTAACATGCTATACTTCTATCATGTGTCTATATGTACAAGTCATTTTAACGTCTTTGTTTACACTTATTTGCAGACATTTGAGTGTACAACCAACTAACATGTTAAGTAGATCTTTATGCTTTCTGCAGTTGCACCAGCTAAAATGCCTTTAGTTCTTCAGAATGTTAGAAACGTTCTGAAAGTAAGTACCACTGTTAATTCTAAGTACAATATATTTATTTTTTTAATTTCTCAGAAATCCCACTGACCCGAGGAACTGAACTCATGAATTTATATATTAGAATGGTGGCCGTGTGCTTTTCCGGGACTATGCTTTTGGCGACCTTGCACAGGTATGACTGTCTTCTTATGTGTATTTTGAAGCCTTCTCTAAAAGTAGGATTGTTTAATTTGATGGCTTCTACAAATCTTTTCTTTGCCCCATTCTCGGTGATATGATTTTGGTTTAATCCGTGGAATCATGCATCAGACAAGACTTGTTTCAAATTTTCAATATGTCAGATGCAAGTCTCAATCTGTATGTAAATTCTCTTAGGTGATTACATCATACAGCATAAAAATCCATTAATCTACCATCTTCTCAAGACTTGCAGTTATACATTTAAGCTTTTTTATATAATTTAAATTTATGCTTGGTCTAAACTAATTATGCATGAAGGGTATCTTATTGTCTTGTTGTAAATATTTTGTAGGAAAGACTAATGTCTAAAGGTCAACAAATAAGTGAGAATTTTTATGTTAGAGGTGATGGCACGGTGAGCGCATGGCAGATAATCATATTTTCTAATTGAAGTTTACTCACAGCAAAATTAACAGATACTATGCAGCATGGTTTTAGACAAACTGGTGGATTGATTCTGAAATGTGGGTTCCATGCAGCGGGCATATTACTTTTCAAATGAATACCTTGTGGATTTATTCTCAACATGTGGATTTACTGTTGAGGAAATTTGTGTGCACAACAAACAAGTCGAGAACCGTTCACTAGAATTGGTGATGAACAGGTGATTATTCTTTGCTTTGTATTGCAAATATCTCTAGTGTATATGCACCACCTTCTATTGAGAAAGCATGTATAATTTTTTTGCTTACATTTATAATGTTTCCAGAGTAATTCTATTGATAGCAGAAAGCATGTACTTTGATAGTATTTCCCTTTGTTCTTTTACTTGTTCTGTTTTCTTTACTGTTGTTATCTTCCTTGATGATTTCAAATATACCTTTTTTCACAATTACGTGTTTATTTATTTATTTATATGTTGCTTAGGAACTGGATCCAAGCCACCTTTATCCTTGGCTCAGCTGATCTTCAAGGCTCAAATGGTCAGCATGATCCCAATGCTTGTGAAGATAAAGAGGATAAGCTAACTGCTAATGCTCCTCAGAAGAAGAACATTAATGAAGAGATTGACCTTTCTGAGGATTTTAACAATATGTTTGGAACTTCACACAATCTTGATGAGGTAACATTTATAAATCTAAGCTGAGTGTTATCCTTTGTTGTTGTGAGCTTCAGACTTGTATTGGAGTAAAAAAGTTGGATGTCCTGCCACACCTTATTGACGAGAAGCTAGTTTCCACTACTTTAATTTGCGATACAATAGCCTGATGGCTGGCAAGGCATGCAGTCTGCAGCAATTAACTGTAGTGTATTTGCGTTATCTGTTTGACTTTACTCGCTGCACTTCTGAAGTATGGCAAGGCATGCAGTGGGATGTCACATAGTTTGATCAAGCGCAAATGTGCAATGGCATGAACTTCTGAAGTGATTCTCTTTCTCAGCCACAAATCTTGAATTATTTCTCTTTATGTTTGTAATATACCCTTGACATTGCAAATTTTTCATTATCTTGCGAAGTAATTGCACATAACATTTCTTTGGTTTGCAGGCACAAATCATTAGGATCAAAGCGAAAGGTCACGACTTCAAAATAAAAATGCTCACAAAAGAATACCAGCACACCTGCAAATTAACTGGTCTAATGCTTTGGGAATCAGCTCAATTCACGTGCAGTCTTCTAGCAGAGAATCCTTCCATTGTTGCTGGCAGAAGAGTGCTGGAATTGGGCTGTGGCTCGGCTGGCATCTGCTCAATGGTTGCTGCCAGTGTTGCTCAGTTTGTTGTAGCTACTGATGGAGATGTAGAATCTCTCGATCTGCTTAGAGAAAATATTGCCTCTAATTTGGAGCCTAATTTGCTTAAAAGAATTCTGATTATGAAGCTATTTTGGGGCGACAAAGATGATCTGAAGGCAGTCAGAGAGCTTTCCAGCGATGGAACAGGTTTCGATTGCATAATAGGAACTGATGTTACCTACAATCCTGACGCTATACTCCCCCTCTTCAAAACTGCTAGGGAACTGATTTCTAGTGAGGATCCAGAGGCGGCCCTTATTCTTTGCTATATTCAGCGCAGAGTTGATGAGGGATTCTATCCTTACTACCGCAATGGCTCAGGGTTTCAGGCTTGTGGACAAATGGATAAATGGAATTCACGAGAGTAATGGTATCATTAGCTCTTGGTTCTGCGGTAATGATGTTTGCAGTGCTTTCAGGAACGCAACGCTTTCCATACTCTATTTTCAGGTGTGAGACATTGATGTTAAGCTGTATTTCATGCTTGCTATAACTATGCGATTTTTCGCCATATTGTGTACCAGATGAATGGACAAGGGTTTTGTGGCAACTATATTATTGAAATGGAAATTCCTGCATTTTTTATTCTACTGATGATGGCAAACTGTGATTTGATAATGCAAGAAATGGGAATGCAAAGTAGCTCATTACGGGACAAATTTATCTGTGCTAGCATGCCTCCTGTGTATGTATGAAAGACGTCTGTTCATGCATGGAGATTGGAGAGAGCTGGTCGTGGGCTCTTGGCGGCCCGGCCTGAGCAGCTGACCAATCAACCCGTCACAGGCGCCCAAGGCCACCCAAAGCTCAGGTGACAAAATGATGGGCCAAGTCAGAGGGGACGGTCCATGCACAGCAAATAAAGCTGAGGCCTGAGGGCCCAATTCAAAGCCCAACTGACCATCAGTGATTCACTGGTGTGCTACAGAAACCATCAGATCATCGATTCACTGGTGTGGCTAAAAATCCATCATAGACTCAAAAGATGCTGTTAACTGATAGTAGTCATTTTTTTTAGATAATAGAATCTATTCCGGGCTTGAAGCTCTGGGCTTTGCTTCAAAGAAGATACAACCAATTATTATATAGAGGTTTCGGATCGAATGATTACGTACTATAAAATCATAACTTAATTAAAAACAAAAAAAACTACTTAGAATACCAACCAAAATACAAAGATAATAAGCCTCCATCTATGGTTGATAAGAATCTATATAAAGCATTGTTTTTTCCTGGCAAGTTATATATAGTTCTTGTCTTTCTCAAATCAGGAAACAGAATCTCCGAAATCAGCGGCCGATCATTGAGCCGATTGAATTCTGTTTACATCACCGTCGGCATCTGACGTCAGACCAAAGCAGAAGATAACATCAGAGAGAAACTAAGCTGTAAATCATTTGTTCGTCCAAATATTGCTACAGCCATAGCCATCAAAGCCGGTAGAGACACTGCCATCAGGTATGCCATGCCAATGGGGAACCTCTAATGCGACACATCCAAAAAGGTCGTGACATCGTCGCTGTTCCGGACATTCAAAACTAGGTTTTCATCCAGAGAGTCAGCGGCAACATCGGCTTTCTGGCACGGCCTCCTCCCTAGCGTCGAGTGGCTAATCGCTGTGAACGACAATGCTCCGTCTCCACCGAGGACAGACCTCGCCACCGCCACGCAATCTCACTAGTTGACCACCGAACCCCCCGGAACCGACCCGATAGCGGCCGCGAACGACGACACTCCATCGGGGCCGAGGACCGGCCTCATCACCGCCACAGGCGACGCAAATGCCCACACTGCCCAGAGCTGGCTGAATAGCTATCGTGAACAACAATGCTCTACCGCCGCCTAGGACAGACCCCACCATCGTCAGAGTAGGCAGCGAGGGACGGGATAGGATGGCGACGGCTAGGGCATGATCGTCTCTAGATCTCCTATACGAAAGAAACGGATCAACAGCTCTCGTCAGAATAAGTTTATAATATTAGCCTGATATTTTTGAAGGCAGATCTACGTGTACCATGTTTCTTTTAAACTAAGCATTTGAAAATTATAGATTAATCAAAGCTTCAATAGTATGATTAAATATTGTTTTAGACATTAAATATTTATGATCGGACGATGGAAGTACTATTTTTTTTAAGGATCAATGCACGCTTTCTGAAAAAGAAAAACACGGGAAGTTAGAATCGGTTATGACAGCGCTGAGGTACTCCTACTAGTATGATTATGATCCAACTTTACCTGGAGTCGTTGTACTGATCCTTTCTTCGCAGTGATTATTACAGTACAACTACTGGTAATTACTCAAGAGCAGGACGTTCCTCTGCCTGTCACGTTACTAAACCCCAATCGAACAGGAGCCCGCCTCCTCCAGCCCAAATCGCCGGCGCAAACCACCACCGCTTTTCGGACACGTCTCAAACGTGATGGCTTTCGACGGAGACAGGCGGCGGGCTTGCGTGCGAAATATCCCACGTCGCGTGAAAGGCATTATTCCGAGTTCCGACGCCGAAAGCGACGGCCTTTTCCCCCTCGAGCCTCACGCCGGCCAGGCCCGGCCAAGCCCGAGCCCGCCCTGGCCCCTCCCCGGCGTCGCCATCCACCCCGCGGAAGCGGCGGCCTTCCCTACCAATGGAAGACTGGCTCCCCGTTGGACCGGAGCTTGCGCGCGGGAGCCCGAGCCAGCCGCCGCTTTGACCTATAAATAAGAGGAGGAGCTGTGGCTGTGGGGTTGGACTGGGAAGGGGCAAGGAAGGGAGGGGAGGGGAGGGAAGGGAAGGGGTTGGGGTGATGGCGTGGTGGAGCTGCTTCGGCTACGGCCCGTCGATCGCCGCGGGAGGCGAGGTCCGGCTGCCGGAGCCGTTCCAGCTACCGGCGCCCTTGCCCGACTGGCCGCAAGGTTGGTTTGGTGGATTCTCTTTCCTCTCCCTTTTCTCCCACTCGTTTGGTTGTGTGCTTTCTAATTGATTCTTAATCTGCTTGTAAATCGTCGTCATCTATTGACCTGGATTGATGGATAGTGTTTTGTGGCGGTAAATTTTCAGCTGCTATGCGTGAACTCGCGCCAAGTTTGATTGTTTTTGTTGTTTTGTCGGCTCATCCTTTCCTAAACGGGAAATTTTTCATGGTAGTTGATAGAATTGATCCTGAATTTCTTCCGCGGGTGGCAGTCAAATAGTCATTACACAGCTTTTCATTTATTACATGTGTATCGTCGATTACTCTGGCATATGGTCTTAGCGTAAGAACTCAGTCGAAATCCTGGTGCTTGCCTTGGAAGTGGTATGGCCAGGAGTAGTCTGCTTTACTCACAAGACTTATTAATTTAGAAGGTTGCATCATTGGCAAGAATAGAAACCATTAGTTTACTTCAATTTGCACAGGCTACTCGAAGTCTTTTTTTTTTTTTGTTATGATGGAGTTGATTCTTCTTTTACTGTTCTTAGTTGAGTAACGACTATCAAGCGCATGTAACAGAATGTTTCAATTTTCAGTTTGCGGGTGCCATTGTTTTCCAAAATAAAGGATACTACCTGAAACACCTGAACTTTTCTGTAACATTTTATCAACTACTTCACAGGAGGGGATTTCTCTAAGGGCACAATATGCATAGGCGAGCTCGAGGTTGCAAGTATTACCAAATTCCAGAGTGTATGGAGCTGCTCAGGAGCTACATTCTATGGGCCACAAGAAGTTCCTGATGGTTTCCACTGCCTTGGGCACTATGCCCAACAGAATGACCGACCTTTACAGGGATTTCTTCTTGTGGCAAGGGTAGCGGCTAGCTGCCAATCGATCAATCACAAGCCTGCTCTTGAGAAACCATTAGATTACACCCTTGTTTGGACTAGTGCTGACTTGAATGATGATGACAATAGTAAATGTGGTTGCTTCTGGTCACCATCACCACCGGATGGGTATGAAGCTCTCGGCTATGTGGTCACTAGAGGACCAAAGAAGCCCTCATTAGAAGCAGTTCGATGTGTTCGGAGTGACCTCACAGATGAATGCGAAAACTTTAAGTCAATCACTAATATGGGAGATAATTGCTACATCTGGAATACAAGGCCTTGCCACCGAGGGGTGGCAGGAAGAGGGATACCTGTTGGTACATTCTTCTGTGGAACAGATTCAGAGGAATCAGACATTCCCTGCTTGAAGAACTTCGACTCAAATTTGAGATCCATGCCTAATTTAGAGCAGATCAAAGCACTGATCGAGCACTATGGCCCAACTGTTTTCTTCCACCCACAAGAGATCTACTTACCATCATCAGTCTCTTGGTTCTTTGAGAATGGGGCTACACTCCACAAGAAAGGTAAAGAAATGGGAGACGTAATTCTTGCTAGTGGTTCGAACCTTCCTGCTGGTGGGACAAATGACGGTGAGTACTGGATTGATCTTCCTGATGGTGATAGGAACGAATATGTCAAAGCTGGCAATCTGAAGAGTGCTGAGCTCTATGCGCATATTAAGCCAGCTCATGGAGGAACCTTCATTGACATTGCGATGTGGGTGTTCTGCCCATTTAATGGGCCAGCAACAATAAAGGTTGGATTTGCTAGCTTTGCTCTACAGAAAGTTGGCAGGCATACTGGAGACTGGGAGCATTTCACCCTCCGTATAAGTAATTTCTCAGGAGAGCTCTCATCTATCTACTACTCACAGCACAGTGGAGGCGAGTGGGTGGATGCTTGCGATTTGGAGTTCATCTCAGGAAACAAAGCCATTGTTTACTCGGCGAAGGATGGCCATGCAAGCTATGCTCACCCTGGATGTTATCTGCTGGGATCTGAGAAGGCTGGTGTTGGGGTAAGAAACGATGCAGCACGAAGTGATCTTGCAGTCGATTCGAGCACAAGGTATAAGATCATCTCTGCAGGACATCTGGGAGATGCTGTTGTCGAGCCATGCTGGCTGCAGTACATGAGAGAATGGGGCCCGACCGTGGAATATAACTCACGGTCGGAGATAGACGCGGTGCTTAGCTTCTTGCCCTTCTTTCTTCGATTCACAGCTGAAGCAATACTGAACAGTCTTCCGGTGGAACTGTACGAGGAGGAAGGGCCAACTGGACCAAAGGAGAAAAACAACTGGGAAGGCGACGAGAGAGGCTAGAAGATGTCGCTTCATAATTCGTTCCAGATAGCTCTATACATATGGTACCCTAAGGGTGCTGTAATAGTAATATCGAGATTGACGATTGATATGCTTTGCCAAGGCATTTCTGTTTATGAGTTGTGTAGTTTGTACGTGAAATGCTGGCAAAGCTGAAGGTCGAAGAGGTAATCACGTAACGTTGTCCTGTTTTATCATCTGGGTGTCACTGTGTGCCTTCCTGTTTGTATCTTGTGTCAGCTATATCTCTGTTTTTAAGAACCATAAAATGAAGTAAACATAGTCGACGAAAGCTATCGGCCACGTGAGGCTCTCTTTCGTAGAAGGTCTGCAGAGCATTTCTTGCACGTATCATCTTCGTGCTAGAATAATTAGATATGTGTAAAGTGTAATGTAACAGTTTGAAGGTTCTTATTCTCAATGGCACGTAATGCCGGATAAAAAGGTCGAATTGGTGGTTGATCCTTTTGTACTCGAGACGTTTTGGTAAGCGGATTCTTTGGCCATTGTCGGAATGTCAGGTAGAGGAACAGGTAGATATGGAGGCCATCGGCATTCCCTGCCGCTGAATCGGCCGGCAGTCAGCTGCGGCACGGAATTAAGAAATTCCCAGTGGCAAGCAAGATCTTAAAAGCTTGCGAATCGAGTAGCTGGGCCAGACTGTCTCAACATCTACTAAAACGATTCGCAGAGAATTCGGCTATCACAATTCGCAACGAGGATTCTCCAGTGCCTGGCTGCCTTCACCCTGCAGGCTGCAGCTACACTCTTGCAACTGGGGGCCAGCAGATCTTTTGCTGAACTGGTGGAGCAAAAGGATATCTTTTGCTAGCGCAGTGAGGAGGAAAGAAATCAAATCAATATTACATATAAAGCAGCCTCAACACAAGGTTAGAGCCTTGGTGAATGCAGTAGCAGCCGGCCTGAAGAGTTGTATATTACAAGCACCTGAAGATTTTGTGACGAGACGGCTGCAAGCGGAACAGTATGCTAGCTAGCCTCACTAGCCTGTATGTAATTGTCTTTGCTTGAATATTGCTTCTTGTATTAGAGCAAGCCAAACCGAACCCTCAAATCAGATCTCATCTTAAATTTAGAAGTTTATGAACTAAAAATCGTCTCCAACCGAAATCCTAATTGAACTCTCATCTGGAGGAGGCTCTCATCCGGGGGGAGACAACCCCCTAGATGTAGGAGGCCCTCATCCTCCAACCGACAATAGCACAACGAACCACCCCGCATCCAGTCTCTCTCGCGCAGGCACGCCGCCGCTCTCCTCACCCCTCTCCCGACCCCCTCCGCCGACTTCTCTCGGCCAAGTGGAGGCGCGCCGCCGTCCCTCCCCCCCCCCTACCCCCTCCTCCCCCCCGCCGCCGGCTTCTCCACCCCCTACAGCCCCTCTCGCGTAGGCGCACACGCACACGCGACCCCGCCGTTGGCTTCTCTCGGCCAAGCGTAGGCGTGCCGCCGCACCGCCCCCCTGCCGACCCCCTCCGCCAGCTTCTCTAGGCCAAGTGCAGGCACACCACTACCTACGAGTGCAGCGATCTGGATAAGGGACCGCCGCCGTCTCCATCTAGGACTGCCGTCGCTGCCTCCTCCTGGAAGTGCCACCGCCACCTCCTCCAGCCGTTAAAAATATGAGGGGTCGGTTGAAATACGCAGTGAAATAGAAGATTGAATATGGATGAGAGAGCCCCTATTCTAGACAATAGAGGGTCAAATTTGAGAGCTTCATTGGAGTTGATCTTACTCCATACAAAGTCAGCATAAGGCTGAATCTCTCGGAGGGTAAGGTGTTACTAACCTCAACAAGTCAGCAGTGAGCCCTGTTCACTCGAGCCAACAGCACAATGCTGAATTTCGCCGCTTCATGTTTTACTGCACAAGTGAGGTGAGTTCTAATACAATATAAACCGAAACACTCCAATCTGATGCCAAAATGAAACTTGTTACCCCTTTATTACCCATGCACATTCCCATCCCTTTTCCACTATGCAAGGGAGAAGTACGCATTGTTTATACATATAGAAGCATCAGCTTCGGGTAATGTCACCAACTCCTCCCGTGGTGCTGCCCACTGCATTCCCTCATCGATTTCATGGTTTATTCAGGTCAGGGAACACTTCCTCTCCGCTCATATACATCTCTCGGTTTGTGTCTTGCCTATGGTGTTGGTACTTCTATTGTGTGAATCCACTGGCGGATGTGGCTATCCTACCTCCCAGCCCCTACTTGGTGGGGTGTTTAAGCTAAGCCTCTCTATATACAGCCTGACCGAGTTGAGTATTCAGATACTAGCTGCATGAACATGGAGGACTTGTCCTCCAAGAGCCTCTGGGGTGTGTCGAACTCTGCAATTTTACCTGAAATCAAAATGGCAAGATAAGTTCATTGCAAAGACAACTTCTGCAACAAAAGATAGGCAAAAAGGACACATTTCCGAGTTTTGACAGGTGAATAAGAAATGAGAAATTTCAGTGTCCTTAAGAGGTACCAAAATTTTTAGTGTAAAATTTGGTTCCTCCTGGTACCGGTACCGAGAGTTCCAAATTTACACTAGAAAATATGGTACCTCTCGGTACCTCCTCAAGGACCATAAAATTACTCATAAGAAATTATTTAGGTCATTTGGTTAATTAAGTGAAGAGACCGTACCATCACTAAGCACCAGGACTAGGTCACTGTCGATAACCGTCGGGATACGGTGTGCAATGGTGCAGACCGTGCAATCCTTGAATTCACTGCGAATAATCCTTTGAATAAGATTATCCGTAGCTGTGTCAACTGACGCTGTTGCCTCGTCAAGCACCAAAATTTTTGCCTGTTTCAGCAGTGCCCTACCCAGTGCAATAAGCTGGCGTTGTCCCACACTCCAGTTATCTCCATTCTCCAGTACTGCAACTCCACATACGTCCGGTGAAATAAATTTAAAGGGAAAGATAACACACACCATGCTTACTCTTTGAAGATCCACCTATTCAAAATAGAAACAGACCTGGACTGTCCAGCTTTTCTTCCTTGGACCGAATGACCTCTCCCAGCTGACACTTTTCTAGTGCCTGAAAGAAAAAAGGTTCTCCCTTAAAAATCATGATATATTTAACATCAGTGCAGCATTGAAAGTCACCAGGGGTCGTACCTCCCAAATTTCCTGATCAGTACATTCTTCAAGGGGATCAAGATTCATTCTGATAGTACCCTCAAACAATGTAGGGTCCTGGGGGATGATGCTCAACCGTGACCGCAGATCATGGAGACCAATTCTAGAAATATCGATGTCATCGATGATAACTTTCCCTCCTGTAGGTTCAATTAAGCGGAAAAGGGCCTGAATAAGAGTAGATTTACCGCTTCCAGTTCGCCCTACAATCCCGATCTTTTTTCCACCAGGAAACATACAACTGATTCCATGTAGAACTACAGGAAGGTCATCCTTGTAGCGGACCTGTCATGTTTGATAATAGAATGAAATTCACGAGTAGGATCAGTTTAGGAGAAGAAAACAAGTTACATATCAGTTCAAGATCAGTGTACCTTGAGATCGACCAGCTCAATGTTTCCATTCTCAGGCCATGAGGACGGGGGGCGGCTATTCTCAATGATGAGTGGTGCTTCACTAGGAAGTTTGCAATACTGATAAATACGTTCAACAGAGATGATTCTATTCTCTAATTTACAGAAGCTCAGTATCCACCTTGACATGCGAGCATTTAAATTAAGTCCATAAGTGACAGCAAGCCCAGCCATACCTATCAAAATATAAGTGCGCTTAGATAAAGAAAAATTTAAACTGACAAAATGATGCAAGATTTTCTTCTGTGCCTAAGTAAATGATTAGGTAAAGAAATCACAAAATGCAACAGAAATAGTACGTGTGACACCAGGTAAGACATACTTGGTTCAATTGTGCCAGGAGGGAAGCTCACTAGTATCGCCATGCAAAAAGCAAAGACGAAGGTAGAGAGCAATTCCATTCGCAGGCACAGCCATTCAATAGCTGCCAGGCTGGAAAACAGAGGCCGAGCAAAACAGTCGAGAAGGTAAAGATTTCTTTTCATGAATCGTTTCTCTTGACCAAAACCTCTGATTGTAGCAGCTCCAGCAATTGACTCACTAAACAAATGGATCACCGGCGACTTCTGAACACTCAAGATCCTAGTCAATTCCCTTGATGAAGCAATATAATATCTCTGCACAATTGATAATATTAATTAGTAAACCCCATGACTTACCAGAAAACAGATATTACTGACATTTTTTTATGAAGAGAAATGTAAAATGCCTCATTCTGTAAACACAAGCAAGCAAACCAATTTTCACTGCCTCAACAATGAATTAGGGACACACCAAAAACAGGCTGTGAAAGCATATTCTGTGGTTGTAACAGTACAAATTGACCAACAACCCTGTACAGTAAGTCTTATGCAAAGTGGACTCGAGTTATAGCATAACAGTGCGTAGAGACGTAGATGCATGTTTATTTCACATCTGGAAAGGTGGACCGAAGGCAACAAATGATACATGATTTATTTAAAATAAACGGTACATAATTTTTTATTAAGGGGATTTGCTGTGCATAATAATCTATTTAATGGGGCAAAAAAGAAGGCTTGTATGATTTTAACTCCAACCTTTACACCGAGTATGTATGCTACTTGCTTTACAAATATCTTTAGAAATCTTTCATGCCTGAAGTTATTCACTTGTTCACAGGTATTTCAGCTAATTGGCAAGTTTGTTGATGGGTAATTAGCAATATGCGCCTAAAGTTGTTTTGTTAATTTGTAAGGTGCCTACCTTTGCTATAAGTTTAGTTCCAGTACAATCTCAATAAAAAAATTAAGAAACTGATGTGACGGTCAGCTTTGAAGAAAAGCTGTTTTTTTAGCAATTACCTGCATCCACATGCATGCAACGGCCATAGGAACTATAAGAATCAGAACTTGCCATGTGACTTTGCTCATGACAGCAACAATTCCAAGTAGTTGAATTGTTGTTGATGCAAATCCACCAAGTCTGAATGCTATATCAAGGTCCACAACACTTTGATCTACAGAAACCTGGTAAGAAGAATGTTTCACATTAGAAATGGCACATTGAAGAGCAAGTGTTCAAAATAATATTAACAGGAGCAAGAACAGATTAACTTACTCTGTTCAAAATTCGACCAGACGGTGTAGTATCAAAGAATGACATTGGCGCTCGAAAAATACACCTTAGCATTTTTACAAACAGCTTCTGAGCGGTTGCTAAACCAAATGTAGCCACAAGAAGGCTTCTCACAAACACAAACAGTGAACTCCCAAAGGCAAGGGACATATAAACAACCAGGAGAACCACACTATCCGTCTTAGGTGCATCTCCTTCTGTTTGAGGGTTTGCCCATGCCATCCACCAATTACTCGCAATCTGAAGTACTTGGAACATGGTTTGGGCTAGGATAATGAGCGGTATAAGTGTACCTTTGTATGCTTCCCCCATGTATGACAAGTAAACCTGTAAGCTAACTCTTCCTCGCTCCCTCTCCTCCTCTTGAACAGAACGCTTCTTCTTACGCTCTTCAGGCTTCTTCTTCTTTTCTTTTATTCCACGCGTACTAGATGGTTTTTCATTTTCAGACACCTTGTTTTTCAGGTTATCTATATTGCTAACACTTGGCGTCAGTCTTTTGTTAGGAATAGAAGAAACGATATCCTCATCAGAATCTTCGGAAAATTCCATGGTCTCAATAGCCTCCTTATGAGCACAAACCAAAGCATTGAAATCAGTCCCAGCTTGAAGAAGATCATCATACTTTCCAGCTTGGGTGATATGACCATCCTTAAGAACCTGCACGATACAAAAGCATAAAGAGACATCAATCCAGGCCCCTTCAGCCATGCATAGTCTCATGAAAATTATAACTAAAAATAACATGCTTTTATACAGAGCCTGCCTGTGTAGTTAACTCTCAATAGGAAAGCATGGATAAATAACACACCATTGAACAACTTAATAATCTGATGGAAATTGGAATACATATCACTCTTGTGCATTAATGATTAAAATATATGCAGAATATGAGAAGAATATTGTTACCAGTATTAAGTCAGCAGCTGGTAGAAACTCAATTTGATGGGTTACATAGATTACGGTTTTGCTCGCTAGTGCAGTCAATATATATTCCTGTAACACAGAAGCTTGGATGTTATGCAATGGAAAAGGCTTTTGAAATAGCTGGAATAAGCAACAATTGTACCAACCCTAAATAATTCACTCCCAGTATGAGCATCAACCGCACTGAAGGGGTCATCGAGCAAATAAATATCAGCATCTTGGTATAGTGCTCTTGCAAGCTGTACTCTTTGTTTCTGACCTCCACTCAAATTAATGCCTCTATCACCGATGATGGTCTGATCTCCATACTGGAGCAACTGAAGATCTTTCTTCAGGGAGCAAGCCTCAATAACTCTCTTGTAACGATGTTTGTCCATTGGACTGCCAAAAAGAATGTTCTCCTCAATGTTTCCAGACTGTATCCAGGCAGTCTGAGGGACATATGCTGCTGATCCACTGATCCTCACCTGGAAAGGAGTTAAAGGAAAATGTAACAAAACTACCATGTAATTTAACACCAATACTGTATGCATGTACTTACTTGGCCACACAATTTGGGTATCTCGCCGAGTATAGAAGACAACAAGCTTGATTTGCCAGAACCAATGACACCACAGACTGCTACTCGCATGCCCCTCACCACACTAAGGTTGATAACGGAAAGTGTAGGGGTTGGAGAAGATGGGTTCCAAGAGAATGTAGCATCATTAATATCGATTGCGTTATCTGTACTACCCTGTGGAACCGTAATTGTTGCATCATCTGGCAATTCTTCTTGCTGAAGAAAGTGAGACAACCGGTCCAAAGATACCCTCGTCTGAGCAATCATAGAGATGAGGTCTGGGAAATTCCTAAGGGGTTCTTGAAGGATCCTAAACGTTGCTAAAGCAGAAAGAACACCTCCAGCAGTGAGCTCACCTCCAAGCAATATACAAGTCCCAAATGTTATTACGGCGACAAAGATTGGTGAACTCCAGAAAACAAATGTAACTGCGGCCTGTGAGTATAGAGCCCACCGAAGCCACTTGCATTCCACATTTCTCATCTCTTCCAACTTCAGCCTGTATCGATCCTCCCATGCCTGGAGCTTCAAAATCCTCATATTCTTCAGACACTCTGCTGTCTTGCGCATGCGCTCATCCTTTGAGGCCATCAGCTTATCTTGGTAGTGCTCCTGCAGCTTCGCCACAGGAACCGAAGCAGCAATTGATAACACAGTAGCTACCAATGTTGAAACCATGGCAATTCCAACATTCTTGTACAGGATGGCGAGGGCGAGGATGATCTGCAGTGGAAGCATCCAGATGTCATGAAAGTACCATGCATAGTCCCCCACACGCTGTACATCAACCGCCATGTAATTCACAATCTCACCACTCGTGTGGCTCTGCCGTGAGACATTCGACAGCCTAAGGCCCTTCCTGTACACCATGGCCGTCAGCCCAGACTTGACATGGATCCCCATGACATCCACGCCCAAGTACCACTGCCGAGCAGTTAGCGTCTCAAGCAGCTTTGCTACAAAAAATATAGAGGCAAGGATGTAACCTTCATGGGGGAATACAATTTTGCCACTGAGGTAGTCCACAAAGTAGCTAATCAGGTATGGGCCAACATAGGAGACAACTGTGTTCACCGCTGCGAAAGCGCCATTGATCACTGCCTCACGCCAGAACGACTTCAATATTGCCCATGCCAATGATGGTTCACTGCCAGGGCACTCCATCCGCTGGCGTTCATAGTGACTGCTCATCGCCTTATAGCAGTATTTGGCACGGTCCTTGTGTGCCATCAAGGGTATATCCGCCAGCTCAAGTGGCCGCTGCGCACCAACTGACAGCAACGGACTAAGCCATGATAATGTTGCAAGGCTAACAATACCAGCATCACCATATGGAGTCACCCGTAAGCATCCAGGCTCCTCATCGGCGTCTCTTCGCTGCCCACCGCGCAAGAGCGGCTCATGAACGCTGCTGTCGTCGTCAGTAAACTTCAATTCTACTCCGGTGGAACCCATGACGCCAACCAAGCAGAGGAACCCGAGGGCCGGTGCCGACGCGAAGTTGGAAGCCATGTGAGCGTAATCCACCTCATCATCGCCCATGAGATGCCTGGAATCGTCGTACGCGATGCCAACACAGAGCACGAAGGAGACCACCCACCAGACCCGCACCAGTACCGGGAACCTGTCCCACCCGACGGCCCGGACCTGCAGCGCGAGCGCCAGGAGTGCCGCCCAGGCCAGCGCCTGCACTGCAGGCAGCAGCAGAGCCTCCACGGCGACATGAGAACCGGCCACCGCGACCTCGTAGCTCAGGGCGGCGACCTGCGCAAGCAGGGCGTAGGCGCAGCACGCCAGCGCGGCCCTGTACCACGCGCCCGCTGACGACGCGGCGGCGAGCCCCCCGTCGGCCGCCGCCGCCGCCGCAGCACCGCCGCGGCGGCGCGGGGTCTTGAGGCATGACGCGAAGCGCGAGGCGAGGGCGCGCGCCGGGCGGAGGAGGAGCAGGAGCAGGGCGAGCGCGAGCAGCGCGGCGTGGGCGGCGGCGGCGGCGGCCTCCGGGAGCGGGAGGTTCCGGAAGTGCGGCATTGGGAGGCGATGCGGATCGGGATGGCAGCGGGGCGGGGTTTAAAAGGCATTGGGCCTCGCCACGGCAAGAGGCAGATGGCAGAGGGCGGCAGGCAGGTGCGGCCGAGCTCTGAGGGCGGCGGGTTACGCCATCGGAGGGGCCAGATGGCACCAAACCAAGCCTTTGTTCGCTAGCTCCCTCCCCTCCCCCTCCCCCTCCCCCTCTCTATCTCTCCCTCTCACCTCACCTCCCTCCTCCTCGTCGAGCGAGGAAGAGATTAAGATTTCTGCTAATGCAAGCACCAGTCCTAAATCCTAATGCTCTCCGAGGATGCTGCTCTGATCTCCCTCACCAACTCTCCCCGCTCAACCTCCGCGCCCGTGGGGGTGGAGATGCCGTGGTAGGTGACGCGCCGCGTGGGGATGGAGGAAGGAAGGAAGGAAGGAGGCGGCGGCGGAGGTTGATGGAATGGAATAGGCGAGATGTGGAGGCAGGCGTGTGTGAAGTGGTTTGATGATTTGATCACGGATCAGGCCGGGGGGAATGACGGTGAGCGCCTGGGCGAGCCGCATCAAGGCATTTAAAGAGGAGAGTTCCGAATGGCTTGCTCCTTCCCTTTTCCCTCTCGCTTCGTGTTACGCGGACCGGCCCTGGTGACGCACACCGCCGCTGCATCGCGTCGGCGTCGGCGTCGGCGTCGGCGTCGTCCTCGTCCTCCTCCTGCTGCTGCTGCATGCGGCATTAATCTGGTGTTTTTTTGCCTCGCGGATCTGCGTGCTCACCGACCTGCCGTGACGGGGAACACGTACGTGTGGTCTTATAAAATTGGCCATGTTAGTAACCCGGTTGCTAATTGGCCAATTTCACCAAGTGGGATAGGACTGCGTGTAGTGGTAGCGTACAGTCGGGGAGGAAAGGGATTGCTCAGGTGTTCATTGCCTTCTTGCACGGCAATGGTAAGTTGGGAGCTGGAGCTGACGCTGCGAGCGGTTGAAGCGAACTTTTATCTGTGCCGTGCTATGCGTTAGCGCTATGCATCAAATCAGTTTCTCTCCGGTCCAAGATCTTGAACGCTAGCCGCCTGGGTTTGGCACTTGCGCTTTGCGCTCGGCGGATGGATGGGAACACGACGAGACCGTCGTGACATGGGCTGTTTCTGACTTTCTTCTGTCATGTCATGTGGATCTGTGTGGTAACTAGCGCTCACGACTTCAGTGTGACAAGTATCATAGTACTCGTCACCGAAAATGTGCGTAGATCAGAAAAACCGAAACAAACAATCCATTATGGGAACTCGCAGGGGCCTGAACTGGAACCCAAACGTACCGGACGACACCGTTTTCCTTTTCTCCTCTACGAACAAACAAACGCCGGTGTCAATGTACGTGGCGGATGCATGGGCCGCGGCCGCAGCCGCGGGCGACCAGGTGGATGCCAACCACGGCGGCGTGGGATGGATGGCACATTGCAGCTAGGCGCGGCACGGGGCGCCGGAATATTATAACTGGAGAAACACCACGAGATAGCACCGCGCGCGGCTACGCAGTGAGGGCTGAGGAGAATAGGATAATATAAGAGTATCTCCAAAAGATAGCTAAGTCAAAATTTGATTGTTTTGGCTAAATTTTTTTTTAATAGATTACCCATCCAAATAATTATTTAAATAGCTAAACCATCTTCTAGGATGACCAAATATGACCATCCAAACTCACTGGTCAAATAATGGGACCTACTAAAAAATTAATTTTTTTCGCTAAGCAAAGCTCTTGCGTGTGCATTGTCGCCGCCTCCTCCTCCTCGCGTCGCCGCCTGTCATCCGTCACCACCACCCGTTGCCGCGCCGCTGCCCATCCCCGCGCCGCCTCTGGTCACCGCCGCCTTCTCCTCCTCCTCGCGGCGCCACCCATCCCCGCATCGCTACCAGTCCCCGGGCCACCGCCTCCAGCAAGGACACCGGCCAACGCCAGCGAGAGCCGCCAGCCCCATGCCTGCCACCCATTCGATGCAAGTCCCTCGAGATTTGGAGATTGGCAAATGAGCATTCTGTTAAAGCACACATCAATTTTGACTACATATTTTTTGACTAGCTAGCCAAATAAAGATTTGGATAGTCAAAAATGAGTTAGCTATTTAAAATGCTCTAAGCAAGTTATAAAATTGATACTACATCAGATTTATATTTAGATAAAAAAAGAGAAAAGAGAAAAAAAACAGGCTATAGATTAGCTAGCAGTAGCATAGACTTTAATAATCTATGAGAGAGGGGTAGATCAGGTATTAATTATACGACAGATTTGCTATTGATCAAACATTTGATTTTTGGATTCTATCAAACAACAATGTTGACCGTTAGATGAAACTTTAAAATTTGGGACAGGGAAATCGAATTCCAAGTTACACTTTCAATTTATTATAGTTGTACTTTTAACTTATTGTAGTTGTCATTGTCGATCACACGTAACTTTAATTATAAATTTATGTAACTCTATCATAAATATATAAAACTGCATCTAACTTATCGATTACGCGTAACTTTAGTTATAAATTTATGCAACTCAGTCGTAAATATGTATAACTGCAATCGATTGATGGATTTATTTTTTTCAAACGTTTAATTAATAGACGGTCCCTTAATTATATAGTATACTATATCTCAATTATTATATAGATAACCTATTAAATTGGCTATAGATAATATATCAATTTTTATATATAGTTAGTAGCTGGCTATAATATTTACGTTGCTCTTATTGCACCACACCCTGACCGACCGGAGTCCATGCTGCCGCATGTGTCGCGCGCGCGCCGTGGCATGCAGGTTTATTCCGAGGGAATGTCTCGTCGAGCTGGCGTTGATTCCTGCACCACCACCGCCACCCAAAAAAAACTAAGGAAAATCTCCGGCGATTATATATTCAATCTTGCATGCACCAGTGGACCACGGCATATGTGGATCTTGATCTGGCTAATTGTCTGATCGCTTCATTAAGTGCATCTGCATGAGCCATTTTGGGGGACTTTGATGGTAACCTATGGCAGATCACCTTCTGTTTCCCGGTATAACCATACTTTCTGACCTGGATCCATTTCAGCTGCTAGATTGCTGTATACAATATGACTCTGGCATTAACATTGCGTCGCACCTATACTCCATCTGGTTTGGTCGATCATGCGACCGGCCAATGGATAATTAAGGCTAGAGCATGCATGCACATGAAGATCGATGAGATCGAGCATGCCACTATTATGCTTGATAAAGTGAAACCACGTATGTACTGCGTGTACGGGTGCATGTGTATATGAACCTATATAGCTTGATGATGCCAACAAGGATAGCACCAAAAATAATGTCAACGAAATGGTGAGATGACTGCTTTAATTGTTAGTTGGAGTATGACGGGGAATGCACGGCGGGGCCAAGGATTGCTCATGCATATGCGCGTTACTGCATGAATCGAGTTTAACAAGTTAAGTATAGATTAAGCAGAAAATTAAAAGATAACTACATTATTCATTAACGTGGAGAGCAAATGAGAGAAAGAAGAGAGTACTACGGTTCCATAAATAAATCAAGAAGAAAACGATAAAATAATATTAAATAAATTTAATGAACTTCATCCTAAAAATACTGTGAGACAAATTTTTAGACTAGAATAGGGACGGAGAGAGTAGCCGGTTTAATTCCGGCATAACTTGATCGATCCATCAGCTGACGAGATATGATTACATATTCTTAGCCTAAAGCCCTAATGTGCCTGATTACGTAACATGATCACTGTTTGGTCTGGTCACCATAGTGTGTACTTCATTAATTTGCACTAAGGCCATTCCTAGCGTAAAGTTTCATTATACGGTTTACAAGAATGCTATATCATCTAAGAATATTTGAGTTAATTGATGAAACTACTTTTCCTAATACAAATTTTCATTTCATGGTTTTATATGCTAGCATATAATTAAAATAGTCATCTAAATGACCAATGGAAGTTAATGAAATATGTGGAGATGAAACACAAATCTTCTCAATAGAAATTTCACACGGTTTCTAATATGTTGAAAATAGTGTGAATACCAGTTTCATTCAGATGAAACCGATCCCTTCTCTCTCCTCTTTAATTATTTGTCATGTCATTATATATACTGATGTGTCACCCAATTTAATATACATAAAATCTCTATAAAACATGCACTAGGACTGGCCTAATTATTTAATAATTGCGCAATTAATGGTACGTAGCACAAACACTTTTGAGATGCATCAACAAATTTCAAAGCAATTGAAATTAAAGTAGTATTAGCGATTGCTTAACCTTTATTTTACTCATCCGTTGGCTTATAAATTTTCACAAAATCTCTAACGTAAAACTAATTATTAATTTCTTTCATGATATGTTATCAATAACTTAAAAAATTAACATTATACAAAAGTTATTCGAAATATGAATCTAACGATGTTACATGCATATCACTAAATATCTATAGTGCTAGTTTAACTATTAGTCAAAGTTTACAAATACTTTTTTTTCTAAAATGGAAGATGTCTTATATTTTTCAGACGGAGAGAGTAGTTTTAAAATATGAACTTACCCAAACTTATGGCTTTCATTGTCTCCTTTGTTGTTGGCTTATCAGTCGTAGCCAAAATTTAAAGTCCGGAACTTTAATTTTAAAGTTGATTTAGGATATTCTTTATTATAGACTAATTTTATGGTTTTATATGCTAGCATTTAATTAAAATAGTCATTTATATGACTAATGGAAATTAATGAAATATGTGAAGATGAAACACAAATCTTCTCAATGAAAGTTTCATATGGTTTCTAACATGTTGAAAATGATGAACACCAGTTTTATTCTAATAAAACCGACCCTCCTCTCTCCTCTTTAATTCTTTGTCATGTCATTATATATACTAATGTGTCACCTTATTTAATATGCATGAAATCTCTATGAAACATGCACTAGGACTAGCCTAATTATTTAATAATTGCGCAATTAATGGTACGTAGCAGAAACACTTTTGAGACGCATCAACAAATTTCAAAGCGAATGAAATTAAAGTAGTATTAGCGATTGCTTAACCTCTATTTTACTCATCCGTTGGCTTCTAAATTTTCACAAAATCTCTAACGTAAAACTGATTATCAATTTCTTTTATGATATGTTATCAATAACTTAAAAAATTAACATCATACGAAAGTTATTTCAAATACGAATCTAACGATGTCACATGCATATCACTAAATATCTATAGTGCTAGTTTAATTATTAATCAAAGTTTAAAAATGCTTTTTTTTTCCTAAAATAGAAGATGTCTTATATTTTTCGGACAGAGGGAATTGTTTTAAAATATGAACTTACCCAAACTTGTGGCTTTCATCGTCTCCTTTGTTGTTGGCTTATCAGTTGTAGCCAAAATTTCGAGTCCGGAACTTTAATTTTAAAGTTAATTTAGGATATTCTTTATCATAGACTAATTTCACGATTTTATATGTTAGCATATAATTAAAATAGTCATCTAAATGACCAATGGAAGTTAATGAAATATGTGGAGATGAAACACAAACCTTCTTAATGGAAGTTTCACACGTTTTCTAACATGTTGAAAATGGTGAACACCAGTTTTATTCTGATGAAATTGATTCCTTCTCTCTCCTCTTTAATTCTTTGCCATGTCATTATATATACTGATGTGTCACCCTATTTAATATGCATAAAATCTCTATGAAACGTGCACTAGGACTAGCCTAATTATTTAATAATTGCGCAATTAATGGTAAGTAGTAGAAACACTTTTAAGACGCATCAACAAATTTCTAAGAGACTGAAATTAAAGTAGTATTAGCGATTGCTTAACCTCTATTTTACTCATCCGTTGGCTTATAAATTTTCACATAATCTCTAACGTAAAACTGATTATTAATTTCTTTCATGATATGTTATCAATAACTTAAAAAATTAACATCATACGAAAGTTATTTCAAATACGAATCTAACGATGTCACATGCATATCACTAAATATCTATAGTGCTAGTTTAATTATTAGTCAAAGTTTACAAATGCTTTTTTTTCTAAAATGGAAGATGTCTTATATTTTTCGGACAGAGGGAGTTGTTTTAAAATATGAACTTACCCAAACATGTGGCTTTCATCGTCTCCTTTGTTGTTGGCTTATCAATCGTAGCCAAAATTTAAAGTCCGGAACTTCAATTTTAAAGTTGATTTAGGATATTCTTTATCATAGACTAATTTCATGATTTTATATGCTAGCATATAATTATAATATTCATCTAAATGACCAATAAAAATTAATAAAATATGTGGAGATGAAACACAAACCTTCTAAATGGAAGTTTCACACGGTTTCTAACATGTTAAAAATCCTTCTCTCTTCTCTTTAATTCTTTGTCATATCATTATATATATTGATGTGTCACCTTATTTAATATGCATGAAATCTCTATGAAACGTGTACTAGGACTGACCTAATTATTTAATAATTGCTCAATTAATGGTAGGTAGTATAAACACTTTTGAGACGCATCAACAAATTTCAAAGCGACTGAAATTAAAGTAGTATTAGTGATTGCTTAACCTCTATTTTACTCATCCATTGGCTTATAAATTTTCACAAAATCTCTAACGTAAAACTAATTATTAATTTCTTTCATGATATGTTATCAATAACTTAAAAAATTAACATCATACGAAAGTTATTTCAAAAACGAATCTAACGATGTCACATAAATATCACTAAATATCTATAGTGCTAGTTTAATTATTAGTCAAAGTTTACAAATGCTTTTTTTTCTAAAATGGAAGATGTCTTATATTTTTCAGACGGAGGGAGTAGTTTTAAAATATGAACTTACCCAAACTTGTGGCTTTCATCGTCTCCTTTGTTGTTGGCTTATCAGTTGTAGCCAAAATTTAAAGTCCGAAACTTTAATTTTAAAGTTGATTTAGGATATTCTTTCTCATAGACTAATTTCACGTTTTTATATGCTAGCATATAATTAAAATAATCATCTAAATGACTAATGAAAGTTAATGAAATATGTGGAGATGAAACACAAACCTTCTCAATGGAAGTTTCACACGGTTTCTAATATGTTAAAAATGGTGAACACCAGTTTTATTCTGATGAAATTGATCCCTTCTCTCGTCTCTTTAATTCTTTGCCATATCATTATATATACTGATGTGTTACCCTATTTAATATACATGAAATCTCTATGAAATGTGTACTAGGACTGACCTAATTATTTAATAATTGTGCAATTAATGGTAGGTAGCATAAACACTTTTGAGACGCATCAACAAATTTCAAAGCGACTGAAATTAAAGTAGTATTAGTGATTGCTTAACCTCTATTTTACTCATCCGTTGGCTTATAAATTTTCACAAAATCTCTAACGTAAAACTGATTATTAATTTCTTTCATGATATGTTATCAATAACTTAAAAAATTAACATCATACGAAAGTTATTTCAAATACGAATCTAACGATGTCACATACATATCACTAAATATCTATAGTGCTAGTTTAATTATTAGTCAAAGTTTACAAATGCTTTTTTTCTAAAATGGAAGATGTCTTATATTTTTCGGACAGAGGGAGTAGTTTTAAAATATGAACTTACCCAAACTTGTGGCTTTCATCGTCTCCTTTGTTGTTGGCTTATCAGTCGTAGCCAAAATTTAAAGTCCGGAACTTTAATTTTAAAGTTGATTTAGGATATTTTTTATCATAGACTAATTTCACGGTTTTATATGCTAGCATATAATTAAAATAGTCATCTAAATGACCAATGGAAGTTAATGAAGTATGTGGAGATAAAACACAAACCTTCTCAATGGAAGTTTCACACGGTTTCTAACATGTTGAAAATGGTGAACAACAGTATGATGAAACTAATCCCTTCTCTCTCCTCTTTAATTATTTACCATGCTATTATTTATACTGACGTGTCACCCTATTTAACATGCATGAAATCTCTATGAAACGTGCACTAGAATTGGCCTAATTATTTAATAATTGCGCAATTAATGGTACGTAGTAGTAACACTTTTGAGACACATCAACAAATTTCAAAGCGACTGAAATTGAAGTAGTATTAGCGATTGCTTAACCTCTATTTTGCTCATCCGTTGGCTTATAAATTTTCACAAAATCTCTAACGTAAAACTGATTATTAATTTCTTTCATGATATGTTATCAATAACTTAAAAAAATAACATCATACGAAAGTTATTTTAAATATGAATCTAACGATGTCACATGCATATCACTAAATATCTATAGTGCTAGTTTAATTATTAGTCAAAGTTTACAAATGCTTTTTTTTCTAAAATGGAAGATGTCTTATATTTTTCAGACGGAGGGAGTAGTTTTAAAATATGAACTTACCCAAACTTGTGGCTTTCATCGTCTCCTTTGTTGTTGGCTTATCAGTCGTAGCCAAAATTTAAAGTCCGGAATTTAAATTTTTAAGTTGATTTAGGATATTCTTTATCATAGACTAATTTCACGGTTTTATATGCTAGCATATAATTAAAATAGTCATCTAAATGACCAATAAAAGTTAATGAAATATGTGGAGATAAAACGCAAAACTTCTCAATAGAAGTTTCACAGGTTCCTAACTTGTTGAAAATGGTGAACATGATGAAACTGATCACTTCTCTCTTCTCTTTAATTCTTTGCCATTTTATTACATATGCTGATGTATCACCCTATTTAATATGTATGAAATCTCTAGGAAATGTGCACTAGGACTGGCCTAATTATTTAATAATTGTGCAATTAATGGTACGTAGAAGAAACACTTTTGAGACGCATCAACAAATTTCAAAGCAACTGAAATTAAAGTAGTATTAGCGATTGCTTAATCTCTATTTTACTCATCCGTTGGCTTATAAATTTTCACATAATCTCTAACGTAAAACTGATTATTAATTTCTTTCATGATATGTTATCAATAACTTAAAAAATTAACATCATACGAAAGTTATTTGAAATATGAATCTAACGATGTCACATGCATATCACTAAATATCTATAGTGCTAGTTTAATTATTAGTCAAAGTTTACAAATCCTTTTTTTTTTCTAAAATGGAAGATGTCTTATATTTTCGGACAGAGGAAGTAGTTTTAAATTATGAACTTACCCAAACTTGTGGCTTTCATCGTCTTCTTTATTGTTGGCTTATCAGTCGTAGCCAAAATTTAAAGTCTGGAACTTTAATTTTAAAGTTGATTTAGGATATTCTTTATCATAGACTATTTTCTAGTTTTGGATTTTAGATCGTAGGCTTAGTTTGAGAGTAAGTGAAGAGAAAGAAGAATATCACGTAAAACGAGGTGAAGTATTAGCACATGATTAATTGAGTATTAGTTATTGCAAACTTGAAAAG
Organism: Oryza meyeriana var. granulata; assembly: GCA_003991445.1. Lineage (NCBI taxonomy): Eukaryota > Viridiplantae > Streptophyta > Magnoliopsida > Poales > Poaceae > Oryza > Oryza meyeriana. The sequence continues at coordinate 432,100 of RYFJ01002064.1, forward strand.
TAGATTAATATGATTTTTAAAGCAACTTTTAGATAGAAAATTTTTATAAAAAACGCACCATTTAATAGTTTGGGAAACGTGCTCACGAGAAACGATGGTTTTTTACCCTAATAACTACCTTCAAAAGGGTCCTTAGGACAGTCCCAACCCTCCATCTCAGCTGGTTTCCATAGCATTAAATATGGTGCCATGTAAGAAAAAGCTGAGGTGACAAGAGAGTTAATAAGGAGAGAGGTAAAAGAACGAAGAAGGGATTGGGAGAGGAAATGAGAGAGAAGAGAAGGAATTGGATGATAATTTATTTTGAAGAAATCACCTATTGGGAACGTAGTTTCTATACGTAGTGTCTAGATGACGTGACAGCTGTAAAAACTATCTAAGTAGTGTGTAGGTTGGGATTGCCCTTAGTAACACAATATAAAAGTACCTAAAAATATTTGTGTTTGTTCTATTTATTTTTCTTCAACTTATCAACCATAGATATACCAGTCTAACCTTGATTAGCTATAGCTATAAAAAAAACTTAGAGCTAAAGGTACCTTAGCTCTAAACTTTCAAGAGTTGGAACTCTACTTAAACAACACAACCTATACGTAAATAGACAAATCCTAACCATATCTTTGCCCGTGGTTTCGACTTTGTTCTTTATTTTGCATGATGACACGCTCCAATCAAACACCACTTGACACTTCACTGACTCAGTTGCGCGCGCGCACAGCACTTGGCCCGGCAAAATTGGTAAAGAAACCGAGCGCTTTTTGTTGAGATGCCGGAACAAAACGTGGTACGTGATTACGACACGATGTTCCACCAAATTGGCCGATGCGTGCCGTACCGGGGAACACACTTATTGTGATCAGACGTCTTAGCAACAGGTTATCAAACAAGTTATCAGCATCTGGACTCCCCTCGACACGCTGCGATTATCCGATCGATCTGCATGCTTCGCGGGAATTTGGGGTTATTTGGGTGATGATGAGGGAATCGAATCCAATTCGACAGAAAACAACCTTTTTGACATTTTGCTAATCAATTTCGTTTCTTGAAAGACGAAGACCGTACTAGACATGTATAAGTAGATTGCTAATACAGATGTAAGTGTTAAAAGTATCCTCTAATTTGTCTCTCTCAGCAACAGAGTGGATTGTACTTGGCGTCAGTTTAGCAATTGCTGACTCTGAAACCTTCTCCAAATTTCTCTCTGCCTTTGGCCAGTTGGGCTGGTTTGCTCATGCCTCCTTAATTTGACAAAGAAGATGGGGTGCAAGCTTGCTCCTAATTATGCGCGTTTAGTACTAAAACGTGCGCTGAGAGGCACATATGTTAATGCCAGAATCAACCTTCACACTGTCACAGATGAACACACAAAGCCCCAACATACAATAAATTAAATATCTCCCCAAATTAAACTAGCAATTAACACTGACTGGATTAATTAAAGTTACGAACTGACCAGATTAGGTTAATAAAATTACGAGCTGTTTGCAGCTCATTACCTATACATCGTGCATGGATTATGGCATCTGAATATGCGTTCAGTATCGTCAGAGATTAAAGTATTGGTCAGTAAGGGATTGGCCTTGTGTCGTCAAACCAGGCATAAAACTCCGCAAGGGAAACTAGCAAAGAAGCCGCGAGTATGTGTAACCACCAAAGCGACATGTACTTGCATAGTTGCATCTGTACGACTACGTACCGTACCTAGCGTACGTGTGGGAGTTGGTATGCAGTTCAGATCCAAAGCAAACATAAAACCTTTTCCGATATATGTTAAGCAGCTTTTGACAAAGGCATAGAAAAAGGCCACAATATAAGGACATGAGAGACGCATGCAATGCATGCAACCAGATTTATCTTATCGTAGTAACTGTGACTATTATTGTAGTAACTATACTTATCGTTGGTGTACAACAAAGATAATACTATAATATTCCTACTAAATTTAAATAAATTTAAAAAATAATTTATTTTTTTATGAGTTTTTTACGGTTTCTTACAGCTTACCGTGTTTATCGCGCAATAACCATATTTATTACCGGGATGCAATAATCCCATCCCCAATGGTAGGCAAAACCTAAAGCATACTACTGTCAAAAAACTACACTCACATTAGTAGAATGCATTGGTTGAAAAGCTGAATTAAAGGTTAACCACGGACAAATAGTGTCAAAAAGCTTAACTCTCATAGACACAACAGTATGGCGCTCGACTTTTACGTGGATGCATGGATCGATGACGGATGATTGATCAGGCATTGGACGGATGAGCTAGCGAAAACACGAATCTTGAGTCCTTTTTAGTTTCACGCTTTAGATCGATCAAGCTTAATGGGCAAAAAGGGCGTACGTGTGTACAGATTAATGGAGCCGAAAGTGGCAGCTAGCTAGCTCTGCATGCATGCTTGCCAGCGCGGCAAATACGTAAAGGAAGATATAGATTCGTGTGCAATCGGAGCATGCAGGTACAAGCCGCCTACAAGTGGCTATTTAGTTACTCCCCATTCTAAAATATAGTTGTCTATAAAAATCAAAAAAAATCAAAGTTCTAATTTAACAGTGAGTGAGTAAGAAGAAGAAGATAATTAAGTATTAGCTACAATAAACTTAAAAAATAGATTTATATGATTTTTTAAAACAACTTCTATATAGAAATTTTTTATAAAAAATACACCGTTTAGCAGTTCAGAAAGTGTGCTCACAGAAAATGAGAAAAAAGTTTTCACCTAAAAACTCACATTTGAACTATACCTAAAAATAGCGTGGGTGGGCTGCAGGCCTCTAGACCAATAGAGATGGTATGAGAAGTAACAGAGTAAAAAAGTTAGTTTTTACATGTTTTAGATAATTATATTTAGAACAAATTTAAACCTAAAGATAACTACTCCCTCCATTTTAATTTACTTATTATTCTAGCAAATCTCACACTAAACATGTAAGAAGGTATGGCAAATTATATTGCTACTCTTATTAATTACATTCTAATCAATTTTTTAAAGCAAGCATTAAAATTTCCTACGATGAGTACCAGTACTAGTATGTCTGTATTAATTAAAGGTAAAAAGGAAAAACACTTCTAAAAGTGCGCTTTAGAATATGAGAACGATAATTATTTTGATAAAAAAATTTAAATGTTAGGATGACAAGTAAATTAAAACAGAGGAAGTACGGAGTAATTAATTAATCAACTTATGCGAATTGTCGCTGCAGCAAGGAATTAAGCAACTAAAATCGATATTTTGGGCAACAGATCGGCACGATTGCTTACACATGGTCCATCGAATTGACAGGATTCCGTTTCAAAATCCAAAAACACACAGTACGATGGAATTTGCATCGGTAATTGGCCGAAAACTATCCTAGGTCTCTTGCCAGTACAAACTACAAACGTGCGTGTAGATATATTGTTTCGGTCCGATTTTCTTTGGCCATGGTTAGACTTAGAGAGGTCACGTTTCGCCAACGACGAAATTGAAAACACCTTGACAACAGCCAAACCCTACAAAAAGACCGGTCGATCGTGAGGTACTTGTATTTCCATGTACCTGCTTTCAGAATTGAATGGTTGATCGATTAATTTGACTATACTTCACGTTAAGTGCTCCTACTCCAATTGTTAATCGCCCGGTCTATGCTTAAGCAAAAGTGCAGAACGACCTTTAGTGACAAACGAATGAAGCAACAAAAATATTTTATAGATAAAACTTATATATATATATATATAAATAATGCATACACTTAGTGGTTTAAATGAACTTAAAAAATCTTAAATCAACTCTAACATTAAGTTTTAAAATTTAATTTTTAGCTGCGGCTAATAAGCCACCGACGTATGAAAAATATGGGTTTTCCAATTTCTGGTTTCTCGTATAATTTCTAAATTTTATAACTATAAATTTTTAAAATCTTCATAAAAGTTAGATTAGTAGAGTTAGAGTTTTTAGGAGAATCTAAAGTGGGTAGAATCCAACTACAGCGTGCGCAAACTATGAGAGGTAAAGACAGATAAAAAAAAAGATTACGAGAGCCCTTCTAGCAGTAGCTACTAGAAAGAATCAAGACCTAACTTGATCGTGTTTGCTTAGGTGTAACGCCGCAGAAGCCGTGCAGGGTCAGGCACGCACACGTGTGCGGCATGCAACCATGTACCGCCTCGCACTGCCCGTCTAGGTCCACTAGTTGGGGCCCCCCGCCACGTGGGCCAGACCAGCCCGCGAGAAAGACGAAACTAACTAACCAGCGAGAGGATGCCGGGGCCCACCTGGAGGGGACAGGTGCGCGCAGCTGGCGCCGACTTCGGGCGTGTAACCGACGTGGACTTGTTGATTAAGAAAAGGAGTAATTACCGTGCGAAATGACGGTGACACGGATGATGTTAACTAGTGACCAGTTGCCGAATTTTTGCCACCAATTTTTTTGGGACATTAATATGGTTTGCTTGTGGTTTGGATTTTTTTTGCGAACATGATTAATGTGATTTGGATTGTTACTATAAAAAAATATATCAGCAAAATTTGATAACAACAGAAACATAGTTTGACCAAATTTCGATGGGGCGATGTATAAAATAACTCCTAGGATTGTTCGTTCAGCTCACTGGGGAAGAGGTGAGTACAAATTTGGCTTTGTGTTTGACTGCAAATAATGATGTACTACTACCTTAAATTTCCTATGGACTTGCAGGCGTTTCTGCTCCCTGTTTCAACGCCTACGTAGGCGTAACGACGAATGCTAGATCCAATTGCGATCAATTTCGATCATATCCAGGCATTCAGCAACATTTGAAAGTACACAAATCATTGGGTTGGGTTGTATTTTGATTTGGTCCAACCAGTTGAAACAGAGAGACCCGATGTAATACCTGTATGGACGCTTGTCCTTGGACCGATGTCGTCGCTGTTCTTCAGTTTCTGAATGGCAATGATATGTTTTAATAAACATTGGACTGGGTTAATTAATTAGCTAGGCTGCTGCATACATGCAGTTTGATACTAATTAGCAAGAGCCAAGAGCTGCATGTGACATACTGAAAGCGACAATCTCGGCATAGGAGATGTACCATGCTAGATTCTTTAGCTTTGCAGCTACAAGCCAACAACAATATGAGTTTTCATCTCTGAAACAAGCAGTATGTCTCTAGTGTAGTAAAATGCCCATGTAGAATGCATGCTACTATACATTCAGAACAACTGCAGCTACTTGATGCATCAAGGCATCATATGTGTCCATGTGGAATGTTATGCTAAAAGCACCGCATAATACATTTTTTGGATAATAATCTCATCATGCATAGGATTAAGGAAGCTCCTAGCTGTGATTATTCCAGATTCTCCATGATCACAAAAGATTCGGAGAATAATAGGCATGGTAGGACATGCTAGAAGCATCAAGCAAGTACAGGTGGATCCCTCCCTTGTGCACTTGAAGAAAGCATCGTAATATTGGGTTGTTTTGGTTTAAAGCCCTATTAAAATGTGTCAAATATTCGGCAAGTTCTAGCACTGTCATAATTTCGATAGGGTTATATTGACAAGAATCGGTCTTAATCTAAATAATAACCAGTACTATTTAAAATTAATAAATGATCGATAGAACTAGAATTGGTCTCGATTCAAACATGCTCATTATGTGCTTTCCGTTGGATCGAGTTAGGATTCGGTGAATTAGTTCTTCTGAGACGTGGGAAAGTTACACAGCCTTTTCTGTCTGAGAATCCCCAGGCAGTGGGGCGAGAGTGATTTGACAGTGAACAGAAAAGGTTTGCCTCGCTTGGCCAGGAGAACAGTGACACTGAATCCAATCTCTGTGCGTAGCCGGCAGCTTCTTTCTGGCAGCGAGCAGGCAGCTGCTTGGAACGGAAGAGGGCCAAGGCGGCGAGTCCTGTTGCTAGTACGAGGATGTTTTTACCCTTTTTCACAGCATGTGTTTGTCCGTTCAAGCGACTGTGAGAGTGAGATGATGCTGCTGCCCTTGCAGTTGCAGCGATCGATTAGAGCAAGCAAGCAAGGAGGAAAAGGAAACAAAGCATCGGCATGGTGGGCCGGCGGTCTCTCTGGTAGGCCCACGTATTTCGGGTGCACTGGTATGTCTGCTTCGGTCCATCAGTGGTCATGGGCCGGAAAAATCTGTATTACTGCTAGTTCTATTCGAATTTTTTTGATTTTTATATTTATTTATTAAAAGATTTGCAAAAATAGATTTTTGTTTGAAAAAATTGCAAAAATAGACTCCCACCGCCCTTTGGGAGGGCGATTTTTAAAAATCGCCCTCCCAGAGGGCGATTTTATGACGTGGCTGACGGCCGTCGGCCCGTTGGCCCCCGCCGACGGCCGTCAGCGATTGATTTTGCAGGCAGCCCCCGGCCTCCCAAAAACCGCCCTCTCAGAGGGCGGCAAGGGGGCCGCCTGCAAAACTCGCGGGTGCGGGCGCGGGGCACGGCCGATGGCGCGGGCACGGGGCGCGGCCGAGGACGCGGGCGCGGGCACGGGGCGCTGACGCGGGCGCGGGCATGGGGCGCGGTCGAGGACGCATTTTGCAGGTGGCCCCCTTGCCGCCCTCTGAGAGGGCGGTTTTTGGGAGGCCGGAGACCCGCCTGCAAAATGGCTGACGGCCGTCCGCGGGGAGCCAACGGCCGTCAGCCACGTCATAAAATCGCCTACTAGGAGGGCGATTTTTAAAAATCGCCCTCCCAGAGGGCGGTGGGAGTCTATTTTTGTAATTTTTTCAAACAAAAATCTATTTTTACAAATCTTTTAATAAATAAATATAAAAATAAAAAAAAATCGTTCTATTATGTGGATTGGGCTTGAAGCTTTCTCGGCTGCTTAGAATGTAGGAGTAGAGCACTAAGCTTAGGGCTTGTTTGGTTTAAGGTTAAAATTGATCTTATCAATTTTTACAAATGCTAAATTTTTTTGGCAAGTATGGTATGGCTAATTTTGGCAAATGTAAAGTTGTGTTTAGATTGAAACCAAAATAGCCTAAGTTATTGAAGTGGCCTATTTTTTTGACTCGCCAAAATTTGACTTATATCCATAAAGATGCTAAACACTATTCAGATTACTAAATAGGGTTTGACCACAAACAAACCAGCTATTAGCGCCTCTTAAGTCGTCAGGTTGGGGCTTAGACAAGATGATAAATCTTCGACGATTTTTCCTGTTGATTTGATCCATTTTCAAGTAATAGTTCTTATGTACGTACTGCAACCTAAGCTCATGGTACTCCCTTAATTACAGTCGTCTTGAAAAGATTAGCTGATCAAGCGACACCACGCCATTTTAGTTCTTGTTCCAGCACCTGCTTCCGAACTACTCATGTGGCATGCATGCCATGTTTCTTCCAAGAAGTTCACTATATAGCAAATAAAGCAAGCACACATCTACACTACACCACACATCTCCTCCTCCAAGTCCTCTCCTAGAAAAAGAGGGCTCACTTCCAGATTCTCCAATCCTCCCTCACACGATCGAACTAATGCTGCATTACGTATTCAGACTTTCAGAGCAACCGTCCTAGCTGTGCCAGATACCTGCACAAATCCACCTTTCCATCGTCTAGCTAAGCTAGGGCAATTGTTTATCGATGCAATAATCGTACTACTCCTACACCAACCCAAGCTTGATAACCACTAGTTAATTACCATAACAAGCATCCGATATCTATTAAAAAACGATCGCTCGCTAGCTTCAGTGGTGGATGCAGATATTTCTTTGCTGCGTTCGTCGATCGATCGGGAAAGTTCTGGTGCTGCAACTGTCCAACGATGCTGCGCAAGAATTCTATATATGCGTATCTGAACATTGTGGTGGGGTCAGATCAGAATTCAGACATCTCTGAATATTATACTGTAGGTAAGGGGTTGAGCTAGCTTAGCTTGCAGCCGGTCATTGAGCTCCTCTAGTACAGAGCGAAAGAGACTGATCTGTTGTTTAGAATGCTAACTGTGTATCTTAATTGTGGTGTTCAGAAGTTTGGGGTCGATATGATACCAGTAGGACGAAGACTTACTATATGGGTTGGTACTTGGGTAATTATGCAACACGAGTGGCTGTGTATGCTCGTCTGCAATTTCTGTCACTGGTTTTGGTTACGACGAAAGCTGTTCGGCCTCTCGTATACATGTTGCAAAGTTGTAATTAGTTCAAGGTCATCGAAAGGAATTGTGACTTTTCTAGCATGTGGTGATGTGTTTCATAAGACAGACAGGTGATTAATTTCCGACTTACCTTGTGTAGTAGCCATAGTTATATGTGACTGCAGACATTAAGATTTTTCTATGCATTGAACTAGGTAATATATCTATCTCATCATTTATTTATTGGATTATAGACCATATCTAAAATTTAAATTTTAAAACTTAATTTTAGTGTTGATTTTATGGTTCCTTATAATAGATTCGTGGTCTATTTTTCAGCATATCTTTTTAAGACATTAATAATATAGATATAAAAATTTTACCTATAAATTTTTTGTTGTTTTGTTTATTTTTCCACTGCGATATGACTCCATTGAAGCGTGTAGAAATACTACAGAATTTTTTCAGGTATTAGTTTATTATCTCTAAATTTCTCGTGAAATTCGTCCGTTCCAAACGAAAGCCTAATGTATGTGCATGGTCGATATAAAGTATATTTTCCCTTCGAGCTCTTAAGACTGTTTTCCTATACTACCTGCATAAAACAAATAAGTATCTATACATTACCAATGCAGTTCATATATATCACACTGATATTTTTTAGACTTCTTAAAATGTAATGCTAGTTCCTCTTGCATATGCATGACGATTGCCATCTGTCAATACAATATCTTTTTTCCGAATATTATAGAGTTGCGTACGTGTGCTTCACCCACATTTTTTTGCACATGCTAGCTATGCATAGATTATTATTTCAACAAAAAATAATTCTTTTTGAATGATAGTAATCAAGCCTCTATTAAGAAAATCGATCGAAAGTGCTGTCATTAACAAAATGCATCACTGCACGGTTTAAACTAATCAAGTGCCAATTAAAGCACACATAGACAGGGACAATCTCCAGTTGTATGTGGTACAAGACCATAGGCCATGTGGCTCTTGTCAAGCCACCACTAAGCAAGGACTTAGCCATCAATTTGGGCCAGATATCTCCTTGCTGATGCTTCGTCTAGATATTTTATCTCTGGGATTGGTACAGCCAATTGACACCTGTATCCTCAAGCTGCTCGTGAGATTTTTGAACACTGTATGTCAGATTTGATCCGATCTAGTTTGTTTTATGCTTGTGTTCTTGCTTTCTATCTCTTCTTCTTTGGGAATAAAGGGAGGAATCAGACGATGCACTTTACAGCAGATAGATCACCTTGAATGGGAAGGAAATCAAGAAATCAATTTACTATGATAACTTTAGATATCAAATTGTTAGGGTGATACTAAGATCTTTAGCGCAAATGAGTTATAATGTACATCCAGATGAAGTTGATATGTTAGTAAATGCGTCTGGTGGATATATTTTGAGTTTCAATAATTTATCTGTGATTTTTCATATATGATATCACAAACTCTCTGTCATTGAACTCTGAATCTATACTCATACTAATTAGGCATGTTAACCAGAAAAAATTGACCGTTGATAGGTGGATCATATTATAGTGACCGTAGATCGTACTGAGAGTGGCATGAGGTGGTTCTTGTTCCACTGCCCTAAAACACCGCCGCCACCCCGTCCTCGTTCCTCCGCCTGGCCGCCGCCCGAGCACATCACCAGGTAGTTGGGCGTCCGCAACGACGGCGGCGGCGAGGCTCTCCCCCCGCGGGTGCAGTAGGAGTTGAGGCTGCCGGGCCAACAGTGTCGCGTGGATCTGGGCCTTCACGACCGGATGCAGCGCTTGGAGGCGGCCACAGCAGGGATTGGAGCGGCGACTGGTGGCGAGGCGCTTTGGTGGCTGGGTGGTGCCGGCGTCCAGGCCAGAGCCCTCCTTGTCCAAGTTCGACCGATGGTGCCTGCTGGTGAGCACGGCTAGATCCGGCTGAGATCGGCGACCGATGGGGTCCTCCTCAAGTTTAGCATGGCGGGCGTTGATGGGGAGGGCTCGCGGGAGCGGCTAGCTGTGGCGGGGACTTCCGGATCTGGAGGCGGGTGGATGCGATGGGTGCTGGCGTAGGGTAGCTGCCGGGGCGGCGTCGACGGTGGCGGTCCGCACGAGACGGTGCAGCCATAGTTGTTAAAACCAGACCTGGCGGCGGTCCGACCGGAAAAACCGGAACAGAGTGTGCACCAGTTTGGTTCGGAGAAAAGACCGTATATGTGTTTGAACCGGAAAAAACCGGATAACCAGGTGGTTTTTAGCTAGACCAGAGGAACACCGCGCGGGTCCAACCGCTAGGAAATATTTCTAGAAAAAATGGAGCAGCGTGCGCGTCAGGGGAGTCAAACCGCAGACCTTCCCTTCCCCCACGCGCGACCAAGCCAACTGAGCTAGCACACTACTATGGTTTTAATAGAATGAACTACAATTAAGGTTTACAGTCAACCAAAACTTTAAAAAATAAAAATGCATATCTTTATCAAACCGGTGATTGAGCCGGTGAGCCAGTGGTCGACCGGTGAACCAACAGACTCACTGATTCAATCTCTAGCCCGGGTTTAACAAGTATGGGTGCAGCGGGTGGACAGATCTGGCAGTGTGTGGTGGGTTCTTCTGCTGTGACACGGTGGGGGTGACGGATGCGATGTGGTTGCATGGTGAGGTCATTAGTGATGGGAGGTGAGGCAGCGGTCGGCGATGAGGGCCGCGTAGAGACAGTCGGCCAGCTCGGGCGAGCAGGACAAACGAGCTAGCTCCTTCCTTCGCCGCGTCCAAACCTGTCGATGGCAGGAAGCGGAGGTTGAGGGATGTCACGGCGGTGGTGTAGTGGTGGCAGTGCGGACTAGATCCGCATCTCCCCTCCCTTCCTTTCGCATTGTGGCAAGGAACTCTACGAAGAAAGGTGAGTTTGCTCAATGCGTTGGTGGGATGTGCCATGAGATTGCTTGAGGTCGTGGTTTTTCGAGACCAACTTAGTGCAGTTTCTACGTGATAAGGGTCAACAAGTAATAGATGATTGTTTTCTAGCGATACGATTTTGACATAAAAAATTTCTTAGTAAAGGAGCGATGTGAAGGGTTGTTGTTGCATAAGAATAGAACAAGTTTGAAGCTTAAAGGGCATAGAAGAAGATTGAAGTTTAGTCTTCTACTTTTCTATCGGAGTCTTTTAGTTATCTTTCTTTTTTTGAGTTCCTCAATTTTGAGGTTTGGAGTTTAAGAACTATCATAACTTTTGGCTATGTATATCCATATAGAGGCCGGATTTATATCCATTATCTAAAAAAGATCTTATTGAGAGTCAATGTAAAATAAATCATGCAGTTAGAAATTGGATGGACTCTAATTTAATAATTATGAAATTTGTAATTAATAAATATGATATCGTATTTATCTTGAACTCTTGATTTAGTATTATATTAATTTAATTCTAAAATTTAAAATTAGTAAATTGTAATTGATATGGACTTCTTCTTTAATCTAAGTATGTTTAACATGGTATTGGAATTTTAATATTTATAGCATCAGTACTAATTACATGTGTAACGCACGGGTTGACGTGTAGTGAAGATAATTAATATGACAAACAACTGAACTTTTTTGAAGAAAAGAAAACAAAAGCGAAATGATCAGTGGCACAAAGAACATATAGGTTCTGTTGGATGTCACTTCAACCCGGGCCTGAAGGCTTTCCAAGCAAGAACACAACCAAAAAAGAAAAAAGATAACCAAGTAACTCTGATCAATTACCATTGATATATGTAAAGATTGTCGTGTAAAGAATCTCCACACACTTAATGCGGATGTCATCTCACTTTCTTTTTTTTTTACTTCACTCCTTTTCCTTCTTTTGGAGATGAACTACTTTCTAGGCATAGCTTATTCTAGACATCCCCACAACATCTACATTACATTGACGAGACATAGGCTTGTAAAGCTTAGATGATAGCTAGGGTTGACGCCGGCCGATCGAGTCTGCCTGACCGTCGAGCTCAATGGAGTTCAGTTTCAGTTCATGATCGATTGATCTCGAGTTAGGCCTGCATTTGCCCTTTGATGCTTGGCCAGGTGTATGGTCAAACAACAGTAGCATCGAACGCCTTTCTTGATCTCTTTTTTCTTGCGCCTGATGCTTTCGGGGGATTGTGACATGCACATACACGCATCTGTACGAGCATTGCATATTAAAATGATCAATTCCGTGTTTTGCTGGACACCAGCGGCCTAACAATTCAGTAACGCAAGTAACAACCACTGCCTTCTTCAGTCTAAAGCCTTCTGGGGAGAAACGTTTGTTTAATCCCAGTCTTTTTGAGGCCATTTTCTCCTGTCTGGCTCACTTTTTCGCTGCATGGTTATCTAATTATCTCTCTGCAGTGCAGATATAGTGATCTTGCGCATGCAACACAGCAACAGCGCGCAAACATGGATGGATGAGATTTGATTCAGATAGCCTGATATCTTCTGCAGATGAAAACTTTGAATAGGGAACCTAGTTGTTGTACATGGAAACTGAACTGCATACAAGTAAGAAGCTATTTACTATTTGATGACTTCTTTGTGTTTGTTAAATAAACTACGCAGGATATTCATGCCCAGAGATTAATCATGCATCGTGATTCTGTATATTCTTCTGTTCTGGATGGCCTGGTGCTTTCTCAGAGAAAAACTGGTTCAGACTTCAGAAAAGGGTTCAGCTTCTCACTGAAACCAGATGTAAACTTGCTGTCAATTCAGAAAAGGATGTAATTTCTGACTGAAACAAGATGTAAACTTGCTCAAAAAAGGCCACACCATTTTAAATAGGGTGAGGGTTAAGATGAGTTCGGCCAATTAAGCAGATCACTCTTGATTAGGGAAAGTTTCATTAGCAGATTGTCAGAGCTTAATTTGCTCTGAATTAGTTGTGCTATGGAGGATCAGTACGCGGTTAGGTCAACTTTAATTCAGTCTACTACTCATCATAGCTACCCATTGACCCCAAATGGCTGTTTACTTGCAATTAACACAAGAACTCATGGCTTTAACCGCTTCCAGCGTTGGTGGAAAGATTGTCCACTCCACTTGCAAGTTGAAAAATTGCAAACCTTGATATATTTACTAGTACTTTTTGCTTTTTACACTTGAATCTTAGCAATGTAGCCTATGCTAGTTGAATATATATATCACGCTACCGACTTGTAAACATGCAATTAAGCAAACATAATGCTGGCTAATACAGTCATTAATTTACTACTAGTAGTCAAGACCACCATCATCTCTAGATACTGTCGACGCTTAGTTAGATTATATACTTTATACCACGTACACGCGTAAAAGGTATCCTAATCGATGGATTGATAACCATCATGGGATGATTGATTGGGGATTTGGAAAGAATGCAATAAACTAAAGAAGCAAAAGATGCTTGCAAGGCTAGCGCCCTTGCATTGCATCACCACAACATTCTAGTAGGGTATGAGCTTTTCTCAGTAGCGAAACAATATAATATTGCGAGCTAGCGAGAGAGAAGCTTAGCACAAGTGGGAGTGGAATTGTTACTCGCTACTAGGCGAAAACGACGTGACGCCGATCGCCTCAGCTCCCGCAACTTTCCGAGCTCGTATAAATGGCGAGCATGGCCGGAGATTCTAGCTGCCACACAAGGCGGGAACCAAACCCACAGAGCAGTGTACATATCACCTCACTGCTGCACATAGTTAATTACACTTAGGATAGTTAAGTTGTCATTTATGGACGCGATCAGTAGCCTGATGCTGCAGCAAGGGTGGAGGAAGGGCCCGTGGACTGCACTGGAGGACAGGCTCCTGACTGAGTATGTGCAGCAGCACGGCGAAGGCAGCTGGAACTCTGTCGCCAAGCTCACAGGTTGAGTATTATTACACTGTCGATCGAGTTGATCATGTTCACAATGAAAGCTCTGAACTTTTTGTTCAGAATCAAGATTCAGTGTACGTACGTACGTGTGGTGTGCAGGGCTGCGGCGAAGCGGGAAGAGCTGCCGGCTGCGGTGGGTGAACTATCTCCGGCCGGACCTGAAGCGGGGGAAGATCACCCCCGACGAGGAGACCGTCATCCTCCAGCTGCACGCCATGCTCGGCAACAGGTACACAGCTATAGCCTACAAGCCATTGCACACTGTAAAACTGTAGCATCTGCACTGTGTCCTTCACTCTACTGTGCTGGGTGGCGCGGCGCCTAACCGTAATTGCGTACGTGTGCAGATGGTCGGCGATCGCGCGGTGCCTGCCGGGGAGGACGGACAACGAGATCAAGAACTACTGGAGGACGCACTTCAAGAAGGCGAGGCCGTCGCGGCGGGCGCGGGCGCAGCTGCTGCACCAGTACCAGCTGCAGCAGCATCGCCAGTATCTTCAGAGCCTGAACCTGCTGCAACAGCAGCAGCTTCAGCAGCAACAACAACTGATGTTGCTGCAAGAGCAGGAGCAGGGGCAGCAGAGCCCGCAGGAGGAGGTGCCTGACGAGTCCATGATGGCGCAGGTGGCGATGATGAACGATCTTCAGAGCAAGGAGTGTTGCTGCACGGCGGTCTCGGTGCCCGACGACTGCGTGCTCCCCGCCGACGACGACGCGATCTGGGACAGCCTCTGGAGGCTCGTCGACGGCGATGGCAGCTGCGGCGAAGGCTCTAGCGGGGGCGAGTACTAGCTGAGTACTAGCTAGTAGAGTGACTACGTGCAACAGTGTAGAGAGAGTGGAAGTCTGGAGCTGGAAGAGGAGGTAATAGTGCAGGTTTCAGTTGCTGCAAGAACCGATCGATATTAGTGGCGGTACTTGCCAGTGACATGATCGTGCTTAGCTTAATTTTCCGACACGAGTAGTTCGCCATGGATCGTGTTTTGCATTTTCACCCATGATCTAGCCAAGCCATGAGCAAGTGGCATCATGCATCGAGTCTGGACTCTGTTTCCTGTCACAAAGTGAGTCCGGACTCTGTTTCCTCTCAGAAAGTTTGCAACACCATCATCATGTAATTTTGGTATCCGATATACACTTCTGTTACTGAGTTTACTGGATATATTCACTTCACTTCATGTCTTTAGTTTTCAAGGGAAAATATCAAGAGCACCAGTAGCCAATATTTCACGCAGCTTCTCAGTTCAGATTCTCTGCTGCAACATTTACAGTAGTTTGCAGTGTCAAGGCCTTCCAGCAGCGGTTCTCACTCTTTCACAGTAGCAGTTGTCAGTTCTAATATTCTGAGGAATGGAGAGCTTGATTTCTAGCTTTGGGAAGGGATGAATCATGTGATAAACAGATGACTGAAATGAGACTATCAGAAACTAAGACATAATTAATTAACCAAAAGTATAGACCATGAATGAATGCGGCTTAGAGGTTACAAACATCCTGGAACAAACTGGGAATTTTATGTACAGGATAAGAATCAAAATATAAAATGATGATGAGAAACAAATGAACGATGTCCGCATTCCTTTCACCTGTCTCAGTTATGCTGTTTACCATTCCCTTTCAAAGTTTACTCATGTGCACCAAACTAGTGTATACCCAAACATTTTTAATAAATCTAATCCCATGCCCACTATAAAAGAATGGAAAAAGATCTGCAGAAAACAAACTAAAGAATTGGATATCTTCATGTCCCTAACACTTCGCTGGTTATTGCTAGAACTGCATTGTAATCAAGCAATATGACGGGAGGTTGGGAGCTGGCTAGAGAAGTACTTTGGAGGAGTAACAGTTGGAGAATGGTTCAGCATTTCGACAACAGAGGGCAAAATAGTCTGCGAGCGCTGTAGCATGTCAACCATGGATGGTGTCTGGTAAGTATGAATAAGGGTAGTGAGCTCCGTAGAGTCGCCACGCGCAGTTGCTCTTTGCCATGAGTGTGAGCTCAGGCCTGACAACATGTAAGCCCTGCCTGATTCCTCATACCTCTGCCGGCTCTCTAACCTATCCTGCATCTCCCTTAGCTCTTTAATTAATGCCAAGAACTGACTGTCTGAAGAGTGTGCTGCATTTAACTCCAGTATTCTCCGACGGCTTTCAAGGATTGACACAGCCTGACAGAAAGAGCCATCCTCAGCCGCAGATCGAGCAGCAGACATGTCCTCTACAGTCTGAACACGATGCCATTCACGCTCAACCTCAGGTGACATTTTACAGTCAACACAATATGCAGGACGCTGAATAATCACTTCTTCACCGTCTAGCTGGATATTCTCCAGAGTTATTGCATCTAGGTATGTACATTTTGGTTTGATCAGCACAGTCTGTCCATGTGCAGCTGGGACTTGTAGGGTGACAAGAAACCCCCTCTCTTCATCTGCGTAGAGGTCACCAATATCAACCGATCCACTACGTTCATTTCCTGCTACATGACTTGCATAGCTGCCTGACTTGATGGAAGTAAGCGACACACCTTCATCTATACACTCGATGCACAGCTGCATATCCTTAACTACAATGCTAAGGAGGCCACCCATACATTGAGCAAATCCATCTTGGATTGAACCTTCAGCATCAATAAATGAAAATGTGCCATTAGAGATCTCAGCGATTGCATGCATGGCAGCCGAATCATGGTCTGTACCAAAACCAAAGGTGTGGATTTGCACATGATGACCTGTTCCAGGAAGGATCGAAGGGGGAACAAGCATACTATAATTTAGCTCAACCTCACCAGAAGATAGAAATGTATGGGTGTCTTGACCATCAGAGAGAAGAATTATGCTGCAAACAGGATTCTTTAGCCGACGATCCTCGACCACTTTAGCACCTTTCTTTAGCCCATCAGCAATGTTTGTGCCGCCGCTTGCAACAAGGGAACTAATGGTTTGCAAGGCTTGCTGCCGACCAGTGAAGGTCATTCGGCGAAGGGGAAAGAGCCTCTGTGCTGTAGATGAAAAGGCTATAACAGATAGGCGGTCATTTGGTCCAAGTGTTTGGATGACAAAGCTCATGGCACGCTTAAGCAGTGCGAGTTTTATCCCCGACATGCTGCCACTGACATCAAGCACAGTCACAAGGTCAAGAGGTGCACGGGAGCTCACCGAGTCAAAGGACTTTGGAGCCTTCAGATGTATTAAGATAGCAAAGACCTGCTGTCTCACTGATTGTTGTATGGCTGGAAATTCTGAATATGTCTTGATGTCAACTGAATTAGTAAATGCATTATGTTCATCAACTGTTTCAGATTGAGGATCTATGTTCTCGTCATCATTGAGAATGCTTGCCTCTGGAGTACGGAAGACAGCAAGTTGCTCTTGAAGGTTTCCACTATATCCACGGGAAAGCCTGCGGACAACAGACATGTGTCCCTCATCTTGAGGCCAATTTGCAGGGCTTACTCTAGCTCTCCCATAAGCGGTGTCTGCAGGTTGAGTACCCTGGAAGGGAAGTTCTTTCCACTCAGCACGACATACTGGGCAGATGTAGTTGCCATGGTTGACATTTGAGGAGATACAATGAAAATGGAATTCGTGGGAGCATTCAGCTGTGAACAAAGCTTGCCCTCCTGTCCTGATGCCACCAAGGCAAATGGCACATACCTTCTGAAATGAAGAAAGTCAATAAAAAAATGTTAGCATGCTGCCATCAGAGCTTGCAGGCTAATGAAAACATGCATTCCTCCAAATTATGCCTGAATATACATAGACTCTACTATTTATGTGCCGTAGGAAAGAAACATAAAGGGATATTCATGTTGTACGACTGTTCTAATTACGAATGTAAATATCACACAAGAGCACACAATAAAAAGGGAAGAATTGATACAGCGTAGTAAGAAAAGATAAGTGGCTCAGAACCACTAGCCAAGGAAAAGGAAATTTAACATGTCAAAAAGACAGAGCAAATGACTAAAAGGTTGTCGATCAAATTGTCATGGACAAAGCTTAAGAACCAGAATTTACATATCTTGACAATAGCACAGGGATGGCTAACCGTCCAACCTGCCTATAACAAGTAGTAATCAACTTCTTTCATGCTTGATCAACCATTTAGGATGCAAGGTTTTGGATATAGATACAGGTAGTTTCTGAATTAGAAAAATATGCACACACTGAAATGTATGCATGTGTCACTTGGGAGTAATAGAATACTGAATGATTAGTTGCAGGCTTGCAGCATAGATGACACAAGACCAGATTATAATATGAAGAAGGTTATTTCCTTGTATCATGTGTATCACTGTATCGCAGTTCTAAGAAACATGTGTTCCGTCATTAAAAAGTAGATGTTCTTTACAAGTCAATGGATCCATCAAGTTGTATAAGGTATTATGTAGTTTTCAACAAACTGTTGAGACCAACAGTCAACGAAGTAAGATGATCCACCAACCATCAAAAGTTCAAAAATACACATGTAGCCAGTTTGCACTGGGCTTAAGCAATACTTTCTTTTTCTTGCACCACCCAGCGTTCGGTGGTGCAGGCTGGGGGAGAAAACCCTCTCGTTTCCCGTGAGCATGCTTCCCGAACTAGTGCGTTTTTTGAAAAAATTTTCTATCTAAAAGTTGCTTTGAAAAATTAAATAAATTTTGCAAGTTTGTAATAATTAAAACTTAATTAATCATACACTAATGGCTTGTCTCGTTTTGCGTGCGCTAAAACTTTCCACCAAACCGGTACTGCCGAACGCTCCCGCCAACAAAAGTTGCAGTTCAATAAACACTCATTTATGTCAAAGATCGTGATGCGATCGAACAAATTCAAGTGAAACTTCAAAAGAATCAAGAATATACATAGCATTTGGAACAACATTAACATGAAATACTGGTTTGCGTGCAAGAAAGGGGTGGCCATATTACATATATTGCAAATTTACAGGTCTATCAAAAAATTTGTTCCCTAGAAAATTAATGCAACTACCTTAATTAACAAATTTGAATAAAGCAAATCGATGCTCATATGCAATTTCAGATGGCGCAAACTTAAAAGCTAAATTTTCCAGGGAAGACTTAAAAATAAAGAGATATTTTTATCCTTTCAGGTAAGAAATGACACCCAGAGAAAGAATGATCTCTCGCTACTGTGTTCCACAACAACTTTTCCTAGGAGTTGATATACCAAAAACGATGAACGTTTTCACACCCCCTACGATGATTTTTTACCAACATCAAACCAAAATTGACAATGTTTTTCTTCGATAACCAAAAAAGGACCATTTTAACGAAACCCAATCTACCACACAATCCTGCATCAAAGCGGATATTCTCTCATCTGCAAAACAGGAAACGGAGAAAATCGCAATAAAACATGGGGCAGAAAGATAGAACGAAGATTAATCCTGACCTTCGGGCCCCGGCTTCCAGAGCCCGAAAGCCGCCGCGTGGACACAGACGGCGACTTCAACTTCTCCTCCGGCACAGCATGCGCTGCCGTAGCCGCCGCCGCCACCACCGCAGGCGGTGGAAGCGGAGGCGCCTCGGCCTCCGCCGGCGCATCCTCCACGGCCCTCTGGCGCGCCGGGAAGCGAATGCAGAGCCTGGTGGCGAGCGCGTGCTTGGCGCGATCCCACGCCGGCGCCATTGCCCACGATCCTCAAAGGCGGCTCCTTTGGCGCCGAATCCTCGCGCTGCTGCTGCTGCTGCTCGACGGGGAAATTGGATCAGAATGGAAGGATTTGGGGATGAACCGGTCTCCCCATCGCGGCGCAAATTTCGCGCGACCGGCGGCACGCGTGCCCGTGGGCTTTGTTCGAGTGTTGCGAGGAGAGCAAGAGGAAGGGAAGGATTATAGCAAGCGAGAGAGAAACGGGGGAAGGCAGTGAGAGACGGACGGAGGGAAGGAGGGGCAGAAATTTATGGGTGTTAGACCTCCAAATTTGCCCTTGCTTGACTGCAGAACTAGTAACGCTCAAATTTGTGTTTTTCTTGTGTGTGTAAATTGTTTGGGAGTTGACATTGGAGCATCAGCTGTTCACTTCTCCAGGATAGTGCTTGTACGTGTATCTGAATTTCTGACTTCCCTAGGTGAGAATGACGTTCTGATTTTGTATTTTTTTTGTTAATATATGACCTGTGAAAAAAAGCTGGTTCTTATTCGTAATTGGGGGTAAAATAGTAAATTTTTAAGCGAGTAAATACTACTATTACTCATTCTTTAGTATGCAGAGACTTTTAAGCCTAAGAAACGGGATCACAGGGAGATGACAGTTGACCGGTTGGTTAATTATGTCTGGCTGGCATTCGTAGGAACAGTTGTTATCTGCGGCGGTACGACACAGCCGTGCACCGCTCCTAGCAATTAGTTCACGTATTGGGTCGAAACTTCAAGCGAACGCAACATCTCTCCTCTCGCCGTGTACGACCGGCACCCACGGCGCACGACGCACGTACGTGCCGGTGCCGATGTCGCCGTTGCCTCCGAATCCGTTGCGTTCATCCACACCGCCGCCGAAACGGTCAGAAACAGTCGCACTTTTTTCTTTTTTTTTTTGAAAATGATCCTCGATCGATCAGAAATTGATCATGTTTTCCTATTTAAGTATTTACAATAATACGACACTAAAAAATAAAAAAAATCAAATGTTATACTTCATTTATTTTAATTTACTTATTTGTTTTAATTTACTTATTATTTTAGTAAATTTCACACTAAACTAGAAGGTATGATAAATTGTATTGTTACCCTTATTAATTATATTATAATTAAATTTCTAAAGCAAGCATTAAATTTCTTTTGAAAAGTACAGTATAGGAAGAAAACATACCTCTAAAAATACTTTAAAATATAAAAACAACGAGTATTTTAACAAAAAAGTTAAATACTAGAATATCAAAAAGTTAAATGCTAGAATAACAGTTAAATTGAAACGGAGCTAATATATATCTAAAATCTGACACGATAAAAACAATACCGCTTAAATTCGATTAACAGAAAATTTCCGTACCGGTTTTATCCCGGTCACCGTGTACGCCCGCGCGCGTCGGCAACTTGGCATGGTGTGCGTTGCCTTGCCATGCCAAGCACGGACTGCAAACCTGCGTGGGATTTGGTCCAAGCGGCGCCGTCGTTTCGCGCGGCAGATACATACGGCTCCGCTGCGTCACCGCCGCTTAATTTGCCCGTCACGTCCAGTAGATAGAGACACTCCTAGTAGTATAGTAGTACATGACGCGGAGTGTATCTCTCCGTACTCGCGCGAGCACGTACGTGGACGCGACGGTGAATCCGAAGATCTCTTGCGAGCATGGGTTGACAGCGACAAGGGGTGAGCGACTGCGTGCGTCAACCGCATCCATGTCACTGTTTAAGTTCGTCGTTATCTCTTTCGTTTTAAAATATAAAAACTAAAATCCAGTATTAGATATAACACAAAATTCGTATTATTAAAATATGTTATATTTATTATTAAATTTTATTTTTTTTATTTTAAGATGAAGAGAGTAATTATTAAATACACGCTCCTAAGTTCAAACCACGTGGCTACGGCGAAAACGTGATCCATATTCGCTGATTTGGATGTTCACCATGATCCGGTCAAGGTTTGGGTGCTACCAAACAAATCAGGGTGTGTGCAGAAAAAGAGCTGTGGCTTGTGGATGGCTGAAAGGGCGTAGAGTTGGACTTGACAAGAGCACAGGCACTGCACCGCCCGGTTGAAAGTTCAGCTACAGCAGTGACAGATTCGAATCGATGTTCAACAGAGTCGATCCAAGAGACGTGCGTCAAAAGACCAACACGGTGTTTGGCACGAATTTTCACTGCACCTGGTGCTGAACATACATATTTCAGTAATGAACTGGACGTGTTATGATTCAGTAACCGCTAGCTCCTGCACTCAGATGCTATCTCCGTTCCAAAATACGATAAGTATTTCTAGATTATTTAATAGAGATTAAGATTGAGAAGAAAAAATTTTATTATATCTCAATTAAAAAATGAATGAGTATGGAAGGATAGATGGGAGAAATTTAAATATGAAGTTAATTCATAGCACAAGTAATCTACCCTATAATCCATTAATACTCGTGACTTATTCATTATAGAAAGATCTACGGTAATAAAAAATTTAAATATAAAGTAATTAATAAAATAAATAATATATAAATAGTGTTAAAAATTTTTATATTATGAAACAAAATTTAAATTCTATACGTACTTATAGTTCGAACGGAGGGAGCACGTAATATTACGATAGTTGGTTGGCAGGTGCTATGCGCATAAATAAATCAACATGGACATGATTACCACTGAAAATGCAAGTCAATCTTACTTCAGAAACTGCAAGTCAAACGCTGACAGAGACACGCAGCATTGTTGCATGGACGCAGCTACGCAAGCCCAGCACTGCTAGTGATTTCTGGCATACACTGCTTTCCATTATCTGGACGTGCAACCACAACATGCTAGCATAAGTAGGAAATAGCGCTACATCTTTGGAATCCAAATGCTAAACAGCTCAGGCATCATCAGCTAATACAGAAGGCCGAGATTGATCAGTAACAGTTTCCACATCAAGCAGTGATCTCTTTCTCGCTTGTGTGCGACAGTGAGACTGAAGCTGACATAGCCCCGAAGCACACCACAGCAGTAGAAATGGAACAGATGTTCAGTCTGACAGAAGGAGCAGGACACCGAACGAGATCTCTTTGGTCATGTAGATGCTAAGAATTGTATATAATCCAGATGCTAGGTGGCCATTTCAACCGAGTTTAAAGAAGAATCTAGCTTAGCATGGTTCAAACACGGCGGCTCCAGCAGCAAAGAATAGGATGCCTTGCTGAGAAACCCTCGCCCAAAACCACATGTTTTCCGGGGCGAGCGCGCGGTTGGTGGATCAGTGGATGTTTCAGTGTGTTTTGAACGATCTCGGGCGTCGATTGTTCATACTTCGCTCTCTCGCTCGACCACCATGTCAGGTTGTTGGTTAATTGGGGAGTCAACCACGGACTACTGAAGAGTGTGACACATGTGCGTGTACGTGGAATCGTAGATGAGTTTGGTGGCGTGGGAGTTGGTCTCGTTCATCCGGAGAATGTTCAGTCGTCGACGGCCCGACGCCATTTGCCAGCCGGTTGACTACCATGGCACGGTATGTTTCGGCTAGCTTCTCCATGTTTCTGAGCATGGATGTACTAGTCGTGTGTTCGTGTTGGTGCTAGCTGCACTACTTTTCAACGTACTGAATGAAGAAGGGTTGAGATTTGAGACTGTCTATCTGCCCTCCATATTTCAGTAAGTTATATGTATTACAGGAAAATCTATTTGTCCCTTGAGGACCGTACATTCGTTTTTACATATCATTTAAAAAATCATAAAAAATCCATCTACTTTTATACTTTTTATGAATATATATATATCTTAAAGAAATAATAGCCTCTCTGTAAAAAGAATAATAATCAAACATGTGAATTCTAGATACGGATAATGTTCTAAGTGACAATTAAAAAAATTAACAGAGTGAGTATGAGATACTATATCCGTTCTAAAATATAAATATTTCTAAGTTATTTAATAGAGATTAACTTTAAGAAGAAAATACTTTGGTGCTCCTCAATAAATGTGGTAGGGTATTTTTTATCATACCGAGAGGTACCATATTTTTTCTAGTATAAAATTTGATACCTCTAAGTACTAGTTACCTCAAGGTACCATAATATTTAGTGTAAATTTTTGGTATTTTAAGGTACTTTCTCAAGAATCGTAAAATTTTCTAAATATGGTATGATTGATGATGGAAGTATGGTTGGAGATAAGATTGGAAGAAATTTGAATAGAAAATAATTAATATAATAAGTAGTACTATAAATAATACTAAAAATACTTATATTATTAAAGAAGATTTAAATACTATAAATACTTATAGTTTGGAAGAGGCAGTAGTAAAGACTAGTATCAAAATTAAGCTTTTGGCTAGAACTTTCACTCGATCGAATGAACCGCAGCCTTTTTCATTGCACTTTTACACAACACCTGACAACTGCAGGCTACAGTTCATCCAAAACACACACACACCCCAGGTCATGTAGCCGACAATCCCTCTCCAGCGAACTCGATCCTTGATCAGGTTATGTTAGCCGTGTGTGATTCGACGGCCGTGCCATTCTGAAACGTAGAATTGTCCACCGTGCCGCCAGATCCACCACCGGAAGTACTGGCACTGGCACTCGACCAAGTGAACTTGTCATCGATCCCTGCGTGGTACAGCAGCGCCCAGAGGTACGTGATGAACTCACCGCCGTCGCCGAGCCCCTTCTCGTGGGCGCTGACGCTCCCGGATGGGCGCAAGCGATATCAGCATCTCCGACCAGAACTCCGCCAGCTCAGTCCAATCCACCCAGCCGCGCGCCCTAAGCTGTTCCGCGAGTGCCTTGCCTTTGCTGATCATGTTATCGTCCCGCCGCGCTGCCGCGCGCCGCCGGCGGCGGCGGCCTCTTTGACCAGCGTCTTGCAGGTGTAGCTCACGGTGGTATTGCCAACCGATCCCAGCAGCTTCGGCTTGTAGAACGACAGGTAGGCGCGGTACTTGGACAGATAGGTGGCCACCTTGTAGCTCTCCTGAAGCTGGCGCTGACTCCCATCGAGTCTCTGCGGCGGCCACCTCTCAAGGTAGCACGTTGCGACATGGCACACGACGATGGTCTCGATCGCCGTCGGGAGCCGGCAGTGCCGCTGCCGCAAGCTTGCTCTTTGCAGAGGCTGACCCTGCTGCGTCAACTCCGTCCTGTTCCTCATGAGCGCCACATCGCCATCTTCACCTCGCCCGGAACTCGAAGGGTCTTGCCTTTCATGAGGCGGTACTCGTCGTCGTTGTTGAGCAGGACGAACGATCTCGCGGCGTGGTACAGCTTGACGATGCGCTCCGGGATGCACCCTCTCTTCGCACCGTTGACAAGGTCGAACTGCCCCAGGGAGTTGCCGATTGGCTCGGCGATATTGCCGTGACACACGAACCGTATAATACGAACCGTATAATACGGTCAAGGAGATAGCATCGCCCGTACCGGTTCCGGACGTATTCAGAGATAACCATAACCTGTAAACGTACAGTTGAGGAGAAATTGGTTACAACGGATAGAAGGAGTGATATATAATATATAAATATATCTTATTATTTTTTTAATTATTTAAATGGCATGCAAGAAACGATCATACGTTTCTCTTGTGGAATAAAAAATACATTTCCTAAATTTGTTGGGAACTTGGGATCTGAAAAATGCACGATAAAATTGCTCTCTTGAGAACTCTCGTGGGATCTAGCGGTGAGCACACATGGTTGTGAACTCACCCACCCAGGTTTGAGTCTTACCTTCTTTTAGCGTGTGTAGGAGGGAATATTAATCTTATCTCTCTCACACCACGTTTTGAGAAAATTGCTCTCAAGTGATAGTACTTCTTATCGAGGAGTTGTGAGCTGTGGGGATAAGGATCGACGCGTTCTTTTTCCTTTCTTCATTGGTCACGCAATGGTGGGCCTTTTGTGGGGATCTTAATCAATGGGCCCCTACTACAGGGACACGGTGGGCTACTGGCAGTTTGGCAGAAATGGGCTGGAGGCAGTAGAACTTGGGCTACTTTCGGTCAGCTCCGTTGTCTTCGGTCATCTCTCTCTGATCAGTTCCTGTCTCTCTGACTG